>OV049926.1:14792152-15337917 GCA_920104205.1 Eupeodes latifasciatus
TTTATTTTATATTTTGATAAACTTCTGAGGTATAAACAAATTATCACTTCATAAATGTTTACATTTTATCAATTAAATTATTTAATCCGATTGCTTTTGACCAGGACGACATTTTCCTCTAAAATCCAAATTACATCTTGGTTTTACATCCAAGATTTTTAATAGACGTTTCGGTTTACCATGCATAATTGATGAAGATCTCGCTGTTATTAATTGATTCGAAAGAATTGTACTCCATAAAAGCACTACGAATATTAAATACAATGAGCGCATTCTTTAACTATGAAAACACTGACCGGGTCTTAAAAGTACAATGAAGCTATAATTCTTTATTATTTTAAATATAAGGACTCGAGATGATTATGAATTGTATAAAAAACGAAAATAAAAACGAGTATAAAATTTTAATTTTATATTTATTATTTTATTTTATTTTTTAAAAACAATTAGTTTCACAACTTTTTATTTTTTAATTGACAATCAATTATACGCCCGATGATGGATGACAAATATCCGAAACGCGTTGCGATATATTAAACAAAATAAAAAGTTCTGAAACTAATTGTTTTCCAAAAATAAAATAAAATAATAAATATAAAATTAAAATTTAATTGACAATCAATTATACACCCGATGATGGATGACAAATATCCGAAACGCGTCGCGATGTATTAAACAAAATAAAAAGTTCTGAAACTAATTGTTTTTCAAAAATAAAATAAAATAATAAATATAAAATTAAAATTTAATATTTGTTTTTATTTTCGTTTTTTTTTTATATTATTGCACCACAACCGGAGACAACCACACCATGTACCTACATATATATATAATCAATTGGATCACGCTTATTTATTTAATAAGTGATTTTATTCAAATCACTTATTTATAAAAGATTTTGTTTGGGGCTTGATCAGTTGGCAATCGATTTAAAATGGACAACCTAGTCACACGTATTTGATCACCAATTGACGACTCATAGTTTTCATTTATCAACAAGTTAATAAGAACTTTGATAAAAATGATATTTCCTCAGGTTAGAGTGTTAGACAAAAAATCAAGGTTTTGACAAAAAAGATACAAAACTATGTTCATAATTTTTCAATGACCATGACTATGAAACTAGTGAAAGTTGATTTATTTAATTTAAGTAATTTAAAAGAATTGATATGTTTTAAGTTTTGAGCTAAAATTTAAATTTTAAACAATCGAACTACTTACAAGTTGACTATAAATTAGATTTTATTATGAAACCAATATAATTACTTACCATTTATTAATTACTTTTAGGAGTTAAGTTTGATTTTATTTGGAATTCCATTAAATATGTTACCGCCATTGTCCCAACTGCGGATCCTTTACATATCCCCGATCCACTGTTCCCATGTGAATCTGGAGCAAGTTCCTTATGCGCTCTCTTCTGTGATTGCGTGAAATTGCTCGATCTTTGTACTGACGATGGTGGTGTACGGTTCATCTTGCTTGCGATTCGCATTCGAGTATGTATATGTATATTGTTTTACCTTGCGTCGCCGATGTTGAAACTTTGTTCACATAAAACTAGTGAAATCAAGTAGACTCACCAAAATTTCAATTGATTTTGCATGACCTGCTAGTGATAGTATCTTAGCACACAATTTAATAATTTTAGAAAAGTTTAAACAGTACTATTTTATTTAAATTATCAGAGCGACGGTATATATTGTTCTACACTTTAACGCACCAGAGTTGCCAGTTAATTTTTTTTTTTTATAGATTTTAGATGGGCCGATCCCGGCGGTACTGAAGTACCGGGCCAACCCGCGACAGAGGTGGAGCAAGCCCCTCCTCCGTCTATTTCCAAAAATCAGTTTAACATTTGTTGTCCCCCGATGGGGGGTCTATCAGATGTTAAGCTGATAAGAACAGATACTACACTTTGATCTTAGCCATAAGGCCGAGAAGCGATTTCAATATATAAAAATTATGTAAAAGTTGTGATTTTACATAAATAATTTTCTTATATATAAAAATGAATCGCAAAATGTGTTGGTTACCGCATAACTCAACAACGCCTGGACCAATTTGGCCAATTCTTTTTAACTTCCCATAGGAAGTTATTGTAATGGGTACGATTTGTCAAATTGAAAATTTTGACATTTCTCGACGTTTCAAGGCCCCTAGAGTCCAAATAAAAGATTTTTAGAAAGATGTCTGTGCGTGCGTGTGTACGTACGTTCGTACGTCCGTATGTCCGTACGTCCGTACGTCCGTACGTCCATACGTCTGTACGTCCGTACGTTCGCAACGTTTTTTTCGTCGTCCATAGCTCAAGAACCAGAAGAGATATCGACTTCAAATAAATTTTGTTATACAGATAATAAGGCAGAAAGATGCAGAAAGGGCTCTCAAGAAAATTGCGTGGGTGGTTTTTTTTACCATAGCAGTTTAAAAAAAAGGTGAACATTTTGGTTAACCCTAAATATCTCATGAACCAATGACGCTAGAGACTTGAATTAAATTTTATATTATATATTATAACCTGATACAATAGAAGCATATTTTTGGAAAAAAATCCAATTAACGGTTTTTTTTATAAATCAAAAAAAAAACTGAAAAAAACAATTTGTCATCTCGAAAATTTTACGACTAAAATATGATTTCATCTCCAAAACAATTTTGTGCAACGAAAAATAATATTTTCGACATCTGATTAAATTTTGAGAAAAATCGAATTGACAGTTTTTTTTACAAAAAATAAAAACCCAAAAAAAAAAAAATTTTTAAAGTTGGTAAAAATTGATTTTCGATTTAAATATCTTTTTAAAACTTTGAGGTATTGGCTTTAAGCTACTTTAATCTTTCAAAAATTATTGTTGTCAACATTCTGTAAAATTTTGAAAAAAATCGAATTGACAGTTTTTCTTACAAAAATTTAAAAACCGAAAAATAAATTTAACAAAACTTGTCAAAAATTGATTTTTGACTCAAATATCTTTTCAAAAATTTGAGATGAGATAATGGCTTCTAACTCATTTAAACTTATAAGAAATATTGTTTTCAACAATAGGAAAAATTTGGAGAAAAATCGAATTGACAGTTTTTTTACAAAAAATAAAAACCTACAAAAAAATGTATAAAATTTGGTAAAAATTGTTTTCGACATAAATATCTTTTCAAAAATTTGAGACATTGGCTTCAAACTATTTTTATCTTTTAAGAAATATTGTTTTCAAAATTCTATAAAATTTTGAGAAAAATCGAATAGATAGTTTTTTTTACAAAAAATAAAAACCTAAAAAAAAACAATACTAAAACTTGTAAAAATTTACTTTCGACTCAAATAGCTTTTCAAAAATTACAAATATTGGCTTCAAACTTATTCTATTCAATAAAATCTACAAAACATAGTAAGCAAATTTGGTAAAAATTGATACATATAGACAAACTTTTAAGCAAGACAAATCGACAGACGGGATGGGAAGTTATTAGTGTGGGTCGCATCCCAGCCTCTTTTTTTTTAAATGTTCGTTGAAGTTCAAGGATGGTTTTTACGGCGAGAAAAATTCGAATTATTGCCGGAAAAACCATAATAAACCATAAAAACAGCCCTTTTTGTTTTTCCCATACAAATGTTTTCTAACTAAAACGTAGTCAATTTGAGCTTTATTGCTATTGTATAAAGTTCATATTAAATTATAACTACTCACTGTTGTCTAAGCAATGTAGGTGTGTAGGTGTGTTCCTAACGTCAAAGATCATATTATCTATCATTTGATTTGACTTTAAGTAATATCAAATTAAACAAAAAAAAAGTGTTGATGTTACATATGTATATAAAAGAAAGTTTATAACTCAAGAAGGGCTGTACCGATATGGCTGAAAATTGACATAAAACGTCAGTCACTATAAAACGTGGTATAACAAAAAAGAATCAGACTTGGTATAACAAAACGCAAATGACAGCTATGTATGAAATGGACGTATGGGTGACAATTTGATTTTTGTAAGAAATCAATATTAAAACTATTTCTATTAAATAAATAATAATTAACAATCATAATCTAATTAAAAAACAGTCATAATGAAACGACTGAAGAAGCACAAGAAATCGCACTTGAACAGCGCCGCGTTAGTATGGCTCGACTTCGTGCTTCTCAATCACAAGAGCAAAGTGAAGCAGCCCGTGTAACGGTTCGGTTGGCAATGCAAAATCGTCGAGCGAACAACAGATGTCTATTGTATTAATCAGGTTAGGAATACCAGCGCCAAATCATGAAATGAATGACGCATTTAATCGAGAATTGAAACGGGAACGTGAATATGATCACTAGGAATTAGATTTAGTAGTTGAAACGAATGTTGAATTCCCAACAAAAGGAAGTTTTTGATACTTTAATGAAGGCAATCGATGATGAAAATGGTGGTTTATATTTCCTAGATGCCCCTGGTGAAACTGGTAAGACATTCCTCATGTCAGTAGTTCTAGCCAGTGTTCGTGCGAGATCCAACATAGCGGTTGCCGTACGGCGCATTCAGCCAGTGGCGTCTTTAGGCATGGGCCCGGTGGGTCAGGGCCCAGGTCCCCGCAATTATTTGGCCCCTAAATTCACCAACTCAAAATGAATGAATCTATACAAGAATTATATAGAAAACGAAATGAAATTAGTAGACAGTAACAGAAAAACAATTGTCATTTTACTCTCCGTTACGTTGAAATTCTCCTCCTCAACATCTGAAACTTCTGGTAACATGAATCTTTAATCATACACCTGCACTAGCTATTTTAAAAACTCTGTTTTCGTTCTATTCTATTTGCACACATGCTGACTTTTCAACTCAAACAAACATGATGATTCATTCATCGCAGATCATTTAAAAAAAATGTGAGAACTCAGGAAAGGGATACACTTCCTATTTATCAGCAAATATTTGCAACGAAATTGATATAATGGGAAAACAGTCCTAATGAAAATAGATCGGCAAAATATTTTTCCCTAAGTGTTGACAGTACACCCGACCTTTCTCATATCGACCAGTTGACTTTTGTACTTCGGTATGTTAAAAATTGTGTTCCCATCGAAAGGTTCTTAAAATGTATTCCTATTCAAGAACATAAATCTGAATATTTGACTGACACAATCTTGACCTTTCTGGAAAATCATGATATTTCAATAGAGGATTGTAGAGGACAAAGCTATGATAATCCGTCTAATATGTCGGGAAAATATTCTGGTTTGCAAGCATGATTAAAGAAGAAGTGTGAATTTGCTACCCTTGTATCTTGTGCAGCACATTCTCTTAACTTAGTAGGCCTTCATGCGGCTGGTTGTGTGCAGGAGGCAACAAGTTTCTTTCAAGTGGTTCAAAAAATATACAACTTTTTTTCTGTTTCTACCAATCGCTTTAATAAATTGAATGAATGTTTAGGTTCACAAGAGTTCTTAAAAGACTTTCTGAAACAAGATGGTCTGCACGAGCTGATGCAGTTAATGCGCTCCATCATGGTTATAAGCAAATTACTGAAGCCTTGACATCTATCTCTAGAGATCCAGAGCAAGCTCCAGGCACAAAAAGCAAAGCGCTAAGCCTGTATAGAAAATGTCAAAACTGGAGTTCCTCATTTTAACAGAAATTTGGAGCACAATATTAGAAAGAATTCATAAAACCAACAAGAGCCTTAAAAAAGAAACAATAACGATTGACGTTGCTGCTAATTTGCTTTGTTATTTTATAAATAAATTTAGAGGATTTTGATAAAATTGAATCGTGTGTCAAAATTCAGAATCCGGATGCTTATTATAAAGACTTATTGCAACGAAAAATAGTACGAAGTTCGCGTGCCACATATTTTGATGGTCCTGCACCATCCGTCCAGCTAATTAGGAAAGAAAAGTCTAAAATATCAATTATTGACACTATTACTTTGCAATTAAAAATACGATCCAATTGCTATAAAGAAATTAATGCATTGTTTGGCTTTTTTTGTCGATTGCAATATTTGACTTCAGTGGAGTTGCAAAATTCTTGCGAACAGTTTTCAAAAAACCATAGAGATGTTAATGCAGAAGAACTTGAGGTAGAATGCTTTCACCTCGAACAGTATTTAAAAGAATTCAATAAAGATGTAAATAAAGATTTTATTACAATATCAAAATTGTACAATCTAATTACAGTGGACGAAATTGGGAACGAATTTCAACTATTGAAGAGGTGAATTAAAAAAAATTATAAAAGTATAAAAAAATACCTGTTTTATGTTTTTTTTTTTAGTTCTAAAAAGAAAAGTAAAAATATGTAAAAAAAAACACAAATTAATTTTAAAATGATTTTTTAAACCTAAAGAATTAAAAAAAATATATTATACCTACTTTTCTTGGCCTCCAAATCCTATTGGACTCAGAGCCCCCAAAAGTCTAAAGACGCCCCTGCATTCAGCATTAACTTTACCGTTAAATTTTCAAACTATCGAAGAACCAACGTGTAATATTGCAAAACACTCAGCAATGGCCAACGTTTTATCGGCATCGAAAATCATCATCTGGGACGAATGAAAAATGGCGCATAAACGTGCATTAGAAGCACTCAATCGAGCATTTAATGCTTTACGCAATGGCTCGAGATGTTTTGGAGGAGCAATGCTTTGGCGCTATGTGAAGAAACTGCAGCTGACAACAAACATCAGAGTTGCTGACTATCGGTAATGCTCAAGTACCTGTCGATAAATTGAGCGGATTGATATTATTTCCAAATAATTTCTGTAATTTTATCTCATCAAAAGACGAACTTATAAACAATATATTTCCAAACATTAAGTATATCTAACTTAAAAAATAATGAATGGTTGAGTGAGCGAGCAATTTTAGCGGCTAAGAATAAAGATGTAGATGACCTGAGTACATTAATTCAAAATAAGATCATTGGAACAATGCGTTCAATCAAATCTATTGATATTTGATGGTTTTTGGTCTCCCGTTGTGTTTTGATATAATATATAATAAAATCAAAAAGATTTGTTTTTAAAGTTATTTTATTTTAATATAAATAAAAAAATTAAATCACAACTTAATTATAAATAATTTTATTTTTAGCGACGCGTTTCGGAATTATTATTCCATCTTCGGGCGTTAGTGAGTGAACAACAATAACGCCCGAAGATGGAATAATAATTCCGAAACGCGTCGCTAAAAATAAAATTATTTATAATTTAGTTGTGATTTAATTTTGTTATTTATATTAAAATAAAATAACTTTAAAAACAAATCTTTTTGATTTTATTATATATCAAATCTATTGATTGCGTCACAAATGAAGATGAAGCCACCAACTATCCAATTGAATTTTTAAACTCCTTGGATGTGCCTGGGTTATCGCCAAACAATTTTCGCCTAAAGGTTGGCTCCGTAGTAATCATGCTTTGAAACATAAACCAACCAAAAATTTGCAACGGTACGCAATTGGTGGTTAGAAAATTGATGAACAAAGTAATTTACGCGACGATATTGAAAGAAAAATTCAAAGGTAAGGAAGTTCTCATTCCGAGGACTCCAATGATCCCAACCGACATGCCGTTTGAAATTAAAAGACTTCAATTTCCGATCCGTCTTGCATTTTTCATGACCATCAACAAAAATGACAAGGCCAATCAAACAACAAACAACTGTACGACATAAAAGCATTAGGCGAAACTGTCCGTACAAATATTCCACAAATTAATTATCCATAAAGAATTGCATACGAGACTTTGACAGAAGCTGCGAAGCTGTGCACCTAGTGCAATTATATTATCTTTGATGCTCTCGGAGGAACCGGAAAAACGTTCTTAATTTGATTGCTTTTGGCGAGGATCAGATCGCAAAATGACATAGCTCAAGCGTTGGCTTAAAATTATCATTAAATATGCAAATCAACGAAATACCAATTTGCAACATCACCAAAAATTGCGCAATGGTCAAGATCCTACAGGTATGCCAATTGATTATTTGGCATGAATGCACAACATCCGATCTCATTGGAAACCTTAACCAGATTCATAACATTACTCATTGATTTCTGTTACACAAAAGACTGAAAAGGGGAACTAATTTTGCTTGTTTTTCCAGATTTAGCGCAACAGTACGATTCGATTTTAAACGATTTACAATTTTTAGAATACTAGTTCTGGCCTTTGCGATGACCATAAATGAATCGCAAAGTCAATCATTAGACGAACTTGGAGATTCCTTGTTTCAAGCATGGATAACTATACGTTTATCAGAAAGCTTTACATTTAATTAACACACTGCATATTAACTGATAAATCCCCCTATTCCGTCCGTCTGCCTGTCCTCATCCTTACAGTATAATTAATGTCGATTGAGCTCAAACTCAGAAGTTCGGGTTTTAAGCAGATTTGCGATTTTAAAATAACAGTAGTCCCCGTACAATATGTTTGATAAAAATAAAAAATTCGCATTTTCTCAAAAACAAACCGACAGATTTATAGTAAATTTTTGATCTTAACTTGGCTTCTATTGGTAAGAAAAAAATATGTTTGTATTGCTCCAAAGTGGTAAAGAACTTAAGAACTTATGAACCGATTTCTGCGCAAGCTCTTATAATGTCTTACTAATATTTGATGATCAAAAATACAAAATACAAAATTTTACTTTTTTGGTTTTTAAAAAAATACCATTTTTATTTTCAAAAATCGATAACCCAAAAATGGACCAATATCTTTTAACAAAAATTAAATGTAAAACGTATAATAATAAGAGTTAAAAAACTGCATACTTAAAATTATTTTAAAAGTTAAATGGAAAAAATGTACATATGTATGTATAAAAACGATTTTCGAAAACAAAATTATAAATTAATGTTTTTTTGATTACTGAAATGACATTTAAATTTTTAAGACAAACTTATTTTATTTGTAAATTTTTAAATTTAAAAATATAAGTTCTATTTGTAAACAGTGATTTGGGTGCAGGAGCAAGTTTGTGCGATGCAGTCGTGCACTTTATCAACTTCCCATAGGAAGTTATTGTAATCGGTCCGATTTGTCGAATTGAAAATTTTGACATTTCTCGACGTTTCAAGGGCCCTAGAGTCGAAATAAAAGATTTTTAGAAAGATGTCTGTGCGTGCGTGTGTACGTACGTTCGTACGCCCGTATGTTCTTACGTCCGTACATTCGAGACGTTTTTTTCGTCGTCCATAGCTCAAGAACCAGTAGAGACATCGACTTCAAATAAATTTTGCTGTACAGATAATAATGCAGAAAGATGCAGAAATGGCTCTCAAGAAAATTGCGTGGGTGTTTTTTTTACCATAGCAGTTTAAAAAGAAAGGTGAACATTTTGGTTTAACCTAAATATCTCATGAACCAATGACTCTAGAGACTTGAATTAAATTTAATATTATATATTGTAACGTGATACAAAACAATTATATTTTTGGAAAAAAATTCAATTAACGTTTTTTTTATAAACCAAAAAAACTGAAGAAAAAAAATTTGTCACCTCGAAAATTTTACGACTAAAATATGATTTAATCTCCGAAAAAATTTTGTGCAACGAAGAATAATATTTTGACATCTGATAAAATTTTGAGAAAAATCTAATTGACAGTTTTTTTTTATAAGAAATAAAAACCTAAAAAAAAACATTACTCAATGTTGGTAAAAATTGAATTTCGACTCAAATATCTTTTCAAAAACTTGAGATTAAGGCCTCAAACTTATTTTATCTTATAAGAAATATGGTTTTCAACATTCTGAAAAATGTTGGGAAAAATCGAATTGACAGTTTTTTTACAAAAAATAAAAACCTAAACAAAAATTAATAAAAGTTGGTAAAAATTGATTTTCGACTTAAATATCTTTTCAAAACTTGACAGTTGGGCTTCAAACTAATTTTATCTTATAAGAAATATTGTTTTCAACATTCTATAATATTTTGAGAAAAATCGATTTGACAGTTTTTTTTACAAAAAATAAAAACCTAAAAAATAACAATACTAAAACTTGGTGAAAATTTACTTTCGACTCAAATAGCTTTTCAAAAATTAAAAATATTGGTTTCAAACTTATTTTATTTCACATAAAATATTGTTTTCGATTATCAATAAAATAAAATTTACAAAAAATAGTACGCAAATTTGGTAAAAATTGATACATATAGACATACTTCTAAGCAAGACAAATGGACAGACGGGATGGGAAGTTATCAGTGTGGGTCGCATCCCAGCCTCTTTTTTAAATTGGTTTCCAATGTTTCAAAAGTTGCTAGTATGTTGACATAAGCCTGTGACTTAACTTATTTCCTCCAAAAGAGACCTAGAGGCTAGAGACGTTAAGTCGCAAGAAACAATGGGCTAGGTAATAGGACCATTTCTGAGAATAAATTGTACACCTTCTTTATTTAACAATAAATTGATGAGTAAGCCTACTGTCTTAACCAAATGTCGTCACTATTAAGCAGATTTAGTGTTGATAGCGCTTGACATTCAACATATCAACTGGTCCTTACTAACTTCGAAAGAATTAAGTTAGTACCGATGATGCCGATGATTCTTATTCACATCAGAGAATTCTTACTGACGAATCCAAATAACCATCAGAAATGAGCTTCATCATAAAACACCGTAAAATAGACGAAGTGTTTTATGAGCTGCGCGAATAAAGTACATTTCCATAATTTGGAATCTCCATTTTGGAGATTTTGTTTTATGATGAATTGTCAAACATTCTCAAATTTCTTCTAATCTTTTTTTCTAATCAGAGTTATTAAATTAAATCTTTTTCTATTTTTGTTTTCTTTTCTTTTTTAATCAGCTATAAATATGTGAACTCTCGAATTTAAACTTTATCATTTAACTGTCGGTTTGGTTCAAAATAATATTATTTTTCCATCCGGGGAAACCCATTTTATATATTTTTTGAAGTGAATTATACAGAATTGGTTGGGACTAAAAAAAAAAGTAATACCACGAAAATGTCTCCAGAAGTTATCTTTGACACTGAGTTCAAATCAGATTTGATCCAGATATAGTTCATAGGTTCCATTATCAACTTGAATACATATTAATGATAATCAAACAAACGCTAAATAATAATTTATTTTTTGATATATGAGTTTATTTATGAATGCCTAATACTGCGTTATTTATTATTACAAATTTGTCTCAATTCACAATTATTTTTCAATTTCAATTTAACAACAAAATAAATAGACACAAAAATTTAAACTTAAACAATCCAATTTCAGTTTATTGGCCACGTCCAGGTATTATCAGCATCTGCACTTGTTTTTCTAGCTGACCTCGGAGTTGAACGACGACACTTTTTTCGAAAATCCAATTTACACCTTTCTCCGGAATCCAATAAAAGAAAACGATTAGTAACAATTAAATCTGTACTCTTAGTTTCTGGAGAAACTATTACAAATGTTTCAACAAAACTAGAAGACATAAGTACACCAACCACAGCACTCCAAACAAGCCACTCCAATATTATTGAATACTTCTTAAAATACATTGTACAAATATTTAAAATAATTATGAAATTAATATTAAATTTAAGTCAACTCTCCGTTAACGTCTATGATTCACGTTCACACTTTCACAGATTAATAAAATAATATTTTGTCTGGAAGAAAATATATTTCAATGTGATTAAATTTATAATAAATCAATTGTTATCTCACATATTTTACATACTGTTTTATAGGTCAGTATACAATATGAAATAAATAATATTTCGGTAAATTATCACACACTCTCAATACTTGGGATTTCGTTTTTTAAGAATTGTCAATCTTTCACCAGGACATCTTTTCGTGTGATCTTGTTGACATTTCCGAACATCTAAGACATTCATCCTTAATTTTCGAGTCCAATAAGGAACAAAATAACTATTTTGATCAATATTAATTAAAGGCTCTGGCATTGTTAGAACACTTTCAATTGTAAGTATTGTAAATAAAGTCAAGATCACTACAAAGGTTTTGATAATTTTTGGCAACATTTTTCGATGCAATTGGAATTGAATTGATAATTAAGATAAATTAAGAGATCTTTAATATGGAAATATTCTAACCACCTTGATTCTAACACGGTTAACCATTAAATGTTCGACTCTGGCGTAATGGGTGATCAAGTCAATGACAGATAAAAAGTAGAAAATAATTTGATGATTAATTGTTATTGTTTTTTCGGTCACTCAGAGAAAAAAACATCTAAAATTCTACCAAAGGGCTTTGGTACTACAACCATTTACACGAACAAACTCAGCCCTTATAATTTCAGAAAATAGAGATAAAGAAACTCCAATTATTCGTTATTTAATAAGCTAGTAGTCAACTATGTAGTAGAAGAACTTCAAAAATCACAAACCGTAACTGACTGACTAACATAATAGAATTATAATACTAAAGTTTTACACTTGTGTTGGTATTGTGGTGCAAATAATGTACAAAAAGGGCGTGGTATCCACCCACTTATAAGCATTTGTTGTCATTAACAAGGAGTAGCTACTTCCGATTCATTTAGAATGATCAAATTTAGCGGAATCCAAGGTAAGTCTGTATGTACTTTATTATCTGCAATTTTTGGTTTTCAAAAACCTTGTCAGGCAATATTAATATAATAGAACAAATTAAAAGCATGTTTTGTGTCAATTTTAGACATGTTTTCTTTGAGTGTAGGCAATATGACGATTGTTTCTAGGTATCTTCTATATTAATTTCCAGCCCAAGTGCGCTTTGGGGGTTTTTTCGGCTTTCGTTTTTCGAAGAATTTGTAATAAACGATGAGCTTACATTTTTGTTGTATTTATTTTTATTTTGTTTATTTGTTTTATGAAATTGAACCTTAGACAAATTTCTTTCAAATTGTTAAGAGAAACGTTATGTATATTGATTGTGTGACGTATAATATCATGAACTTATGTGAAGAATTTACTTGTGGAAAAATGGCAATAAATAAATACTTGTCTTATAAATCTTCTGATGATAATAATAATAATACAGGGTGTCCCGAAATGATTGGAACAAATTGAATATTATGAAAGGTTAAGAAATATTCTTAAAGAATTTGCTAAGCTACGCATCTCAAAGATCTTCGGTAATGGCCGTTTTAATCGAATTTTGAAAAACACGCACTTTCAGTTATTGATTCACAGAAATATATTCAATTTTCCAAGGGATTTTATGGAACAAATCTTCTTCCAGACACGAACAAATCCTCTGGCCAAACTGCCTCCCCACCCGCTATTAATCTAATGAAATTTTCTTCAACGCTGGTAAAACCATTGCGTAAGCTTTATCATCTTTCTTATTCTTCAGGTCTTGTTTTGAGTAAATGAAAAACGACAAAACAGCCGAATCCCCCTTCCCTCGTATTATAGACCGGTCGCATTTATATACGTGCCTTTTTTTCAAGGTCTTGGAAACGGTGATTGACCATCAGGTCAAGAAATATCGCGAAAACCAAACTAGCAGTACAGTTTCGGAGCAATAAATTCACTTATGATGTCATGGGTCATCCTACCATAGATCCACTGGTGAACTGACGGTAATCTCACCGAACAGTGAAACTACTTTTTACATAGTTTTGGAGAAAGTAAGATCATTGCACTTGACATTTCAAAAGCATTTGATAGGATTTGGCATCATGCTCTCTTATCGAAAATACGTGCCTTCGGTTTTGGCCAATCCCTCCTTCGTTGGATTAGAAATTACCTTTCAGACAGTTCAATACAAGTAGTAATGTATTTCTTCAAGTCTGAGAAATACAACAAAAAATGCTGGTGGGCCTCAGGGCTCTGTTCTATCTCTATGACTCTTTTTCATTTTTATTAATGATCTTCTGTTTAAAACTTTTGACGCTAGTACCCTCAGCTTTTCATCTACATTTTTAGATTCACAATCCTCCTTTTTTCATGTGGATCTTAAACGGAAATGATGTTTGAGTATTTTGTTTCCTAAGGCAATGCAAGAAGTTTTTCTCCCCTTCTGATGTGACTATATTATCTTTAAGACTTATGTCCAAAAGTTTATGTCAAAAACTTGAGTAAAACTCCGATTTTGTAAATTACTTAAGTCTCTTTGACAATATTGAACGTCCAGCATTTAAATTGATTGGTGACATTATCATTGTCGAATCATTTAAGTCGCTTGAACACCGTCGTAAAGTTTCTTGCCTATCACCTATTTTTACCGTAAGGTATATTACGGGTTATGTTCTAGAATAAACAACTCCTACTCTCACCTCCCCGTGGTGAACATCGGGTGCCTAGTACCTCAACTGGAGATTGGGTTCTAACCCCAGTGGAAAGTTGTTGGGGGCAGCAAACGAGAGAGGGGGGAGAGGTGTTTCCACTAAGGCACCTCTCCTTATCCAGACGGCAGCGGACGAATTCTCGAGATGGAATCAACGGTGGCGTCTACAGTTCCAGTAAGGCTGAACTACTTAGTGAACACCTTATAGGGCTTCTACGACTTATTCGGAGCCCAGGCCTATAAGGAGCGGTTTATCCGGCTCCCCGTCCTTGGAGTTATACTAATTATCTGGCCCTCCAGGTTGGGGGTTGTGCCGTCAGGGTGACTTCCTGACCACGTAAAAATTTTCTAGTTGCGAAGCACCAACAAGCCTCGGATACGGACGGATTCACTGTTGACAACCCAAGCAAACGAAATAAGGACAACGAACTTCGGATCTGTACGTGGAATGTTAGGTCCCTTAACAGACCACGTGCAGCCGAACAATTAGCGGAAGCCCTAAACTGCTGCAAGGCAGATATTACCGCCATCCAAGAAGTGCGATGGGATGGACCGGGCAAACGCAAACTAAAAGACTGCGATATATACTACGGCGACTGCTACCGAGAACAAAGGCAGCGTCTATTTGGGTGTGGATTTGTTGTTGGAACTAGACTCAGGCAAAAAGTCTTGAGTTTCAACAGTGTGAGCGAGCGCATCACGACAATCCGCATCAAGGCTAAATTCGCCAACATAAGCCTAATATGCGCGCATGCCCCAACAGAGGAGAAAGATGAAGACACCAAAGACATATTCTTCGAGCTCTTGGACAAGACATATGAGCAGTGCCCTGGCTATGACATTAAAATTGTCTTAGGAGATTTTAATGCCAAGCTAGGAAGAGAAGACATCTTTGGTGGCACAATCGAAAGATACAGCCTGCACGACACCACCTCCGACAACGGATTCAGGCTGAT
This sequence comes from Eupeodes latifasciatus, assembly GCA_920104205.1. Lineage (NCBI taxonomy): Eukaryota > Metazoa > Arthropoda > Insecta > Diptera > Syrphidae > Eupeodes > Eupeodes latifasciatus. Next base: position 14,807,346 of record OV049926.1, read on the forward strand.
CGATTTCGCTGCGGGGCGAGACGTACGTGCGATCGACGCACGACACTTTTCCAGTATACAGGATATCCGAACATTCCGAGGGGCTAACATTGACTCGGACCACTACCTCGTTGTAGCCAAGGTACGTCTACGGATATCCCGGTCCAAGCCAAAACAAGGAAGTACTGTGAGAAGTTTCGACGTTAGACGGCTACAATCGCAAGAGACTGCCATGTCCTTTTCCGATCGAGTCTCTAGTAACCTCTTAAGGAGTCCTATGCTGCATGCATTAAGCATTGAAAACCAGTGGCAACATTGCCTTGCAGCCATCAGAGATGCCGCCTCTGAAGTGCTAGGTTTCACACGTCCACAACAGCGAAACCCCTGGTTTGACGACGAATGCCGGCAAGCGCACGCAGCGAAGCAAGAGGCATACAAAACGGAGCTGCACAGAAGGACCAGAGCTGCTCGCGAGCTCTACGAGCAGAGGAGGAGAGAGGAACACCGGCTTCTTAGATGGAAAAAAAGAGAGCACGAGAAGCGCGCGATCGAGGAGATAGAGGGATGTTACAACAGGAATGAGGTTCGTAAATTTTACCAAAAGGTAAAAAAGAACTCCCAAGGGTACCAGCCACGAACCGAAGCCTGTAAAGACGATCAGGGGAACATCGTAGTAGAACCGCAGTCTATGTTGAAAATATGGAAAGACCACTTCTCCAAATTATATAACGGCGATGACGAACCGAATCCCGCTGTAAGGGAGGTAGAACCACTCAACTTAGGCGACGCAGATCAACAATTCCGCCTACCCGACCTAGACTAAGTGAAGATAGCTATATCTAAACTGAAGTCAAACAAAGCTGCTGGAGCTGACGGCATCGCTGCCGAACTATTAAAAGCGGCAGGCGATGACTTGGTAGGGAGCATGCACCAACTCATCTGCAAAATATGGTCGGAAGAAAGCATGCCCGATGAGTGGAATCTCAGCATAGTTTGCCCGATACATAAAAAAGAGACCCTTTAAATTGCGCCAACTACAGAGGGATCAGTCTCCTTAACATTGCATATAAGATCCTTTCTGCCGTACTATGTGAACGTCTGAAGCCGTTCGTCAACAACCTGATAGGTCCTTATCAGTGTGGCTTCAGACCAGGAAAGTCCACTATCGACCAAATATTCACATTACGGCAGATCTTGGAAAAAACCCAGGAGCTTCAAATCGATACCCACCATCTCTTTATCGATTTTAAAGCCGCGTATGACAGCATCCATAGGGAAGAGCTCTACAGAGCAATGTCTAGTTTTGGCATCCCTGTCAAACTTATCCGTTTGTGCAGAATGACGATGGAGAATGCACGCTGCTCCATCAAGATCGGAAAAGATCTCACCGATGCATTTGATGTCAAAAAAGGTTTTAGACAAGGCGATGCACTGTCATGCGACTTCTTCAACATCGTTCTGGAAAGAATTGTGCAAAACTCAACCGTCAACACTAGAGGCACAATTTTCCAAAGGTCCATCCAATTACTCGGATACGCAGATGATATTGACATAATTGGAAGATCAAAGCGTGATGTCAGTGGAGTGTTTTTGAGCATTGCGACGGAAGCGAAGAAGATGGGTTTAGTGGTCAATGAGGGCAAGACCAAGTATATGCTGTCATCAAAAAAGGACATTGAACAACGACGTCTTGGACAAAACGTCACCATGGACAGCTATAACTTCGAGGTAGTTAAGGACTTTGTCTACCTAGGCACCGCTATAAACACAGGCAACGACACCAGCGCTGAAATCAAACGAAGAATAACTCTTGCAAATCGCTGCTTCTTTGGACTTAGAAGGCAATTAAGAAGTAAAGTCCTCTCTCGAGCATCTAAAATCACCATCTATAAGACACTCATCATCCCGGTTCTCATTTATTCCGCTGAGGCCTGGACCCTGTCAAAGAAAGATGAGAACGTCTTAGGATGCTTCGAGAGAAAAATTCTTTGGGTGATTTTTGGTCCCGTACGTATAGATGGAGAATGGAGGAGAAGATATAACGACGAACTGTACGGGCTGTACAGCGACACTGACCTAGTTAGCAGAATAAAAGTCCAACGGCTTAGATGGCTGGGTCATGTAGAGCGAATGGACATCAACGTTCCAGCCCGGAAGGTCTTCGAATCCAATCCCGAGGGACGGTGCAGTAGAGGAAGACCGCGACTCAGGTGGCGCACTCAGGTGGGTGAGGACTTCAACCAACTTGGCGTGCGAAACTGGAGACAGCTAGCTAGGGACCGAGCTGGCTGGAGACGCATGTTGGTTGAGGCCCAGGTCCGCCCCGGACTGTAGCGCCACCTTAAGTAAGTAAGTAAGTAAGTTCTAGAATAAAAGCTAGTTGGTTTCCTAACCTTAAGCAATTCAACCGTAATACTCGCACCTCCAGTATAGCTTTGGGACAAACTTTGTTCGTACTGTCAAGTACAGAGATTCGTTCTTTAAACGTACTACGTGAATGTTAAATATTTTACCACACTCTGTCTTTCTCAGTCATTGCAATATTCATAAATTCAAAATTCACCGAGGCCTCTTTTCCCACCCGCTCTTCCATTCCTAATGCTAACATTGTGTCTTATCATAGTAAGGGTAACAAAAATCCCCTTGAATTGATACCAAAAGCTTACTAAAAGCAGACTTTTTTTAAAATGTATTTTTAAAAAAATTCAAACTTAGTGTTTTAAGCAGATTTGCGTTAGGTGTTTTTTTTAAGGCTTGAAATAACAGAAGTCTCCATACAAATGTGTTCGTAACTTAGCTTCTTCAAATCAAAAAAATATACCTTTGAATTGCTAAAACCGTGATTTTGTTTTTAAAATTTTCTCAAGAACTGATGAACCGATTTCAATAAAATCAATAAAAAATAAATCAAGATTTTTTGCTTAAACCATTTCAGTTTTTGAAGATGAATGTATTTAAAAGGCACATTTCGAATGTTAAATCTACTATTTATAGAAAAGAGTCTTTGCATACACTCAAAAAATTTTCCTGGTAGGCAAAATCTGGTAGAAAATACCAGCCAAAAAACTAGTACAACATTCCAGATTTCGTGGTAAATAACTCCAGATTTCCTGGTAAAAAAAATATTGAGTTTTACTTACCAGAAATCTGGTTTCCTGGTAAATTTTTTGACAGAAAATTTTCTGGTAAATGCTACCAGCAGCGTCCTGGTAGAAAGTATGTTTTCCTGGTAAAATGAAGATTATCTGGAATTTAGTATATAGAACCAGGAAATTTATTTTCTGGTATATTTTTTCCTGGTAGATGAAACCAGTCTTCTAGTACTTAATACCAGAAATTCTGGGAGTTTAAGAATTATCTTTTTTCTGGTAAATAAAACCAGGAACTTTATTGTCTAGTATATATTTTACTCTTATATAAACACCAGTCCTCTGACGCATTTCACCATCAAATTTTAGTACAGTATACCTATCAAGTCCTTCCCGCCAAATAATCGTAAACTTCATGGCGCTTCCTATAATTTAGTTTAGAAAAAAATCTTTATTCCTTTTTTTCTTGGACATATTAGAGATGATGTTGATGTGAATGTTTGCTTTAGGAATATGCGTTATGCGTTCTTTTTAGTAGGAAGAATACAATTAAATATATCCTTTGCATAATTCATAATTTCATAAGGGGCTTACCATAATTTGGCGGGATGAGCTTAATATTCTACCAGAATTCAGCTACATTTTGAGTTAAAAAAAAATCCCGGTATATTCTACCAGAATTCTGGTACATTTTTACCAGGAAAAAAAATTTCCTGGTATATTCTACCAGAATGCTGGTACATTTTTACCGGAATACTGGGGAAAATTTTACTAGGAAAGAAAATATATCTGGTATGTATGTATATTCTACCAGAATAGTGGCTTTATTCCCGGTATAATTTTAACCAGGAAAAAAAATTCTCCTGGTATATTCTACGAGAAATCTGGTGTATTTTACCAGAAATTCTTCGAAAAATCTCCTGGTAAAATTTACCAGGATTTTCTGGAAAATTTTACCAAGACGTCTGGTAGGAATCTAAAAACCACTTTTTCAGGATAAATTTAGCGGGAAATCTGGTCACCGGTACCAATTTTTTTTTTAGTGTACATGATCAAGTTCTTGCGACCCAGCCGTGAACTTTATTTGACATATACCATGCCATGTTTACCGTCTTTTTAGCCAAAGATGGTAGAAAAAAGTCGTAGTTCAGACAAAATTCATCCAGTGCTCGAAAGCTTTTTGGGTTTATTTGATTAGTTTTGAAATTACTTTTTCTTATTGTCCTGACCACAGTAAAATAAGGCAAAATAGGGGTCAAGTTCGACGTGAGACCTGGAAATTTGTTTCAACCTTATTCCATTTATTCATCTAAAATATTGTTAAAAAAAATTACATAAAATCTCGTGTCTGCTCAGTAATTTTTTGAGATGAAATAAATAATGAAAAAATTGAAGTTCGAGGAAAAGAATAATTTTTTCTTTGAAATTTTTTACACATTTTCTGAATAGGTAAATGTTTTGAGAAACTCCTTTGAAGTTTATTCAATCCGATTACAGTAAAATATTTACAGCCTAAATAACAACCAAACGCACAAGAAATAGGTACTATCAGAATTCGCAATCACATTTTATTACAATTTGACATGTGTCAAATGTATTTTAAGCTTAAACGACTGATAAATGAATATCAGCTGATTTGCAAGAATTTTAATTCCGAGAAGTTTTAACGTTGCGTAAAATTTATTTTAGCGTTTTGTAATTAGGCATTTCTGATATGATTATCTGAAAGATAAGTTTTACGACATATTCCACTCTTAGCTTTAGAATTTTATACTTTCACATTATCACGTATAATTAGATGATAACCAAAGGCTATCTTAAAGATAGCCACAATCTAATCAAAATGCGTTATGTTCTCAATATTGTGCAAAAAAGAGTGTCGTAGTTAATTTTGTTCCCTATTGGAAAGAGTTCTCAAAATTCTCCATTAGACTTTTTTATCTTATGAAAACTTTTAATTTAAAGCCTTTGAGTGTAGAGATTTCGGTTCAGTTGATAAAACATTTTCAGCACTCTTGGAAGAAGAGGCAATTTCTTTTAATTCTTTTTTAATTATTGCGCTACAAAATAGTTGACGGATTTCTTACCAAAAAAATGACTATTTTGAATTTTAAGATTTTAGTGATTATTTGTATTTTGAGTAATTTTGGTCTTTTATTCGAACCTTGTGAAAGTCGACGAGTTATTTTCTATGCTGAACAAGAAGTTAGTGTTGAACGAGGTCATATTTTGAGTACTAATAAAAAGGAAAAACCTTGCCCGAAATGTCAGAAAAGGGATCACCGTGGAGGATGCAGGCGTATGGTGTCATTTAACAAAAGTATGCGGTCTTATAGAAAATGCCCCAATACCAAAACTTTTAAATTTTCTTTCTTTAAATATTCTAGATTCAAGTTGCTGAATAAAAACAACAACAATACGACATGAATCTCTAATTCTATACAAAAGAAGAAAAATTAAACTTACATCGAACTTACTTTTACGACAACATGAATGTCTAATGATATTTTTAGGGAGAAATAATATAATTCCACAATAATTTATTATCTTTCTAAAATTCCATTGTTTTATTGTCTAAGATAAAATTATTAATATGTATACTTTGTAAGTGGAATAATAATATCAAGGCGGCGATTACAATCGTCGTCGCAATGCAATCTTTGTATCGCCGCTGCCAGCTAAACGTCTATTAGTTAGAAGTCATTATTGTTAACAAAAAGAAAAACAAAAATAAATCATAGTTTTATTAATTTATTGAATTGTGTAAAAGTTTATATGTTAACATGACTGATAAAAGTTGAGTTACAAAAGTTTAAGAGGTACATATGTACATAGATGTTATTGGGAACGGGAAGGTCGGAGCCTAAAAGTATGAAATAAAAAAGTGGTTTTGATCTTTCGACTGATATTTCATTAATTTTAATTAGACGTCTCAATTTTACCAGAAACTTATTCTGTTTCAAAAGTTAACAAGAGAATTATCTTGTCTACCTTAAATTTGTTTAACTATGAATGAATGTACTTAGCTGAACAAGATTTTAAAACAAAATTGTGTGCATACAATTCTCTAGTGAAGAAGTATTGATATTGTAATTACATACGAGTATTTCTGATTTTAAGCGTTTAAATATATGAACCAGTTGATTATATGTTTTCTACAGAAAATTGTGATATTTTCCTTAAGCGTACCCGTCTCTTAGAAAATGTCGTCATTTCAAAAATCCTAAAGTAGCTATACTGTCATAAGCACATACTTTTATTTTCTAAGGTCGATTATTAGAAACATAATTTTTGTTTATTAGGAATTCTTCAATATGCTAGAATAACTTTTGTAATTTTTTTCTTTTTAAGCGATTTGAAAGAAATTTGTTTAGTTTTAAAATAAGTCAGAACATTTTGAATTGTTTTTAAAAATTTTGAATCCCCTTGGTACTTCATTTAAGTTATTTTTCAACTTTGTTGCTGCGAAATCGTACAGCCAAAAATTTACCAGCTGAATAAATGACATTTAAATGAACAAACTAGCGGCTTCATCTTTTACCCATTAGATTCTAGTTAAGTAGTGAAAAGCTCAAAGAAGGCTTCTGAAATAGGACCAATTTCGAAAGAAATGGTGAAATATTCCATTGAGAGCGAAATGTGAAAAAATATGTAAATAAAAGATGAGTTCAAAATCTTTACCGGAAAGTACATTCTTCATATTTTTGAACATTTAAAAAATGGTCTAGTTCTGAAAATGTTTTCAATAATTGCATAATAGACAAACAAAAATTATGTATGAGCCGAAAGGTTTTTCTTATTATGATTTGAAGATTTTGAAAATTATAAATATTTATCTTCTAGAGATCCAGTTTAAATCATTTTAGTATCTTACTTAGTTTTCTAATTCAAATACGTTTTAGAGTTAGCTTTTATCTGCTGATGAGCTTTTAGTTTAATCTGATGATGTACAAGTAAATAAAAATCTATCTAATCTAATCTAAATCTGATGATCAAATTTGAAAATACCGGTTTTCAACAATATTTGTATGTTTTTTAATTTCCATAGGAATTTTTGAATTGAAAATTTTGGTCGCTAGATCCTAAATAAAACATAATATCGACTTCAAGGATAACGTTTTTGACATCTGGTAATTTTTATAGAAAAATCGAACTGATATATTTAGTAAATTGTTGAATCCTCGAAAATGGGAAGGAAATTGATATGTACTCCACAGACTTCAGCCAAGCATTTGACATTTTTTTTCATAATCTTATAGTCTTTAAAATTCTCCTTTTTAGGTTTGGAACCTCTTTTCCTGCATTGTATTACTTGTTACCTTGATAATCGTGAATGTTAAGGCAGATTCACATATTCCAATCATATTCCAGCCACTTCTGGAGTCCCCCAAGGTGGGTCATTTAGACCGTCTTCGTACTTCCATAGCTCAAGAACCAGTAGAGATATCGACTTCAAATAAATTTTGTTATACAGATAATAGTGCAGAAAGGGCTCTCAAGAAAATTGAGTGAGTGGTTTTTTTATAATAGCAAATTGAAAAAATGGTGAAAATTTTGGTTAACCCAAATATCTTACGAACCAATAACGCTAGAAACTTGAATTAAATTATATATTATACATTTATATACATATGATACAAAAAAATATATTTTTGGAAATAATTCCAATTAACCGTTTTTTTATAAATCAAAAAAGCTGAAAAAACCCTTGTCACCTCGAAAATTTTACGAACAAAAAATGATTTTATCTCTCAAACAATTTCGTGCAACGGAGAATAATGTTTTCAACATTTGGTAAATTTTTGAGAAAAATCGAATTAACAGTTTTTTTTTACAAAAAAATAGAAACCTTGAAAAAAAACAATACTAAAACTAAACTACTAAAATAATTTTTTACCAAAAATTTACTTTCGACTCAAATAGCTTTTCAAAAATTAAAAATATTTTCTCCAAACTAATTTAATCTTACAGAAAGTATTATTTTCCACATTCAGTTTTTTTTTTTTTTTTGTAAAAATCTAAACAAAATAGTACGCAAATTTGGTAATAATTGATGCTCGGTTCTCGATATCTCGTGAAGATATTGACCTCAAATTAATTTCATTCATCCAATTTGTATTTGTTTATAAAAACTTTTAAGAAATGCTACTAAAATTGGTAAAAATTGTTTTCGACTAAAAATCTCCTTTACAAAAATAGATTTTAAAATTAAAGTATTTAATTATATGCAAAATATTGTTGGTTATTTTAATTTTTTTTAGAATAATTTAACTGATAACTTTTTTAACAAAACAACAAAAACTTACAAACTCTGAAGCGAGACAAATCGACAGACGGGAGAAAGTTATCAGTGTGGGTTGCATTCCAGACTCTTTTTTACTTTTTTAATCATCCCATACAGATAGTAGAAAATAAAATGGATCTTGACCTTTTATGTGACCTTGAACCCAAATTTCTACTTCACATTAGCCGCGTTTTATTATCACCATGATCTGATCCGGATCTTGGATTTACATGCATTACAACAACAACACAAGATCCAGGTTTGTGTTTGGATCTCAATTTGAGATCCAAAATTTAATTCTTTTTTCACAACAAGGAGCGCTTTATCATTGTAATTTCACATGTAAATGTTGGTATCATTGCAAACAAATTAAATAAAACCTGTATTGCCATATAAACATTTCCATTTGACTGAAATAAAATATTTTTTTAAATAGAAAGCGAGAAGCTTTATATTTATTTATTTGGTATATAATCCATGAAATAATTAGATATTTTAACAAAACTAGATATTAATTGGTGAAATTAAAATAATTAAGTCCAAAAAAATGTATATTTGACATAATTTATGGGTATTATTTTCCCAAAAAAAAAGGAACACAAAAAAATCATTGAGCAAAATGTTCTTTGGGCAACCCTACTTTAAATGTCAAAAAATATAAATAAAATCGTGAAAGCTGCAGCACAAATGGGAGAAAAGATGTTCAAATAAATTGTTAGTAATCTCTAAATTAAATTATTTAAGTGTCACATTTATTAAAAGGTCAAAAAGAATCTGTACTACATGTGAGACCAAAGCGTTCCTGGATGCTTTGAGTTTCAAAGTGCAATGGTGATTTGCAGAAACATTTTCAAAAGTTGTGGAGCTTCCATTTTTGGTATGTGTTTGTTTTTGTTTTGCTTCGTAATGTCACTTTTGAAAGAACGAATTTGACACTGCTACCAAACTTTAAATAACAAAAAATATGATGATAGAATGCTGTTTTATTATCATGATCTGATCCGGATCAGATCATGGTGATAATAAAACACGGCTATTGATAAAATAATTTAAAAGGCCCACTCTGCATCAGGTTTTGTTAAAAGATGGTCTAAAGAACTTTCTAACCTTTTCGTGACCCTATAGCTTTACATTGCGTTTTGCCAACCTGTACTTAAATATTCGTCTGAAGTTTGGTCTCCAAATTATATCCGCCCCATCTTGTAAACCTCAACTCATAATTGAAACGTAGAGAAATTGCTGACAGACTTTTCATGCATCCGCAAGATTATTGCACTTGATATTTCAAAGGCATTTGATAAAGTCTGGCATCTTGCTCTCTTATCGAAAATGCGTGCTTTCGGTATCGACGAATCTCTTCTTCGTTGGATTAGAAATGTTCTTTCGAACCGTTCAATACAAGTTGTTTTGGACGGATTCAAGTCTGAAACCTATAAAATAAATGCTGGTGTGGCTCAGGGCTTCGTTTTGTCTCCGACCCTTTTCCTCATTTTTTATAAATGATCTCCTGTCTGCTACTTCTAATCCAATTTTTCGCTGACGATAGCACTCTTAGCTTTTCATATTCGTTTCCAGACCCACAACCCTCCTCTTCGGATGTGGAACTGCAACGACAAAATATGATTAACTCATTAAATTCCGACCTACACAGCATTGTACAATGGGGAATAAAAAATCGTGTGGAATTTAATACTTCGAAAACGCAATGCTGTCTTGCATCGTTAAAGCGAGATAAACCCTCTTTTCCACTATCTATGAGTGGCACTTGCATCAACGAAACGGAAAATCTCGACATCCTCGGAATGTGCATCAGCAACCACCTTTTGTGGAGCGATCACATACGCGATGTTGCCAAAAATGCCGCAAGATGTCTAGGTTTTTTGAGACGTTGCAACCCCTTAAACAATTTAACCGTAATACCCGCGCTTCTAGGAATGCCCATCAGTTTACCCTTGAACCCAACTTCGGCCGTACTATGAAGTACAGAGATCCATTTTTAAGCCGTACTACGCGAATGTGGAACTTCTTGTCACGCTCTATCTTTCCCTATCATTGCAATGTTCAGGAGTTCAAAATCAATATACACCGACACCTCCTATCCAATCCCTCTTTTCCTAATGCTCACACTGTGTCTTTGGCATATTAAAGTTATAAAAAAAAACCCTTTTAGTGTTCGCTAATTATAAAAAAAAAATATATCTTTCAACATTAAACCGTGTAATCTTTTATTAACCAACACACCATACCTATAGCTTTAACCAACCTCTAACCACTAATTCCTTTTGACCCACCTCCACTCAAAGTTATTAGTTCAGATTTAAGTTAGTTCTTAAGTTATACTTATAGTTCGAACTAAGCTAAATTGGGGTTTAGTCCCCACTAAAATAAAACTTGAATTAAATTAACTTCGCGAATACATAATACATAGCTCGATTAGAACAGCTGAGACATACATTTTTCATTAAATTTTAAAAACATTTGTTGTTACCAAAAATTGTATTTGAAAAGTTATTAGTGTGGGTCGCATCCCAGTTTTTTTTTTATTCAGGTCAAAAACTTTTGGAATTTCCTGCAAACAAATTCTTAAAGAAAGTTTTAAAGCATAATTAAATTTTCATGTTCACGTTTTAATTATTTGACAAAGCGTTGAATTGAAAACTTATGTTTTGACATTTTATTTTTTGAGTTTTTAAGTAAAATTTGTACTGTTTTATTTTCTATCTTTAAATATTGAAACTCTTGTAATTTTAAACATTAAGTAAACTAAGCTTGGCTGGTAATATTTTACAAGATATACAGTTTTTAAATTAATAAAAACACCAAAAAAACATTGATTTTTCAAATGGTCAAAACACTTTTGGGTTTGCTTCTGCATACAATTAAATAATTAATTGCTTTAAATGAGAAAGTTAAACATGCAGCTAAGTAAAAGAGTCGATCCAAAACTGAATAACTCAGTAAAGTAAATTTTTCGATTTCTCTGCTTTGATAAAAATCCAGTGTCATATGTACATATATTCCCAGTGAACTCTTCACCAATTCAACCGATTTCCATGAAAGTTGGCATTTTATGTGTAATTTGGTCTAACTTGAGATATAGGATAGTTTATATTTCGATTAATGGTCTTAATAGTTTATAATTAACAATAAACTGATTGTCAATGTTGATGTTTGTTATTAATTGTAAGTTTCGTAAGTCTCGAACAGATGGCGCCTTAAATCAGACTTTTTACAGAAAATGTCGGACCATCTATCGTGAACTTTTCATAGATGGCACCACGTTGGAATTCGATATATTTTTTTTGTATGTAACGAATAAACTCAAAAAGTACTAGACCGATTTTAATAATTCTTTTTTCATTAGAAAGTTACATTATCACTGAGTAACTAGATTACTATATAAATCTTTAGAAGTTCCTATTAAAACCAACCGAAGGTGTAAAAAAATTATCCATAAAATGTCTTTCATCGCATACGCTGCGAAGAGTATTAATGATAGGACAAAAAAATGTTTTCTAATTTAGTGATTCGTGGTCGTTTTAATTAGCATGCTTATAACCTTAATATCTGTCCATATTTATGTCTACCCTTGCGAAGCCGGGTTTGTTTATACAAAAACAAATAGAGTTGAAATTGAACAAAACCTTGTGGATTCATTTTGAGTATCTCGCTATTTGCTCAGCTGTCAATTTTGATACTTGGCAGGTAAAAAAAAAACACAATTACTAAAAATGAATTGAATTTGTTAAAATTTAATTTTAAAACAGTGCAAATTCTGCAGTCACGGTTCGTAGTTTTGTAATACAAAATTCCTGATCGTGTCATTTTCAAGGAAATGATCACAATTGATACCTCAGAACTTTTGTATTTGTTTCCAATTTAAAATGTCCGATTTAGTCTACAATTAGCTGATATCGTTTTCAATTTTTAATGTCATATTAATAATGTATGTTTTTTAAAATGGAACTTGTTATTATTGTTATACACATAAACAATTCTATAGATATTTATTTCGCGGCAAAGATATTATAGTCTACAAAATATGAATATTTTGTTTTAAGTTATAATAAAATGCGTACTTTTGTTTCATGTTATAAAATGACTTCTTTATTTTAAATTGCAAGGAAGAATTAAAATATTATACATAAGTGTAAGAAAACTTGACACCTCACTATTGAAAGTTATATGAAAGTCAGCTGTGGTACATAAATAATTACATAAGTATTTTAAAGGTTATTGACATTTCATAAATTTCTTGCAGACTGGAATAATATTAAATTTAGCATATACGACTACATATTTAACTTCTTTCACCAATGTGCAACTAATACATATTTTATTTAATGTAATATTGGATAATTTTTTTACAAGTAGTTCTTTTTGCCACAACAAAATATTTATTGTACACCAAAATGTCAGAAGTTTAAGGGCTAATTTTGCGGAATTTGTTACTCATGTTGAATCTTTTGTATGCATTCCAGATGTTGTTTTTGTGTCTGAAATTTGGATATATAGTTTTGAACAAGGTGATTATTTTTTGCCTGGCTTTAATTGTGTGGCCAATACTAATGAAAATTACGCTTCAGGTGGTGTTGGTTGCTTTGTGAAAGATGATTACAAAATAATTGATTTCACTTGTGTAGTTTTTGGATCTGCAGATGTTTTAAGGGTTTCCATTGAACTAAATCGTGATATTTATGTATGTGTTCTTATGCGTCTATAGACTACATTCAATTAATATTTCGTTGTTTGTAAATGAATTTTCTGGTCTCTTAGAAAAGGAAAACTCAAAAAATTTAATTATTTTAGGGGACTTTAATCTTAATATTTTGGATAATAATGAATTCGTTTTGAGTTATTTGGCCTTATTGGCATCGCATGGTCTAGTGTCCTTTATCAATGAGCCCACAAAATATGAATCAGTTAGCTGCTTAGATCACATTTATGGGCGCTTTAATAATATCAACATTTATGACTGCGAAAGTAGTGTGCTTAATTTAATGATCACTCATCACTCTATGACAGCCCTTTTACTAAATAATGCTAAAACTAAAAGTTGTAGGGACTCCCAATCCCAAGTTTATAATCATTTTACGAAAATAGATTTTTGCATGCTTAAAAATTCTCTTGTGTATGAGCTTTGGGAAAACGTTTTTTCTTGTGATGATACTTCATCTTCTTATTTTATCTTTATTAATACGCTAAAAAATCACATTCTTAGTTGCTCCTTGTTGTTGCCATCGAAAAATTCAGTTAAAAAACTTAAACCTTGGATTTCTAATTATTTTATCAATAAAGTTAGAGGTAAAAATAAGTTAGGAATAAGGTGCTATAAGTACCCTAACAATTTAACTCTTAAAAGAAAATATAATAAACTTTGTTCCGAACTTAAAAAAGAAATTCCAATTTGCCGGGATAATTATTATCGTTGCCAATTCAACTCTGTAAAAGGAAATCTTAAAGACGAATGGAAATTCGTTAACACCATTTTAAATAAACCTTCTGTTTCAAAAAAAAACTAAAAGCATTTCTATCAATGGTTGCGATGTAACGGACAAGCTCGCTATTGCTAATGCTTTTAATAGTTTTTTTTCTAATATTGCCAGCAGTTTGCAACCATGCCCCTCTCATCATAATTGTACTCTTTGTGTGCCTGTATGCAGATGCGTTGAACCATTGCAAATTAACAGTTTTGTTTTTGAGCCCATAACTCCTTTTGAAATACTTAAGGCTATTGGTAGTTTAAAAAATTCTCATTCTTGCGGAGCTGATACTTACTTACTTACTTAAGGTGGCGCTACAGTCCGGGGCGGACCTGGGCCTCAACCAACATGCGTCTCCAGCCAGCTCGGTCCCTAGCTAGCTGTCTCCAGTTTCGCACGCCAAGTTGGTTGAGGTCCTCACCCACCTGAGTGCGCCACCTGAGTCGCGGTCTTCCTCTACTGCGCCGTCCCTCGGGATTGGATTCGAAGACCTTCCGGGCTGGAGCGTTGATGTCCATTCGCTCTACATGACCCAGCCATCTAAGCCGTTGGACTTTTATTCTGCTAACTAGGTCCGTGTCGCTGTACAGCCCGTACAGTTCGTCGTTATATCTTCTTCTCCATTCTCCATCTATACGTACGGGACCAAAAATCACCCGAAGAATTTTTCTCTCGAAGCATCCTAAGGCGTTCTCACCTTTCTTTGACAGGGTCCAGGCCTCAGCGCCATAAATGAGAACCGGGATGATGAGTGTCTTATAGATGGTGATTTTAGATGTTCGAGAGAGGACTTTACTTCTCAATTTCCTTCTAAGTCCAAAGAAGCAGCGATTTGCAAGAGTTATTCTTCGTTTGATTTCAGCGCTGGTATCGTTGTCTGTGTTTATAGCGGTGCCTAGGTAGAAAAAGTCCTTAACTACCTCGAAGTTATAGCTGTCCATGGTGACGTTTTGTCCAAGACGTCGTTGTTCAATGTCCTTTTTTGATGACAGCATATACTTGGTCTTGCCCTCATTGACCACTAAACCCATCTTCTTCGCTTCCGTCGCAATGCTCAAAAACGCTCCACTGACATCACGCTTTGATCTTCCAATTATGTCAATATCATCTGCGTATCCGAGTAATTGGATGGACCTTTGGAAGATTGTGCCTCTAGTGTTGACGGTTGAGTTTTGCACAATTCTTTCCAGAACGATGTTGAAGAAGTCGCATGACAGTGCATCGCCTTGTCTAAAACCTTTTTTGACATCAAATGCATCGGTGAGATCTTTTCCGACCTTGATGGAGCAGCGTGCATTCTCCATCGTCATTCTGCACAAACGGATAAGTTTGACAGGGATGCCAAAACTAGACATTGCTCTGTAGAGCTCTTCCCTATGGATGCTGTCATACGCGGCTTTAAAATCGATAAAGAGATGGTGGGTATCGATTTGAAGCTCCTGGGTTTTTTCCAAGATCTGCCGTAATGTGAATATTTGGTCGATAGTGGACTTTCCTGGTCTGAAGCCACACTGATAAGGACCTATCAGGTTGTTGACGAACGGCTTCAGACGTTCACATAGTACGGCAGAAAGGATCTTATATGCAATGTTAAGGAGACTGATCCCTCTGTAGTTGGCGCAATTTAAAGGGTCTCCTTTTTTATGTATCGGACAAACTATGCTGAGATTCCA
This sequence comes from Eupeodes latifasciatus, assembly GCA_920104205.1. Classification (NCBI taxonomy): domain Eukaryota; kingdom Metazoa; phylum Arthropoda; class Insecta; order Diptera; family Syrphidae; genus Eupeodes; species Eupeodes latifasciatus. Next base: position 14,822,854 of record OV049926.1, read on the forward strand.
CTCATCGGGCATGCTTTCTTCCGACCATATTTTGCAGATGAGTTGGTGCATGCTCCCTACCAAGTCATCGCCTGCTGCTTTAAATAGTTCGGCAGCTATGCCGTCAGCTCCAGCAGCTTTGTTTGACTTCAGTTTAGACATAGCTATCTTCACTTCGTCTAGGTCGGGTAGGCGGAATTGTTGATCTGCGTCGCCTAAGTTGAGTGGTTCTACCTCCCTTACAGCGGGATTCGGTTGTGGTCTTTCCATATTCTCAACATAGACTGCGGTTCTACTACGATGTTCCCCTGATCGTCTTTACAGGCTTCGGTTCGTGGCTGGTACCCTTGGGAGTTCTTTTTTACCTTTTGGTAAAATTTACGAACCTCATTCCTGTTGTAACATCCCTCTATCTCCTCGATCGCGCGCTTCTCGTGCTCTCTTTTTTTCCATCTAAGAAGCCGGTGTTCCTCTCTCCTCCTCTGCTCGTAGAGCTCGCGAGCAGCTCTGGTCCTCCTGTGCAGGGCCGTTTTGTATGCCTCTTGCTTCGCTGCGTGCGCTTGCCGGCACTCGTCGTCAAACCAGGGGTTTCGCTGTTGTGGACGTGTGAAACCTAGCACTTCAGAGGCGGCATCTCTGATGGCTGCAAGGCAATGTTGCCACTGGTTTTCAATGCTTAATGCATGCAGCATAGGACTCCTTAAGAGGTTACTAGAGACTCGATCGGAAAAGGACATGGCAGTCTCTTGCGATTGTAGCCGTTTAACGTCGAAACTTCTCACAGTACTTCCTTGTTTTGGCTTGGACCGGGATATCCGTAGTCGTACCTTGGCTACAACGAGGTAGTGGTCCGAGTCAATGTTGGCCCCTCGGAATGTTCGGATATCCTGTATACTGGAGAAGTGTCGTGCGTCGATCGCAATGTGGTCAATCTGGTTGACGGTTGATTGATCAGGAGATTTCCATGTCCCCTTGTGGATATTGAGATGTGTGAACTGCGTACTAGCTACCAGAACGTCTCGCCCCGCAGCGAAATCGATCAGCCTGAATCCGTTGTCGGAGGTGGTGTCGTGCAGGCTGTATCTTCCGATTGTGCCACCAAAGATGTCTTCTCTTCCTAGCTTGGCATTAAAATCTCCTAAGACAATTTTAATGTCATAGCCAGGGCACTGCTCATATGTCTTGTCCAAGAGCTCGAAGAATATGTCTTTGGTGTCTTCATCTTTCTCCTCTGTTGGGGCATGCGCGCATATTAGGCTTATGTTGGCGAATTTAGCCTTGATGCGGATTGTCGTGATGCGCTCGCTCACACTGTTGAAACTCAAGACTTTTTGCCTGAGTCTAGTTCCAACAACAATTCCACACCCAAATAGACGCTGCCTTTGTTCTCGGTAGCAGTCGCCGTAGTATATATCGCAGTCTTTTAGTTTGCGTTTGCCCGGTCCATCCCATCGCACTTCTTGGATGGCGGTAATATCTGCCTTGCAGCAGTTTAGGGCTTCCGCTAATTGTTCGGCTGCACGTGGTCTGTTAAGGGACCTAACATTCCACGTACAGATCCGAAGTTCGTTGTCCTTATTTCGTTTGCTTGGGTTGTCAACAGTGAATCCGTCCGTATCCGAGGCTTGTTGGTGCTTCGCAACTAGAAAATTTTTACGTGGTCAGGAAGTCACCCTGACGGCACAACCCCCAACCTGGAGGGCCAGATCCTTAGTATAACTCCAAGGACAGGGAGCCGGATAAACCGCTCCTTATAGGCCTGGGCTCCGAATAAGTCGTAGAAGCCCTATAAGGTGTTCACTAAGTAGTTCAGCCTTACTGGAACTGTAGACGCCACCGTTGATTCCATCTCGAGAATTCGTCCGCTGCCGTCTGGATAAGGAGAGGTGCCTTAGTGGAAACACCTCTCCCCCCCTCTCTCGTTTGCTGCCCCCAACAACTTTCCACTGGGGTTAGAACCCAATCTCCAGTTGAGGTACTAGGCACCCGATGTTCACCACGGGGAGGTGAGAGTAGGAGTTGATAGACAGAGGTGGGTTTTGAGAAAAAAACCTGTGGACGCTTGTGTCCTCTTGAATGCACATGTCTACCATTTGAACTGATGGTATATCTAATATAATTCTTAAGAAAATTGGGTTTTATGTAGAAGACGTCTTAGCTTAAATCCTTAACCGATGCATTTTTGCTGGGGTTTTTCCAACTGCCCTTAAATGTGCTGATGTCGTACCACTTTTTAAAAAAGGTCCTGCTCGTGATATGTGCAATTATAGGCCTATTTCTCTTCTTTCAGTTTTCAGCAAAATTTTTGAAAAACTTGTTAAGTCTAGAATATTAAATTATTTAGCTAAAACAAAGTTTTTTAATCCTTTTCAATTTGGGTTTCAAAAAGAAAAATCGACAGAAGATGCGCTTTTACAATTTTGTGATCAAATAATGTCAAATCTTGACAAGAAAAAATATACAGCTGGTTTATTTATTGATATCACCAAAGCCTTTGATATGGTTAACCACAACTACCTGTTGAGAAAATTGGAAAAGGCCGGCTTTCGTGGCTTTATGCTCAACTTTTTTAGGTCATATCTTGGGAATAGGTCGCAGAGGGTGAAAATGGACGAGATTAGGAGTGAAATTAAGTTCCTTAACTTAGGTGTACCGCAAGGTTCTGTTTTGGGACCGATTTTGTTTCTGATTTACATCAATTCACTCTTTGCACTTGATTTTCGGGGTATACCAACTGCATTTGCAGATGATGTTGGTTTTTCATATGGCTCTAACAGTAGCTTGAATCTGTTTTCCGATATAAACCATGATCTTGAGTTATTGAGAATTTGGTTTGCGGAACATAATTTGGTTATGAGTTCCAAAACTAAAATAATGTTTTTTAGTTTGTCTTCTTTACAAAACTTTGAAGTAAACACATATTTTCATGCTCCTGAATGTCAAAAATATAAGCTACCGAGTTGTAACTGTGTGCATGGTAATTGTTCTCCTACTTATTTTGACAATATAAGCTGCAGCACTAAGTGATTTTTGATTGAAAAAGTTGATGAATTTAAATATTTAGGGCTCACTATTGATTCTAGAATGAATTTTTTAAATCATACGAATGATTTGAGACAGTATCTTCGATGCACACTTAGACATTTTTATTATTTGCTTAGTATCGTTTCAACCGATCTTTTAAAAACAATTTATTATGGAATTTTTCAGTTTAAGCTGCAATATGGAATTGCTTGTTGGGGTGGTGCATACCTAAACAAAATTCAGCCCTTGTTAGTGTTGCAAAAATACGTTATAAGAAAAATTTGTCGCAAGGCGAGTAGACAACCGAGTTTCCCTTTATTTTGTGACCTAAAAATTCTACCTGTGCGCCATTTATATTGTTTTAAGGTGCTTAAAACTTTCTTTATGAAGTCTGGTAATCGTAATTTTCGATTAATATCTAGTCACGATTTGCGTGGAAACTCTTTGAACATGTACACGGTACCTTTTTTTCGTACTACTGCATTTCGTAACTTTTATTCTATTTTCTCTTTTCGTTTATTTAACAAGCTTCCTCAATCTATAAGAGCAATTTCATCACTTGGATTGTTTATAAAACATTTGAAAATTTGGCTTTTTGGTTTTAATTATTCGAATTTTGAGTCATTCATTTCTGACACTCTGGTTTAATTCAGTTTATTTGCATTTATTATTTAAATATTTTTTAATTTTTTTTTGTTCCTTCTTGCATCTTTTCTTTGCATTTTAAAAATGTAGGCTGATAATAATGTATTTATTGATTGATTTTTGAAGTATGTACCTTGGTTAAATTTCATAACTTTTTCTTTTCTTTTATAAATTTACTAGCTATTTTTTAATTATTGTAATTTTTTACAGAGGGTCACCCCACCCATTAATTCATTTTCAATTTTTGTATTGCTTTTTCTTTTGATGTGGCATTCAACACTATTTAATATAACTTGTATATTCGATACAGAATGTCACCATTTTTCTTATTTATATGATTTATTACATTGTACATATATTTTATTATTTAGTAATTATGAATTTATAAGAAATAAAAAATTATATCTATCTATCTATCTAATCAAAATTTGATCAGAAGAAAAGAGATCATTATATAATTAGCTTTGCAGTCTACAAATATTGTCTGCAATCTAGTCTACAATCTAGTCTGCACATTTGACAGTTCGTATTTGATAGTTCGCGTATTATATTTCGGCTTGTTTGTTTTCACGCGTTAATTAATGATTTTAAATTTAGATAAAATTGTTTTGTTTTAATTGAATTCATAGAAATCAAAATAATTTAAATAGAAGAACAATATAAAAATTCGCTTGACTGGTTGTTGAGATTGTTTTAACTTGTGTTTGAAATTCTTATAAGGCATCTCAGCATCTCAGTCCAACGAATGTTTTTCCCGCCTTCATCATTTGTGTCAAATGTGCAGACAAAATTTTTAAATTGTTTGAATTAAATAAATACATAATTTTTAAGATACAAATTAAACAAATGTAGTTTGAATAACAAAAAATATATTGGGAAGCAACATCGATTGTAATCCATAAATCAAATACTCGCAATTAAAAAATTAATTAAAACGCGTTTTGCTCATTATCGTTAGAAATCACAGAGTTTTATACTTGAACCTGTAATCTATTCTTAGCTAATCAAAAGAAGTTCAATATTTTCAATCACTGATCGATTCAAAAAAAAGAAAAATTTCTCAACCGAAAATTATGATGTAAATAAAATGGAATTTGCCTAAAAATGACTAAGTTTAAATATGACATACCTCCTACAAATAGAATTCCCCATTTATCATTTTATTGTTGTTGTTAAATTTGTGTCTTACCTTAACATGACCATTTCACTTTCTTATCAAAATTTAAGTATACACATAGTTATAGCTACTGATTCTGATAGGTTTTACGTGTTAAGCGTGTCTAATGTGGAATGCCAAATAAATATTTTTGTTTGTCAAAAGAACCATCGGTGTGTTATTAGTGTTGAATCAGTGAAAAATTCTTCACGAATCTGGCATTGATTTGATCAAAGTCCAATCGGAAGTGATTCTGTTTATTGATCTTGTCAAGCCCTATAGCTCATAAGTACATAATAAGTAGATTGACATTCCTCAACTTCAACTGCCTTATTTCGTACGTCATCATAACTTATGTATAATAACGAATAAGGAATTCCTCAAATTTATTTGAGCTTGTGTCACAACTTACTCAAATATATTGCTATCAATTTTCTATAAAATGGATTACGTAGAAAATTTGTATCTTTCACATGTAAATATCTATAAAATTCACCCAAGTCATCGACTCTTATCTTCCAAACGCCGGCTGTCTGATAACATTCCACACCTAGGTGTATGAAAGTTATCGATATCACAAAAACTTTATCGGTTGTATCTCTATCCGTCCGTCAGGTCCGTGCAAAAGTTCAACTTAAGTAACAAAGCTCTTCTACCACACGATCAGTTGAATCAAATCAGTCCCCGAATAAAGAGTGCCATATAAAATATATTATCATAAAAATCTCAAGAACTCACCACAACAAAAATGAGTCCAAAATTTATCTACTTGTACGTACTTCTGTCGATAGTCATTTTATCTTTAAGTTTTTCGGAAGTCGAAACGAAGCGAGTGATCTTCTATAACAATGTGGAAAAAGTTCAGGAAGGCAATCTCTTCATTAGTGTCGAGCGTTCAAAACCGTGTCCGTTGGGAATGAAGCGGGATCATAAAGATCGATGCCGGCGTGTTATAAGTTATCTTAAAAGTAAGTTTCTCCCCCAAAAAGTTTCAAAATTCACCTAATTTTTGGTTATAGTGCCTCATAAAATAATATTTTGCCTTTTTTCTAATTTCCAGAAAGAACGCCGCCGCAAAAGAAAAAGTCCTAAAACTTAATGCAAAATAAATAAATATGGTGTGAATGTGCTTGAGTGAAAATTGTAATGAGTGTGATTAATTTATTAAAACAAACAAAAAATAAAAATACTATTTATACTTTAGCTTTAAGTCATAAATTATGAAAAGAAAAATAAATATCATTAGATTGATAAGCATTTAATTCGTTTTTTACCATGTGGCTTACCTGTTTTATTATTATCTATAAAAAGAGAGAGGGGGGTTATCAAAAGTATGAATAACATAAAGAAAAGAAAACAAAATCATACCGTGACAGTGATGTGTAATTTATTTAAAAACTAACTGTTTTACAGATAATTATTATTTATTTTTTCAAAAGTTTCATTCACTTTTTGCATACCTAGATAATTCTCAGTATTATTTGTAGTAAAAGTATATAACATTATGAACTCGGTGGGTTTTTTACTTAAGTCGAATTTGTTTAAACAGTTGAGGTTTAACTGAATATTTTGTTTGTTAAAATTCAAGACAAACAGCTAGTCAAATAAAAGGGCGTTCATACGTACTTATTTTTATAAATAAGCTCACAATCAAGGGCATTTTTGATATCGTTGATATGCCAAGATACATTAAAAGCATTACAAAAGGGAGACATGGTTTTAAAGGAGATGTCGATGCGCATTGGTTTTGAATTCCTGAATATTGGAATGACTGGGAAAAACAGAGTGTTGTTAAGCATTCCACATTCTTGTAGTACGGCTAAAGAACGAATCTCTTTACTGGACATTACGACCGAAGTTATGTTCGAGGGTATACTGATGAACATTCCTGGAGGCTGGAGTATGAGGGTTGAATTGCTTGAGGAGAGGTATGCAACTGATTATTTCTCTAGAGCATAACCCATTAATATAACGTTTAAAAGGAAGAGACTAGAAACTTCACGATTGTGTTAAGGTGACGTAAATGATTCGACGATGATATCCAAGAGTGTTAAGAAATTTGCAGTGTAGCCCAAAAGTCCAAAAGCCCAGAGAGAGGCAGTATACTTAAGCTTTGGACGTTTATAAGCCATATTGATTATAGCCACATCGTAATGTAAGGAAAACTTCTTGCACAGCTTTAGGAAACTCGAACATCGAGCGGCATATTTGGCGACATCGCGTATGTGATCCTTCCACAAGAGGTGATTGGAGATACACATACCAAGAATTTTGAGATTTTCAGTTTCCTTGATGCAAGTGCCAATCATGGATAGTGACAATGTTGGTAAATTATGCTTTAACGCTAATAAGCAGCATTAAATTCTACTTCATAGAAGTTTCAGACAGGATATAATTATGCCCTGGGGTACATCAGTATTTATTTAATGTTGTGCATATGTATATCAAACGAAGAAGGGATTCGTCAGAACCGGAGGCACGCCTTTTCAATAAGAGAGCCTGATACTAAAATCTATCAAATTCTTTCTCCAAATCGATATAAGGACTTGTTCCACTGTTCGGGGAGATCAGACCAGTGGACATATTATAGGTGTACTGCCAGTCTTTTTAACTTCGGGCTTTTGAGATATTTCTTGAGCTGATGGTTAATAAGCGTTTCCATGACTTTGGAAAGATAACACGTATAGATATTTATTTATCTTTATGGACTCTCAACACATTACGAGTGTGAAAAATGATTGGTCTCATAGATTTACTAACGCTCTCAAGTACAGGCGAGGTCATAACAACGTTGAATTGACCGCAAGCTACCTAGAAAAAGAAACAACTTTCAATTTAGCAAACTCTAGGTGGTACAATTTACCAACATGCGCAGCCACAAAACTCATATGGCCTTCATTGGACCTAAAGCGCTCTAAAGACTTATTATCTCAAAGCAGACTTCATATTAGCTACCTAATAGGTGTCCTTACGGGACACTGTCTTATAGGCAGACACGAAATACGACGGCTACGGTGTAGCCTGAAATGACTTCTGCAGGAGCTGTATGGACGAGGAAGAAGAAGAAACAATCTCTCACCTCCTCTGCACTTGCCCTGAGAATACTCTTTTGATAATCCCAATGAACTAGCTAAAAAGAATATCAAATACCTTCTTCGCTTTTTAAAAAGCTCACAACGGTTCGACTAGTGGGAAGTAATTCTCTAGATTCATGTGGTATCACAATGGGCCTTTTCTTTTGGCCTAAGTGTGTGGATTCTGTATCCGCAGCGACTTTAACCTAACCTACCTAGAAAAAAAAAAAAGTTTTCTCTAAAGAGCTAACAAATGAAGTGTCATTGACAACGAGCGTGGCAACCAAGGAAAAGGAAGAATTCCTCATTATTTTTATGAATGACCAACAATTGTTACTGCCCTTGGAACATTGTAGTATTTTTAACTTCCCATAGAAAGTTATTGTAATTGGTCCGATTTGTCAAATTGAAAATTTTGACATTTCTCGACGATTCAAGGTCCCTAGAGTCAAATTAAAAGATTTTTAGAAAGATGTCTGTGCGTGCGTGTGTACGTATGTTCGTATGTCCGTACGTCTGTACGTTCATGACGTTTTTTCGTTGTCCATAGCTCAAGAACCAGAAGAGATATCAACTTCACATAAATTTTGTTATACAGATAATAAGGCAGAAAGATGCAGAAAGGGCTCTCAACAAAATTGCGTGGGTGGTAGCAGTTTAAAAAAAAGTTGAAAATTTTGGTTAATCCTAAATATATCATGAACCAATGACGCTAGAGACTTAAATTAAATTTTATATTATATATTGTAACGTGATACAAAATAAGTATATTTTGTTTTTTTAAATCCAATTAACGTTTTTTTTTATAAATCAAAAAAACTGAAAAAAAAAATTTGTCACCTCGAAAATATGATTTCATCTCCAAAACAATTTTATGCAACGAAGAATAATGTTTTTGAAATCTGATACAATTTTGAGAAAAATCTAATTGACAGTTTTTTTTTGGTAAAAATTGAATTTCGACTCAAATATATTTTCAAAAACTTGAGATTAAGGCCTCAAACTTATTTTATCTTATAAGAAATATTGTTTTCAACATTTTAAAAAATGTTGAGAAAAATCGAATTGACAGTTTTTTTACAAAAAATTAAAAACCGAAAAAAAATTAACATAATTTTAAGTATAAGTAAGTAAGTAAGTAAGTAATTTTATTTACAAATAATTAATTAATACATAAAATTTTTACAACAATAATGCATGGCTATTCGCCGTCTGCCCGATCGACAACTTTGTTCGATTATTACTTAATTAAAAATTTTCATTTATATTTCTATTCCTATACTTTAATGCTATTTTACAATATTTGTATAATAAGGGAACATCAACTTCATTAAGATAATATGTTATACGTTCTTCTGATAAGACGTCACTACCAAAGACATGTCTTCTTGTTTCTCGTAGAACAGGACATCTACCCATAAAATGAAAAATGTTTTCTCTTTCACCCATATTGCATAATTCGCACAGTAAAGGCAGGTCTTCGCGATGAGGTATGTAATTTAGATTGAGAAGTTCTCCTCTTAGTCTAAATATCAAAGATATATGCTCCGTTGGTAAATCATCTCGAAAGTAGTTCCTTTGGTTGAGGTTGTAGTTCAGCTTGCTATATGACATTCTATAGATGGATTCTTCTGCCTGTAATGCGTATCCCAATCTACATTTTTCGTCTACTTGTGAAATCAAGTGGTACAGAGAGGGTTTCCACCTTTGATACTCATCTGGTGCTAAATTTATATTTGCTTCTTCCGCTAGCTCCAACCAATCTCTAAACCAACCTGATTTACTTCGTATTGTGTGAAGTGCTGCTTTTTTTGGGAGACGTTCATCTGACATCTCAAGGACATTACATACATAGTCAATATTCAATTTCAGAGTTTTAATAAATAGAGGAGAGATACCCGTTTCCAGCATGAGCATGTAGTTTGGAGAGTTTGGTGGTAGTCGAAATATCCTTTTGATATAAAAACGAAGCAGTTTTTCAACAGATTCATACTTCTTACTACCCCAAACCTGGGCTGCATACATTAAAGTTGATTCCGCTACTGCTTCAAATACTTTATATTTACTGCTATGAGCTACATTTTTATTACTAAAAACATTTTTCCACGCAATATTTATTGTAGTTTTGGCTTTTTGTAGTTTCTCGGTTAGATGTTTTTCCATACTGTTATTCTTGGTCATAGTGATCCCTAAATACTTGTATTCCTTGACTACTTCTATTCTTTCATTGTTGAATGACCACTGTTCTTGTCCGCTTGCTCTACCTCCACCTTTTCGAAAAACCATCACCTTCGACTTCTCTAGACTAACAACTAGTCTCCAAGTTGTGCAATACACACCAAGTTTATTTATCATAAGCTGTAGTGACTCTGGTGTATTAGCAAACAACACTAAATCATCTGCGAAAAGGAGAGCCTTGATGAGAGTCCCAGCATATTCTACTCCTCCCGGCAAACAATCGGTGATATCATCGATAAAAAGTGCAAATAAACTTGGACTTAAAATGCAACCTTGCCTTACACCTGTCTTCGTTTCAAACCACTGAGAAATATGTTCGCCATCCCACACTGCTGCTTTTGTTTCTAGATACAGGTTCTGCAGTACACGTCCGAATTTGTATGTCATTCCCAATCTGTACATCTTGTACATCAGTGCATTACGGTCTATCGTATCGAAAGCTGCTTTGAAATCGACAAAAAATACATATAGCTTCTTATTTCTGTCCAAAAAGAAGTCAGCGACACTTCGAAGTACAAAAATGTTGTCAACAGTAGAATACCCTTGTCGGAAACCTGCTTGAAATTCTTTCAACAGTTTGTATGAATCAATCCACAATCTAAGTCTACTATGCAAAACTGAAGTGAATATTTTGTAGGATGTATTCAAGAAGGAAATCCCTCTATAATTTGCAGGGTCTAGTGTATTGCCTTTTTTGTGGATGGGAAAAATAAGTGCTTCCTTGAATTCATTCGGTATAACTCCAGTATCCATGATTATATTATACATGTCCGTTAAACGGTTTATCAACATGTCCGATCCATATTTATAGAATTCGGAAGGTATTCTATCCGCTCCAGCTGCCTTGCCGTCCTTGAGACGTTTTAGGGCTGTACAAACCTCATCCTTCTCGATTGCTGATTCCAATATTTCATTGCTAAAGGCTGGTTGAGCAAATTGCACAATATCATTAGTGGTAGGCAAATGATTGAGCAGTTCATTAAAATGTACTCTTAACGTCTCACAATTCAGGTGTCTATTGATGACATGTACCTTTCCGTTTATTGTTTGAGCTTTTTGCCAAAAATCTCTCGTACTTTTACATAATGCTAAGCTTTTCGCTTCGTTTTCATAGTGAGTTACTTTCTTCTCTCTACACAACAATTTGAATTTCCGATTCAGTTGAAGGTATTTTTCTTTAGAAGATTCAAAGTTATCTCGCCTATAGTTATTAAGCCAAATATATGCTGTTTTCCTTGCCAACACACACTCAGTATCAAACCATGGCTGTTTAAATATTCCTCTTCTGGCAAAGTTATTCTGCCTTGCAGCTGCTTTTTTAATGCAATCTTCGATGGTGTTCAAATTAATGTTTTCATTTATCGCCAGATACATATCTAAACGATTTCTGTAAGTATTTGATGTTGACTGTTTCCAATGTAGCTTTGGCATCAATTTTAGGCTCACGCTTTCCTTATTTCCAGTTCCTCCACTGTTATAGTGTATGACTATTGGCATGTGATCCGAAAACGGTACTTGCTCCACCTCAAAATCAGTAATAACTGAGTTCCACCTCTCTCCTGCGAGTCCATAGTCAATTACAGAACTTCCTTGTTTTCCGACAAAAGTTCCATTGAGAATTCGGAATCCAAAAGAGTTACAAAGATCAAGTATTTGATTTCCTTTATTATTTTTTGTCTTGTCCTTGGATTGTCTGACTATATCTCTTCTTTCGTTTTCATCACCTTCTGTTATACCCACTCGTCCATTCAGATCTCCTACTATCAGTAAATTTGAGGAGCTTGTTCCACACATAATATATTCTTTCACCTTGTCGAAATCTGAGTCCCAATTGTTGCAGTTGATATAGCAGGGTATGATACTAAAAGTTTCTCCATCTAATCTACATAGATTGTATCGTTAAAAGTCTTAAACAAGTAATTGTAACTCTTCAATTGTTTCTTTACTCCGAATATGCAACCTCCACTTGCTCTCCCTCTAGTATGACATCTTATGGCGGGAACGACTTTTAGATCAAAGTCTTGGAAAATTTAACAAAAGTTGTTAAAAATTGATTTTCGACTCAAATATCTTTTCAAAAATTTGCGATAATGGCTTCTAACTAATATTAACTTACAAGAAATATTGTTTTCAATATTAGGAAAAATTTTGAGAAAAATCAAATTGACAGTTTTTTTACAAAAAATAAAAACCTAAAAAAAAAAATATATAAAAGTTGGTAAAAATTGTTTTTCGACGTAAATATCTTTTCAAAAATTTGATACATCGGCTTCAAACTAATTTTATCTTATAAGAAATATTGTTTTCAACATTCGACAAAATTTTGAGAAAAATCGAATGAACAGTTTAAAAAAAAAAATAAAAGCCTAAAAAAGAAACAATACTAAAACTTGGTAAAAATTTACTTTCGACTCAAATAGCTTTTCAAAAATTAAAAATATTGGCTTCAAACTTATTTATTTTCACAGAAAATATTGTTTCCGATATTCAGTAATTTTTTTTATAAAAATCCAACAGTCCTTTTTGTCATGAAAAAATAAAACCTACAAAAAATAGTACCCAAATTTGGTAAAAATGATTCATATAGACAAACTTTTAAGCAAGACAAATCGACAGACGGGATGGGAAGTTATCAGTGTGGGTCGCATCCCAGCCTCTTTTTTTAATTCATTTTGGTCGTTCATAAATTTGGCCCGTCGAATATGGGCGTTGCAGGCCTTTTTCAATTATGCTTAAGCTTTTTCCAGTTTGCCAGAGAAATTACAAAAATATTGAAAATTTGCAGTAAAAGTTCATTAAGCTTTTTGTGATTGGTGAAGAATATTTTCGGAATGCAATGATATGCAATGAGTTATAATTAGCATTTTAACCTCGGGAGCTACGGTACCATGCAGAAAGTTCTTATTATTTATGGCTTGGAAATTACAAGAATGATTGTTGAATGATGGTGCAACTGTTACGGTGAATTAATGATTTATTATGGCCGGAATTGGATGATATTAGTGTCGACAACGCGATGTGCCACACAAGCAATGAAACAATATTTATTTTGGAAGAATAGTTTCCTAACGGTATTATTTCTTGCAGAAACGAACACAGTTGACCACGGAGTTCTAGTGATCTACCAACTTCAGACATTTTTCTTTTGGGCCAATACTCTACAAATAAGGGCTAAAAGACGCAATTTGCGAAGAAATCAATGATTTTTATGTCATACTTACTTACTCCTTTACAATGGAGTAAACATCCATTGATTTCGTTTAAAAAATTTCTACTTTTTTTTCTAATACCAATATGTAGCCTTTTATTGGACCACCCTATGTAATAATAATAATTAGGGGAAGACGCATGTTGGTTAAGGCTCAGGTCTGTCCCGGACTGTAGCGCCACCTCAAGTTAGAAAATAAGTATTTGAATTGATGAAAAACTAAAACCATGACAAGACTAGTAAAATTAGCCGTATAGATTATTATTAATCAAAGCGATACAAAATTGGACCTTTTATTATGTACCCAACGAGAGTACCATATTCTTCAATATTCTCTGAGTAAGTTCAAAAGTTAAAGAAATTTTACACTTATCAAATTAAATTTTCTTTTCTTCAATGATTTTATTTAGTTCTCTATGATTTCCGGGTCGATTGGCAACCTTTTACTTCGTAGAGCTTGTTAAACCCCTCATATTACTCATATCAAATCGTTTGTCTTACCATTGGCAAAATTTTTTCCAAAAATGTGCAAAAGGATTAACATTGAGACTGAGTCCCAACCAATTTGTTGTTTTTGAACTGATAAATCCAGAATTTCACCCGATGTTCTGCCAAAAAGGGAATTAATCAGTAAACCGCAGTTTGAGACATTCTGCTAGAAATAGAGTTAAAGAAACTTGTCCATATTTTTTTTTTGCTGGCTCGTATATTAAAACTCTTCGATTCCGGCACAGAGCTCTTCAAATTTCTATTTCTGGAACTTTCGTTGTAATCAGCTTCCATATCGCTTAAGAGTGTCATAATTGTTCGGATTTATCAAGAAGTTTCAAATTATACCCTCAGATTTCCACCAATTTTCACCGGATAGTAAAAAACCACGCTGCATATTTCGCAAAACTTTTTTTAAATAACTAATCCTTAAGTTGCATTGCCCTTAACTTGACTCTTAAAAATCTAACAAAACATATTCTGGGTTTTGATTATGCAATCTGAAATAAGGACAAAACATCAAAACAAAATTCAAATTCAAGGGAATTCTATCTAAGGAAAATACATACAATGTACAATGCAAGGTATCAAGCCACCTTTTATTTGTTTCCTTTAGGTTTCAAAGTCTGTTTCAAATATGTTGATGAAGTTGTTTTTTTCTTTTGAAAATTGAAAGCAATGCTATAGTTTTGACTCAAGGTCATTTTGATAATGAAAAATTCAAAGTTTCCCATCATCCAACATATAAATTGACTCATTAAAAATTTTCATAGAAAATACTCAAGACATTGTTCAATTTCTTTTACTGCTAATGAGAATAATAAATTTCGAATTTTAAAAATAGCTTTTCCAATTCATGCGAATAGAATCTAAAAAATTAAGCATCCCTTAAATTCTAACTTTTTATCCCTTTCTACCATTAAAAACAGACAGAAAATAAAATGTTTTACTTGAAAAAGGCACACAAGCTTCCTTACCTCCTTCGTCGAACATTATTTTAAAAATAGGACTAAAAAGTCCTTTTTACTCTGTTAGTTTGGTGATTGTTCATGCCTCCGGTTTAACTTAAGGACACAACGTATCTGGTGCTTTATGCAGACTGCAGTTTAAAAGTGTCAATCTCATCCCCTAAATAGAATAGAATAGAATAGAATCTAGGTACCTACCCTATTAAATAATAAATGACAAACTTTCAACCAAAAACAGTAAAAAAATAAAATAAAATGCTCCGAGAAAAAAAATGAGAATGAAAAAATGATGCAAAGTTTCCTTCCAAACAGTTTAACTTCTCTATTGTTAGGCAAAGAAAATAGAAGACGAACGATATCTCTATCAATGCAATGAGGCCATCATCATCATTATAACAATACCAAACCACAGATATCAAGACCACCTATCTGCAGCAGCAAGAGTTCTGGAGTTCTGGAGTTGCCGGACTAACACCACAAGAACAAAAAATAAAAATGAAAACCTTAGCCATTCTTCTATATCATTGTGCACTAAGTAGACAATGATTCAGTTCCTGTCCCAATATTTTGCGCATCCTTTCGGCCAGATTGCAGGGTGCTACAGGAGTTGAGTTAAGAATGAATGCTGTTTGCCACTACATCACTACATCACCATCACGAACAGACCACTAGTTGCTGCTGCTTCTGCCGATGCCGCTCTTACTCTTAGTCCTGTGTCCTTATCCTGGTATTGGTTCTAGTCCTGGTCCTGATGGTGTTCGAGACCATGCGGAAAGTGTCAATGCACAACAACAATGACAACTACCGACTACGAGGATAATGCTGATGAGGATGTTGATGATGACGAAAAGGGAGACGGCGACGATGAAGCCAACGACGACGACGGTAGACGACCAAAGATAGGAACTCAGGCAACTCAGTTTCGAGACAAAAGAAGGAAGCTGGTGGCATCTGCTCAATCACTTTGGTTCTCAAGGACCTTCCCCCGTGTACATATATGCATACAAAATTGTTGCAATCGGTTTCTGGTGAAGTTGCTGCTGCTGTTGCTCTGCGTCTGTATGGTTTGACTTTTAAAAGGAGATGATAACACTTTGCATTGCTTTGAGGGTGGTGCAGGTGGTACTTGGAACAATAGGAGACGCACGATTATATCTTTTATTTAAACACGACCGGACTTCTAAAATACTCATACATTTCTGTAAACAGGGCTTTCCAATTTGATATTGAAAAATCAAAAATTTAATTTTAAATGACGCAATTGTCAACCCAAATAGTAACACCAAACTGTGATGGCTTGATCATGGAGAGGCTTTTTAGCAATAATGTTTGAATTTTGAAAATACCAAATGCAGCTCATCAACTTACCTTAGGGGGGCGGTTAAGGTAAGCATCATCACTGAAGATGAATTTTAGATGAAAATCCGAAACAACCGACGCAATTACCGATATTGGTGGTGATAGACCGGCTTGAATTTTATGAGCCTCTAGACTTAAGTTTTTTTCTTCTACCTGAGCGTCGAACTTGTCGAGTTGTAGAAGCTGAGTAAGGGCAATGATTCTCGGGAATTATTTCCCCAGAAGAGTCCTGAAACCAAAGGTCGCTCGCCCCCTCCCCTTCCCAATCCTTTACCCCCACCTCCGTCAGCTCTGTGATATTATGCTGGCTGACGTCTCCTTATCCCCTGACTGTATGGTATATAACTGTCTGTCAATGCCTAGTTTCCTTCCTGGGACGCTTATGGCTTAATTGCTGTTCGTCTCTCCTTTTCCAAAACATATCCTTCCCTTAAACTTCCCAATTGGGCTGGATCTAAGGTGTTATACGACCCGTGCCGATGATCGGCCAGGCTGAGGGCCCAATTAAAAAACTAGCTCAGTCGCTAACGGAGTATCCGGATACCTGGCGACCTCCGGATTAACTAGCCTTATCTGTATACACGGATCTCTGTACAGATGGACCACCCCTTATCCGCTACTCGTGGGATTCAAAATGAACTTTCTTAAAACAAAACAAACAAAACAAAAACAAAATCAAAAGACCGAACCGGCCAGCAGTACGACGGCAAAGTTGTCTGCTGTTCATCCCTCTTCCACTGGTGCCGACAAGGCTGTGGACACTCACAGCCCTGTTGTCGCCAGTGGAATATCGGACAAACAGGTAACATCACCTTCTTCCTGTAGTGAGGCAGTTGTGAAGAACGGCTCCTCTACTACCACAGAGAGTAAACCTCTCAACTCTTCTACACCGCGAGTCGGAGGTAGTAGGGCTATGGTGCCAGGTCCTTCTACCTCCAAAGCAAATAATCCCAAAGAAGGTCCTGGGGGAGATGGGCGTAAGCTCAGACCCTCCAAGGCCTACTACAGGGACATGCGTAATGCTAAGAGGATTCTCCAGACGTTTGGTGAACAACTAGGCGCTGGAGGAAACTCTCAGCATGACGCCAAGATAAAATGGGCCAAGAATTTTACGGCCAAAAATAATTTGAAGACCAGCCAAGACTCAACGTCGAAGCGACAAAGGTCTATGGAAGGTAGTGTTTCACTACCTAAACGCCCCAAAGTGCTAAACACCAGCACTTCTCTTGACCCTCGCAAGGCAAAAATGTCCTTCAGTGACGTTCTGAAGGACAAAATGGTAGTCGCGATTATCGACAAAAGTGATGTAGATGGCACGATCTCTGCCGAGAACTGGACATTGGTCAAAGGACAGCTGGCCTTCAGTTTTGTCGAGATCATGTCTGACAATCCGGGACCACCGCCCATCACAAAAGATGGCGGCTGGCATCAGGGACACATCAAGTTGATGGTCTGTGATGATCAGAGGTCGTGCGACCTACTGACGCTGGCGGTCAGCCGACTTGGAGAGGTCTGGCCTGGTGCTAAGCTGGAGGTTGTAGCAAAGGAGGATATTCCTTGCAGACCAAGAGCTCGCATCACGGTTCCGGCCATATTCAAGGAAGCAGACCACGTATTGAAGGTAATCCGGCTCTCCAATCCAACCCTTCCTACTCACAACTGGAAGGTTGCGAAATTGGAGGATCCAAAGGGACCCTGCAAGGGTGCAATTGTAATCATCAATGCAGAGTCCCTTTCTCCTTTGGCGCAATCAAAAGGTGTGATTAGGTTTGGGTTCGATGAAATTACGCTGAGGGTCTATAAAAAAGATGGGGTCGAGGCACAAACCCTTCCCCCTCCCCCACCCACACAAGCGGAAACTGCTGCTGAGAAACCTGGTGCATCGGTCACACTTCCTTCATTGGAAGACGATGCAGCTCAGGTATCCCCAGTAACAGAGGAAGCTCCTTACACCGACCAAGGTTTTTCCGCAATGGAGGCCGAGGTCTACGACAGCGGAGATGAGGACATTCTTTTAGAATCGTCCTCTGATATGGATGACTCCGACATTACTGTGTTGGAGGCTGATCGGGAGTGTAGTAGCAAAAATGCTGCGGTTACTCCAGATTAACCTCCAACACTCCATAAAGGCTTCGGCCTCCCTTCTTCTTCGCCTATCCAGCAGCGATGAAGATATTGTCCTGATTCAAGAACCCTGGATTGTTAAATCCATTGTTCGAGGAATCAGGACTCCCAGATACTGCGTGCTGTATGCATCAGGTGAGGATGAACCCAGATCTTGCATATTAGTAAAACGCAGCCTAAATGTATATTTACTCCCTAATTTCAGCGATCGAGATATCACCGCCGCAAGTCTGGAAACAGCCAGAGGAACGTTCTGGCTGGCGTCGGCGTATCTTGGCCACGACCATCTTGGCCCTCTCCCGGGTGACACTCTGGAGAGATTGATAACTGAAGCACAAAGGCTCAACATCGGCCTCATCATCGGTAGTGACGCTAACGCCCACCATACAGTATGGGGTAGCACGGATATAAACGACAGAGGTGAGTCTCTTTTCGACTATATTCTAAACACTAACCTACTCGTAAGTAACGTTGGTAATGAGCCAACCTTTATTACTAAAAATCGACAAGAAGTTTTAGATATAACTCTTGTCTCCGACTTCATTAATAATAATATTTTGAACTGGAAGGTATCTAAAGATCACTCCTTTTCTGATCATAGATACATCCAGTTTGACTTTATAAATGAATCACCTTGCCAACCGATCTTTCGAAATCTGAAAAGAACAAATTGGCCAAAATACAAGAGAACGTTAAATAGTTTAGTAAAACCTGAACTTTTTAATACTCCCTCCAACATTGAAGATCTTGACGACAAAGTCAATAATCTAACATTAGCCCTAAACAAAGCTCTAGACACTGCATGCCCTCTAATACAAGTAAGAGGTAAAAAGAAGCCACACTGGTGGAACTCAGGGCTGGATCCACTTCGAAAAGAATGCAGAAAACTCTTTAACAGAGCGAAAGCTTCTAGAGACATGTCAGACTGGGATTCATATAAAGAATCACTGAAGATTTATAAAAAAGAACTGAGGAAAACCAAACGATCGTCTTGGAGAAACTTCTGTAGCAACGTGGAAGATTGCTCCGAAGCATCCAGGCTGCGCAAAATCCTCTCCAAAAATCCAATCATGCCAAGCTGCTTGAAAAACGCCTCTGGCCTCTGGACCAATTCAAACGAAGAATCGCTCAACTTGCTACTAGACGTTCACTTTCCTGGTAGCTCTAATATTATTAATAACATTGCACCTAATAATGGTGACAATATATTACATCCCCCACAAGGTCTAGTCACTAGGGAAAAACTCAAATGGGCTATTAACAGCTTTAAGCCATATAAATCTGCTGGTCCGGATGGTGTAATTCCAGCCGAACTGCAAGAAAATGCAAGTTTTCTAATACCCATCCTAGAAAACATATTCAAGGGATGCCTTAAATTGGCATACAATCCAGCCACGTTAACCCTAAAGACCTAAGACCTATCAGTTATCATCATTCCTTCTCAAAACTTTTGAACGTTTGATCGATATCCACCTAAGGGCAAGTATTGATAAGTCCCTCCTTTCAAAGGCTCAACACGCCTACAACAAAGGGAAATCAGTTGAAACGGCTCTGCACAGCATAGTACGTACAATCGAATATTCCCTCCATCATAAAGAGTACACCTTAGTTGCCTTCTTAGATATAGAAGGTGCATTTAACAATGTCGACACATCTGCAATTGCACGTGTATTGACATCTCTGAAGGTAGATAAGTCGATCAGCGAATTGATTAATCAAATGCTGATAAGCAGGATTATCAATTCAAAACTGGGCGATTTTACTACACAAAGGGGTGTCAGTAGAGGTACGCCACAAGGTGGTGTCCTATCCCCTCTCCTCTGGAACTTAGTAATAAATGAATTACTAATTACTCTAGAAAGAGAGGGATACAGAGTGTTTGCCTATGCGGATGATGTTGCTATTGCGGTAACGGGTAAACACCCCAATATACTAAAGGACCTCTTACAAAACGCTTTAAATAAGCTCACCAGATGGGCTAATCGGTGTGGACTAGGCGTTAACCCACAAAAAAAACCGACCTTGTCCTCTTCACAAGGAGATACAAAGTCCCACACATTGACCCTCCCCTCATAAACGGTGTACCACTTAAATTCTCTGATCAAGCAAAATACTTGGGTCTCATTTTAGATAAGAAATTAAGTTGGAAACCTAATATTCAAGAGGGAATAAAAAAGGCCACAGTAGCCCTGTTCTCCTGTAAAAAGGCCATTGGTAATAAATGGGGCCTACAGCCCCGTATTACACACTGGCTATACATCTCGGTCATAAGACCGATCCTTACTTATGGAGTAGCGGTATGGTGGACGGCGCTAGATACAGCGACAAATCGCGATAAACTCAGCAAAGTCCAACGAACAGCCTGCCTGTGTATGGGAGGAGCACTTCGCTCCACCCCCTCCGCCTCACTAGATGTTCTGTTCCATCTAATACCGCTGGACATTTTCAGCAAGCAAACGGCCGCTAACACTGCCATACGGCTTCAAGCCTCCTCTCTGTGGATCAATAATGGAATTGGCCACACCACTATTTTGAACTCATTCAGAACTATAAACAGTAATATTGACTACACCATACCCCATCCTCAGTTTAATAACTATAGCTTCAAAGTGACTATACCTCCCAGGTCTTCTTGGGAGAATACATCATTTTTGAATGATGGTCCTATAAACTTCTATACAGATTGATCAAAAACGGAGGATGGGGTTGGTGGAGGCGTATACTCAGATAGACTAAACTAAAGTCTCTCCTTTCGTCTACCCGATCATTGTAGCGTGTTCCAAGCTGAAATCCTGGCTATAAAAGAAGTCCTATCCTGGCTTAGAGAAAACGTTATATCATCTAATGATATACGCATCTTCTCGGATAGCCAAGCCGCGTTAAAGTCCCTAGACTCTGTCTCCACAAACTCACTAACAGCCCTAAATTGTCGATCATCTCTTACGGAGATGGCTACACAGTTCAACATTCACCTTCTCTGGGTGCCGGGCCATAGAGACATTCCAGGAAATTGCAAAGCTGACGAACTTGCAAAAAGCGGAACAACTTTACCTCTGCTGGCTCATAATGCTAACATAGGTATCCCTCTAGCTACATGTAAACTTATGCTAAAGCAAGATACCATAGAGAAAACAAACCTCAGGTGGAATAACACCACCACCTGTGTCGCAACAAAACTAATTTGGCCTATTCTTAGTGCCAGGCGCTCAAAACAATTAATCTCTCTGAGTAGATTGCACATTAGCTACGTTATAGGTGTCCTGACTGGGCACTGCTTAATAGGAAGGCATGCTATTCGACTTGGAGCCCCTGCAAATGATTTTTGTAGGAGTTGTTTGGACGAAGAAGAAGAGGAGACAATCTCTCATCTTCTGTGCACATGCCCTGCCTTATCACACAGACGTAGAATCCACCTTGGAGAATACTACTTTAACGATACCAGCGATCTAAAATATTCAGACATTACTTGTCTCCTACGCTTCATTCGAAGCTCCAATTTGTTCAACGAGTTAAGCTGATTAACTGATCCATGTGGTATCACAATGGACCATACTTTGGTCTAAGTGTGTTGGATGCCCCAACCAACAGCCACTTTAACCTAACCTAACCTAGACTTAAGTTTGATGCAAAATACAGTGAAATGTGGTTTTTGGAATTCTTTATCAAAAGATCGACGTGATTTATTTATTTATTTATTTATTTATTTATTTATTTATTTCATGAAAAACCTATACACATTAAGACGTATTGTCTTATAATTTAGGCACAGGCTACAGTTAAACATTTTATGAAAGCTAGGGTTTGACAATTTTGTTACTTAGATACATACATATAAAGAAAAAAAAAAAAAATGTATACAAACCAAAAAAAAATTTAAAAAACAAAAATTAAAACAAGAAAGAAAGAAAGAAAAACAAACGAAAAAGAAGGAAAAGAGGGAAAAACAATAAATTTGTTATCATTGTATGAAAATGATGATTTTATCGTTGTGAAAAGTGAAGCTTTATTTTGCTCTGTAGCTTCAAAACATCGTCTATTTCTCTTATGTTTCGTGGAAGAGAATTCCATAGTCTAATTGAATATACAAAAAACTGACGCTCGGATGTGAGAGAGGCATAGCGCGGGTGGGTAAGCATTCGCGTCCTATGCGAGGTTGACCTAGTTATTATATCACTGAGATATTGGGGTTCACGATTAAGGAGTATCTTTGAGAGTAAGTTTAATGCTCGGTACTTTAGGAAATTTTCAAAAGTCATATTTAACAGGTTTTTGGAAAAATTGGATACACTGTCATATCTTCTTAAGCCGTAAATATAACGTACCAGGAATTGTGCAAAACTCAACCGTCAACACTAGAGGCACAATCTTCCAAAGTTACATCCAATTACTCGGATACGCAGATGATATTGACATAATTGGAAGATCAAAGCGTGATGTCAGTGGAGCGTTTTTGAGCATCGCGACGGAAGCGAAGAAGATGGGTTCGGCGGTCAATGAGGGCAAGACCAAGTACATGCTGTCATCAAAAAATAAATTACATTGCACAACGACGTCTTGGAAAAAACGTCACCATGGACAGCTATAACTTTGAGGTAGTTAAGGACTTGGTCTACCTAGGCACCGCTATTAACACAGACAACGACACCAGCGCTGAAATGAAACGAAGAATAACTCTTGCAAATCGCTGCTTCTTTGGACTTAGAAGGCAATTGAGAAGTAAAGTCCTCTCTCGAGCATCTAAAATCACCATCTAAAAGGCACTCATCATCCCGGTTCTCATTTATGGCGCTGAGGCCTGGACCCTGTCAAAGAAAGATGAGAACGCCTTAGGATGCTTCGAGAGAAAAATTCTTCGGGTGAGGTCATGTAGAGCGAATGGACATCAACGCTCCCGCCCGGAAGGTCTTCGAATCCAATCCCGAGGAACGGCGGCGCAGTAGAGGAAGACCGTGACTCAGGTGGCGCACGCAGGTGGGTGAAGACCTCAACCAACTTGGCGTGCGAAACTGGAGACAGCTAGCTAGGGATCGAGCTGGCTGGAGACGCATGTTGGTTGAGACCCAGGTCCGCCCCGGACTGTAGTGCCACCTTAAGCAACTTTGACTGCAAAATTATGGATAGTTTTGTAGTCAATATTACAATTTTTAAGCTAGTATAGTTTCACTTTTTGAGATAGCATAGTTTTACTTGTCAACTGTCAACAAAAATAGAAGCTTCAAAAGTGACAATTGTTAAATGAAAGCTGTTCCAAAATTTAAAACCTTCAACAAACAGGTTTCAGGAAGTTTAAAGTCTGAGGCTGATTCTCGGGCTTACATTTTTGTTGGATGATTAATTTTATTGAAATGGCAGGTTTTGAAATTAATACATATGTACATATGTATGTTCAAACACGAAGTCAAATTTGAGCGCGTGGAAGTACCCGTGGCGTGATGGTTAGTGCGTTGGACTATCATGCCAAAGGTCTTGAGTTCAAGCCTTGCCTGTGTCATCTAAAGTTTTTTTCATGGGTACTGTCTCTTGCGAGGAATTGACAAATCATCCAAGAGTAATTCTTGTCATGAAAAGAGCTGTTCGGAATCGGCTTGGAAATGTAGGTCCCCTTGACCCCTGACAAAATTACTCGCATACACGAATGGTTGAGAGTTCTCAGTAGGACTCAAAGGACTGTTGCGCCACCTTATTTATTTATTTTTTATTTTTAAGAAAACTGTAATCCAAAACAGTTCATAATTTCTGAAACACGACTTGTGGATGACCAATGAGCTTAGAAAAAGTTTTTAACAAGATTTTTGATTATTTCGTTACTAGAAGCCTTAAATTGGGATTATTAAAAAGGTCAGTATTATAGATTTCTTCACGAAATTTTATACGAAAAAAAGATTACCCCTTGCAGTGATAAAATCCAACCATGTTGTCATATCACTTCTTGAACTTCCATTTCCGGTTTGCCTGTCAAAGTTGAAAACTTTAAATTATCCCATTTTGGTGATCACAATAGAAACGACAACGACTTTTATATAGTATAAATATATCTCCAGACTCCTCTTTCTGCTACCCCTAGAAAAACACGACAACGATGTTGATGATGACGAAGGTTAAACAGAAAAAAAAACCTAAAAACTAGGCTAGGAAGGTAAAGTTTTGGTGTTCGGGTGATGCTGCTGGTTTTAGAATTAATGGAAAGTAAAAATCGGCAGAAAAAAAGTTATGTTTAAGAATAGCCAACCTGCATTTTATGTCCGTCCCATTCATTTAAGGTTTGGTTAAATGACAAGCACTGCTGCTGCGGCGACGGTAGTCAGCAGGAAACTGCAGCGGACAAAGTTTGTCTATACCACTGTCATTGTGTTGATTGGTTACAATCGCTTCAATAGCTTTGAAGCTGAAACTTTGTCTCATCTCTCTATGTGCAGTAGAATGGTGTTGAGGGTGATGGCGATGGTAAGCTACTAGATTTTTTATAGAAGCATCTATAATTTAAGTAGGTAAGCATAGATTGAGTTGCTTAGATAGTTAAATTTGAATTGAAAAGGGCTGTAGTCTATTTAAAACATGCTGATAGTGAGTTCCTACAGGAAGAAGAAGTATGAAAGGGATCTTGAATAACACAACAACTTTGTGGTCGACAATGGCGTCAGGAAACAAAATGAATTTTGTAAGGTTAGTTGATAACGGTGGCGGGTAGTCGAGGTCTTGAGAAAATTGAATATTTCTATATCAATTTTTCCTATCAGCATTCTTGACAACTTTTTTTAAGTGAAACACATAACAATTGAGGTTTTATGATTTGTCATTTTAAATATAAGAATATACAGTGGGATTCATTTAGCGGTTTCGAAAATAAAGACAAATAAAACACACACTTACTTAAGTTTGTACCTTGCCTAAAGAGTTAAAGCGCTTATTATTCAATTGACGCCTGATCTTGGAGGAAAGTGATTTCGTTAAAACGTGAAATTACGTGACATGGAAACCTTACTCGCAATAAAGTCATAATTGGTCATAATTTATGATTTGTTGCACCGTATATTCGGAACCACAGGTTGTCTAAGTCCCGATCTTTAATCGCACGGACGCTGCCTTAAGGATGGATAAGGTGATCATGAGCAACATTTACACTTGAAACAGTAACATTTTTGACTGCTCGTATACTAGAATAATGTTCAGGCCTTTCGGCATCAGCAGGTACAATGCTTCCACTCTCTTAAAGTTTTTTCAAAAATTTCATTGATTGATTGGGTAGTGGGTCAATTATGTGGAATCATTTGAATCACCACTTCTGAAGGAAGTTTTAATAATATAAAAACGTTGTTCGATTGTTAAACGGTCAATGGCAAACATTTAACTAATATTTTCTCACTTCCAATGACAGCTGAGTTTCGCAGGTGTCAAATATCAACACTATCAGGATTTCAACATGTTTGAAACAAAATTTCGATAATACAATCCGATGGAAATGGCTGAATTCGATACTCGTTCAAAATTTACTCTATCTCTTCTAACTAGGTCTAGGTCTTCTAACATAATTTAACGCCAGAATATCTCTTTTTTGAAGATGATTTTTCAGATCTTTGTTTTGTTCAGTTAAGCCCAAGTCACGTCTAGGTCTTCTAACATAATTTAACGCCAGAATATCTCTTTTTGAAGATGATTTTTCAGATCTTTGTTTTGTTCAGTTAAGCCCAAGTCACGTTCTGAAATTTACCAAATTCTGGTCTCCGAATTTTTGTCAACGAAGCTAAGCTTTGAATTAGAATGGGTTTTAGGATAAACGGATTATTTGTGGTAGTTGAAAAAAAAGCATTGACAGTATTACTGAAGTTATGGACTCTTGAGTATACCGATGAGTATTCGTGAAGGCACGGGTATTACTGTTCAATTGTTTAAGGCACGGAATGTAGCTTTATATTTTAAAAGTGCATAATCCGATAAAATACAAGCGATATAACGATTTAATTCTACAAAATTTTTCTTTCCCTACTAATAATGTTGCCAATATTAATGAACTTATCATAAATTGCAGTCGAAGATTCACATTCATAAAGCTGATTTTTGAATATTTAATCAAATATTTAAAGCTCAGGATACTATCGTCAACTTAGAATGTAAGTGTATAAGAAGTTTCAGACAGCAGATTTTTAATACAAAAAAGAGGCTGGGATGCGACCCACACTGATAACTTCCCATCCCGTCTATCGATTTGTCTTGCTTAAAAGTTTGTCTAAATGTATCAATTCTTACCAAATTTGCGTTTTATTTTTTGTAGATTTTATTTTTTTTTATGAAAAAACGGACTGTTGGATTTTTATAAAAAAATTATTGAATATAAAAAACAATATTTTCTGTGAAATAAAATAAGTTTGAAGCCAATATTTTTAGTTTTTGAAAAGCTATTTGAGCCGAAAATCAATTTTTACCAACTTTTATTAATTTTTTTGTTTAGGTTTTTATTTTTTGTAAAAAAACTGTCAATTCGATTTTTCTCAAAATTTTTCCTAATGTTGAAAACAATATTTCTTATAAGTTAAAATTAGTTAGAAGCCATAATCTCAAACTTTTGAAAAGATATTTAAGTCCAAAATCAATTTTTACCAACTTTTGTTAATTTTTTTTTCGGTATTTAATTTTTTGTAAAAAACCTGTCAATTCTATTTTTTTCAAAATATTACTGAATGTTGAAAACAATATTTTTTGAAAGATAAAAGTAGTTTAAAGCCAATATCTCAAAGTCTTGAAAAGATATTTGAGTCAAAACTCAATTTTTACCAACTTTTTTTTTATTTTTTTTAGGTTATTATTTTTTGTAAAAAAACTGTCAATTCGATTTTTCTCAAAATTTTTCCTACTGTTGAAAACAATATTTCTTATAAGTTAAAATTAGTTAGAAGCCATAATCTCAAATTTTTGAAAAGATATTTAAGTCGAAAATCAATTTTTACCAACTTTTGTTAATTTTTTTTCGGTTTTTAATTTTTTGTAAAAAAACTGTCAATTCTATTTTTTTCAAAATTTTACTGACTGTTGAAACTAATATTTTTTGAAAGATAAAAGTAGTTTAAAGCCAATATCTCAAAGTTTTGAAAAGATATTTGAGTCGAAACTCAATTTTTACCAACTTTTTTTTATTTTTTTTTAGGTTATTATTTTTTGTAAAAAAACTGTCAATTCGATTTTTCTCAAAATTTTACCAGATGTCAAAAACATTATTCTTCGTTGCACAAAATTGTTTTGGAGATGAAATCATATTTTAGTCGTAAAATTTTCGAGGTGACACATTTTTTTTCAGTTTTTTTGATTTATAAAAAAAACCTTAATTGGATTTAAAAAAAAAATATACTTATTTTGTATCACGTTACAATATATAATATAAAATTTAATTTAAGTCTCTAGCGTCATTGGTTCATGATATATTTAGGATTAACCAAAATTTTCACCTTTTTTTTAAACTGCTATGGTAAAAAAACCACCCACGCAATTTTCTTGAGAGCCCTTTCTGCATCTTTCTGCCTTATTATCTGTATAACAAAATTTATTTGAAGTCGATATCTCTTCTGGTTCTTGAGCTATGGACGACGAAAAAAACGTCGCGAACGTACGGACGTACGGACGTACGTACACACGCACGCACAGACATCTTTCTAAAAATCTTTTATTTCGACTCTAGGGACCTTGAAACGTCGAGAAATGTCAAAATTTTCAATTTGTCAAATCGGACCCATTACAATAACTTCCTATGGGAAGTTAATAAGAAAAAGTGTAGAAGACAGTACATATCCCTGGGGCACATCAACTGCTTTTTTGTGGTTCTCAGATTTGTTGTTTCAATGCATTGTTGAATCATTTACCTTTTCATCCTTACTTAAATACTTACTTAAGTCCTCAGACCTAAAAAGTCTGTGAGTGATTCCTAGCTGAATATAGGGCCTCAACTACTCCTACGCTTTATCGTATGAGGTTTATGGCTATGTGTTTGAGCTCCTCCAGCTCTTTCCCAATCTTGACGATTCCTCCTCCACTGTTTTTTGCCACTTGTGACTTCGTATAATAGTGCCAATGGTTTCCGGACTCGTTAACATAGATAGTTCTTCATTTGATATGCGATTGAGCCAGAAAACCCGTAAGATGTTTTGTAAACACCTATCAATAAACGTCTGCAGTTTCTTGGTAACCTTTTTATTTTTAAATTGGGTGGCGCAACAGTCCGTTGAGAACTAGGGCCTAGTGACTTACAACTCTCAACCATTCCTGTGTGCGAGTACTGTTATCAGAGATGGAGGGGACCTACAGTTTTAATGACAAGAATTAAGGTCTATTCATAAACGTCAATCTAACTAGGAACTGCGTTATCTGCATTCATAAAGTCAGATTTTCGATCGAACTAACCTAGTCGAACTGCAGTACCTACCGTTCATAAACGTCAGACTGTCGTCAGCGTCGGGCAGATTGTGCAGCTGAATTTGTTTGGCTGCAGAAAGAGCGGGAATTATTAAAATAATTTTTACAACAACAAGAAGGACGAAGCTGCACTGACTCGTAAAGAATGGCAAATATTTTGTTAATTTCTTGAAAAAATAATTAAAATTATTGTTTTTAAAGAGATGATGAAAGTACTGTAGATAGGAAGCTTACATTGAATGTGGACCTTGACATCCTAAAATGACTACGGAATATATCGCCAGGATAATCTGAAATCAACTTCATGAAGAATGCATTTTTTGGCAATATGCGATAATTTTTTAAGCTTAAAAATTGTTTCGTTATAATTTTCTTTCTATGTTTTCTTTGCAAGATATCTGTGCCAATTATAATTATCTTTTCTTTTTCGGTAAGCAAATCAAAAATCAAGTACAACAAAATTTGTTTGGCAGCCATTTTTCTCCGACGTTTATGAACTCTGTTACATACAAATCGGACTAAGTCAGACCTTTTTGTTTACTGCAGACATTCTGCATTGAGAGTGCGTTCACAAATGTATCAAAAAAAGAATGCGATTGTACTACCGCAGATTTTCTGCGTTTATGAGTAAACCCTTACTCTTGGAGAATTTGTCAATTCCTGCATAGGCAGGGATCGAACCCAAGACCTCTGGCATGACAGTCCAACGCACTAACCGTCATGCCACGGGTTCTTGGTAACCGTTGTTGTTATTTTTCAGGTGTTGCGTCCGTCTAACAGTACTGATTCGATATTTAAGTGGTACAGTCGTTATTTTTACCGATACGGCTAACGATATCTTGTTCAGTTCCGCCAACAGTAGAGACAATACTTCCAAGATACTGAAAACTCTCTAATTTTTCTACTGATTGTTAACCAATATTTGTCTGGGTGGATAAGTGGGAGGTTACGAGGCTAAAGATCTAATTTTTTCACGTGTTGATTTTCGGCCCCAACATTTCTTCTTCTCTCCACCCTTGTTGTCATTTATATATCAGGTATGTTGTCAGAGTCTATCGTATATTTCTCCTTTTGCTGTCAAGCCTGCTCGCAGAACATCACTGATAACCAATAAGAAAAGAATTGGAAATTAAACTCTTCTTACAACCCAACTTTCTTGTAAGACGTGAAATTAAGATCCTTTAAATGTCACCTTCATAATAGAGATGAACTTATACCCATATCCCTCCTCCGCAAAGCAACTCTCGGTTGAAACTGTCAAAAGCCTTTTCAAAAACGATGACCAGCAGGTGTATTGGTGATCGATATTAGACGCAATGTTCTGTGAAGATCAATACTGTTATCAATGCAGGAGGATTCAGGGCGTCTGGTGTTGATTCTAGGTGTTCTCTTGCAAGTTCTAAGGCAAACTTTCCTACTCTTCAGGTGATTGCATGCAAAACGCAAATACCTCTGCAGTTTTCGCCATTTATCGGCTTCATTTTTGACAACCATTACCTTTCTTTCTGCGTGGAAGCGTTCAGAGATCCATGCGACCATGCTGCGTCTCTATGATCTGCTGCAGGAATTCGTTTGACGAACTTGACCCTGCTTGTTACAATTCTGGGGGAATGTCGTCTAGCCCTACCGCGTTTTGTTCTTCTTAGAATTGTTTGCATCGGGCTACTCAGGAAATATAAGGTATACGTTGCTGTCGATTTTTTAGTATTGACTTACTTTTTTCCTTTTATATGTATGTCAAAAGATTTCAGCGCCAAATATGACAGCTGCTTTAATAGGGGACTGTTCAAAATAAATATCTCATTGAAGAACGCAGTTGATTCAAATGTATTGAAAACATTATGAATAAGTATTCCAGCAACCGTAAATTTAACAGATTTGTGTATCTTCAACAAAATGGCTGCCTGTCAAAATTTGGAAGTAACCATTTAAAGATTATATATAACTTCAAATGAGAAAGGTAAGGTTAGGTTATTTTAGGGTCTAAAAGAAATAGAGACTAATCTGTTTTTTAAAATGAAAAGAAAAGTCAAAAATTCATCATTTAAGCGAAAATAATTTTCCGTCTGTCATTTAGTGCATATTTTTCAAATATTTATTAATTTTCAAATGTCACCTTATTGTGTGTTTAACCGACACTTTTTCAAAGCCAAAAAAAAAGAACAATTCCGTGCAAAGAAAATCAATTTGAAGGTGTCGCCTAAAAGCACTCTCTTAACTCCATTATACGGATAAGGTACAAGACAAAAATAAAAACTCAACTCAAACTCACGCGATATTAATTCCGCCTATTTCTATGCAACAGTATACCTTTCATACCTCTAAAACAACCAAAAAGACCCAAGAGAAGACATTTTTTTAACTCCTCGGCAAATTGTGTGTATGACATGACAACAAATTTTTATCAATGCCACACGTGCCCAACAAGGACACGACACAATAACTACAGGATACAGAGGAATAAGGTGCTGCTGGAATAGGATATGCTAGGTATATTTTGTTTGATAAATGCCTTTTTCTTATATGAGTTTTCCATCTCTAACGGTCGCATGACTGTCAAACATATTACGAAAACCAAAAACAGCCATAACAACACACAGTTCGGTTACAACATAATGACAAACACTTCTCATTACTGTCTCATATATGGATGTCCTTTCGTCAA
Organism: Eupeodes latifasciatus; assembly: GCA_920104205.1. Classification (NCBI taxonomy): domain Eukaryota; kingdom Metazoa; phylum Arthropoda; class Insecta; order Diptera; family Syrphidae; genus Eupeodes; species Eupeodes latifasciatus. The sequence continues at coordinate 14,854,181 of OV049926.1, forward strand.
TTGATTACCGTTATATTATAAGGACACTGAATGTGCTAGGTATAGATCCTTGTTATAGGCACCTTTATGTACAAACTTGCTTCCTCTTCTTTTACCTTTTACAACCTCCCATCCACCGTCGTCGCACCGCAAATATTGTTTTGTTTTGTATTGTTTTTTTTTTGTCATCTAAAACAAAAAATGTTTATGGTTATGGCCCAATGTGCCCTCTATTCGCCGTGTCCTTATAGCCCACTATGAATTCCTATTTCAGCCCTATGATGAGTTTTCGAGGAGTATCTTCGTTTCTTTGTTGGGTTTTTGTTAACGTTAGGCTAATACTCGGATATTGCGTACGTGATTCGCTTTAAGAATCGAAGTTTTAACGAAAGCAAAAAGGAACACACAGTGGAACAAAGTTTACTTCTTCTTAATTGAAATATTATGTCATTTATTACGGAAACATTTTTTTCTGAACTTAAAATGTGTCTCTTCAATAGCTTTCGCCGTAGCTCACTGTCAATATTTTCAACAATTGTCAATGGCCCCTCCAAGGATCTGAATATTATTGCTTATTACAAATTATTGAACAAAACCGCCCAATTTCTGTGAAGATCGACACATTTCTGCAAGCGCATATGTTAGGTTTTGCCACAAAATCATTGAATATAGTTTAGCAGCAGGATCTGTTATCGAAATAAGTGAATGCTTTTGGTTTCGTTTAATCGCTTCTTCGTTGGATAGAAAAAACCCTTTGGACAGTTCAACACAAATAATATAAATATAAATGCTGGTGTACCACAAGGGTCTATTGTTTGTCCGATACTTTTTCTCGTTTTTATAAATGATTTCCTGTCTGAAATTTCCACTGCACTTACCTGCCCCGCCTTCATATTCATTTCAAGACTTGCAACATTGCTCTTTGAATGTGGTTCTTTAAAGGAAAGGTAAAGGGTTTTCCATTAACATTGTGTGTAAAATATAACATCGTTAAAATGGCTGCCATGGCTTAAATGTGTGACGCGTATTCAAAAAGTCCAGTTTTCCATAAATATGGCGCATAAGTCAGGCTGAATTTGACCGATTGCATCGAATATCATTGTCTTTTAGGTCCGCGGTAGTTGTGGCTTATTTGTATAAAGCAGTAACTTAAGAAAGTCAAACAATAAATTTGAAGTTGTACCCGTGGCATGATGGTTAAGGCGTTTTACTGTCATGCCAGAGGTCTTGAGTTCAATCCCTGCCTGTGCCATCTAAAGTTATTTCGCGGGTAATGCCTCTTGCGAGGAATTGACAAATTCTTCAAGAGTTATTCTTGTCATGAAAAGTGCTTTCTCAAATAAGCCGTTCGGATACGGCTTAAAACTGTAGAAAACCTCCATTCCTGCCCACAGTACTCGCACACAGGAATGGTTGAAAGTTGTAAGTCGCTAGGCCTTAGTTCTCAACGGACTGTTGCGCCACCCAATTTATTTATTTTTTAGTGACCATGCCATAAAACCGCTCATGCAGAATATAGATTGTGTCTTAAGCTGTGTGGCACGTAGCACTATCCTGTTAAAACGATGTGTCTTCGGTGTCTATATCATCCAATTCGAGCCAAAAGAAGATGATGGTTATCGACTAATAGCGATTGCCGTTGACAGTGATCTTTCGCAAACTGAGTTGTTAATTTTAGCAATTCTTGCGTTTCGTTGACAGCCAACGGGTTTTGACTGATTGTAAACTGATTGAGCCAGTGGACACCAAACGTTGGATAGTCGACTTGGAAGGAATACCATGTACTATGTATCCCATAAAAAGGGCGCAATGCGCACATAGTTGCTACCAGATGGGTCCCTTTTTGATATCATACAAATTTGAATTGTGTTTAGTGAATGATTAAAAGACGATATATTCACAGAAAGTAAAAGAAACAATATGACCCTAAGAACTGTCAAAATCAACCCGCCCCTATTGAAAAACCCTTTAGCTTGGAAGCAGCCTCTCTTATCGAAAGTGAATGCTTTCCGTTCTGTTGCGTCCCTACTTCTTTGTATAAGAAATTACCTTAAGAAATTTTTAAGACAAGTGTCCAAGTCTGAAATTCACAACACAAATTTTGGTGTACCACAGAAGTCTGTTACGTGTCCCACACTTTTTTCATTGTTATTAATAATTTCCTGTCTTAAACTTCTAATGTAGGTACTTTCCTGCTTCGCTGAACACAGTAACTTCAATTTTTCATTTTCCTTCTAAGATTTGTAACCCTGTTCTTCAGATGTGGATCTTAGAAAAGCTCAATAAATTCTGACATTGACAGAATTATTGAATGTTGAATAACAAATCTAGTAGAATTTTATGTGTCGGTCTTGGTCATCCTGGATCGTACACCGTTGGTTCATTTGCGTGCGCCGCGCCGCCGCTTGAACACCGTCGTAATGTCTTTCGTCTCACTCTTTTTTACCATTGTTTTAACAGATTATGCTCCAGCAAAAAAATATTCAGTTGCATTCCTGCCTTTGAAAAATTCACCGTAAAACTCGCTCCTCCTGTAATGCTCACCAGAGTACCTTCGGTATAGAGATTCGTTCTTTAGCCGTACTATGCGAATGCGGAATACCTTACCACACGCTATCTTTCCCAGTATATTTTTACCTGTCCTTGCATTCTGGCTTTGTTATCAAAATAAACAAAGAACTTATCATAATAGTTAATTATATATTTTTGTTTTACATTTAAAAGAAATTTGTCTCACTGTATGAAGAATTTTCTTTTGAAAAACTCCCCCGTGTGCCAAAAACAACGAAACAATGCGGTCGATGGTGGCTCACTCAATTTTACGACCTATTATTTTCAGATATCTTTTTGGCGGTGAAAAGGGACTACAAGGACTAAAAAAACAAAGTGTAAGTTTGGATTTGGATATGTGTAGGACTACGACGACGATACTGTCTACAGTCTTTAAAGGTAACTTTTAACTATGTTGAAGCACGCATCTACGACGAGAACGACGACGTGTAACGATTATACGTTTTCCGTGTTTGCTTATTTTACACCCACTTATTTATGCCACGCTGGTTGCTGCTGGTGTGGTTTAGCGGCTAGGCGGTGTGCTTCCGTGTGGCAGAACGCAAAAAAGGTGGCAAACCAAAATGATAAGTTGATTGATAATATGACTACGCCACCGTGGTGCGGTGAGGTTTTTTTTTTGTTTTGTCTTATTTTTGGTCCTATCTCACGGTTGGACTTTTAGCCGCATGGAAAATATCTATATAAAATTATGTAATATTAGAATAAACATTAAGTATAGGAAGTAATTTCCCATTTGGACCTTGATGGGTTTTCTTTGGGTTACCCTCATGAGTCTTTACGCATTATTGTTAAAGTGGTGGAGTTGTTGCTTGCTGAACTAACTAAGGAAGCAATACTATTTGTGGCTTTAAGACCCTTCAAATTCATTCATTGAGGACGAGGAGGTGATATCTTGCAATGTATAGTTAGAAAAGGCTCTCGTTCCTTTTAGAGTATGGTTTTCTTATTGCTTTCTATGATTATGCTTTCTTTAAGACATTGCGTCGAAAGCCTATATCAGAGCACTTTTATAGGTTTTAATTGGTCTTGAAAGGGCCTTAAGAACTTTTACAGTTTAAAGCAGCCATTTTGTTCAATCAAATTGTGTGACAAATAGAGGGTTCAAGAAACTATGTAAATGATAATATATTTTTTTTGTCAAAAAATGCACTTGGTTCGTTGGTAAAAACTTTTTGTAGTGTGGTGGGTGGAAAATTTAAGGCCACTGATTCAGGAAATGGTCAGACAAAAGTCGAACGTCAATGAAACGTGAGATATAATTCTGTTGATTTCGTGTTGCTTACAAAAAATTAAAACCTTTCTCAGACGGTAATTTAGCGAATTTTGCATCGCGTCTTCTTTTAAATAAAAGGTTAATTCCACCCTTAACATGTTTAAAGGGAATGATTTATAAGGATATTCAATTGATTTTAAAAGTTTTGAATATCAACATTTAAGAAAAAAAAACAGAGTTGGGTAACGCATTCCACATTCTTGATGAGAGGTTTAAAATAGGGTCTCCATCTCCGGAATTAAGATCTGGGTTAAACTGGTGGACATTCCTGGAAGTGCGAATATTACGGTTCAATTTTTCGAGAGGAAGGGGGTGGTGTGGAATCTAATTTGCTGATTTGACCAAATATGTTAAATATCGTTAAAACAAGTAGGTATAACATTTCTGTTGTAGTTTCGTCACTTACATTTTTAAAGCTTTTTTTGGATTCTGTCTAAAAGGCGTTATCATGTTTCAGGGACACTTGCCCAAATGTGTGAGTGTGGAAACTGATGATACTCATTAAAAAAACATCTTCAGTGATGAAACACGTTTCTGGAAAAGTATACGTTGAGAACTAGGGCCTAGTGACTTAGAACCCTCAACCCTTCCTGTGTGCGAGTCATTGGAGGGATGTAGGGGACCTAAAGTTTGTTTGCTAATCTGGACAACTAGTTTGATAAAGCACTTTTAATGACAAGAACTATACTCTTGGAAGATTTTTCAATTCCTCGCAAGAGGCAGTACCTCTGAAAAAAACTTTGAACAGCATAAAGAGGGATTGAATCCAAGACCTCTAGCATGACATTCCAACGCACTAACCATCACGCCAAGGGTACTGCATTTGAGCAAGCATTTAGTAAAAATTTTATAAGCACTTAATAACTGCGTACCAAAAATATTTCTAAAAGCAATTGAAATAAGGGGCTGGAATGCGACCAACACTGATAACTTCCCATCCGTGGCAGTCCGTTGATTTTTTAAAAGTTTGCAAAATATTAATTGTATTGTCTAAGCCAATATATTCCTTTGTTGTCATGAAAACCATTTGTTGTCGGAAACCATTTCTTTTCAGTTTTTTGTTGTTTTAGTAAGTTTTTATGTTTTACTAAAAAAGTTGTTAATTAGATTTTTCTAAAAATATAATCAATAAATCGTAATCACCTTTACCTTTATAGGGTTTATAGGGTTTCTAACGTTCCCAGAAACGAAGCCACAGTGCATTTTGTTTTACAGTAATTTTTCTGAAGTACAAGGTTTTCTGCTGCTCGCTCGATCTGTATAAAAAAAAAATGATAATGTCACCTGAATAACTAAGTTGTGTCGACTTGTTGACGATTGTCGCTCTGTTAGATGTCAAGAACCGAAAGAGATATCGGCTTTCAAATTTTTGTTATACAGATAATAATGCAGAAATATGCAAAAAGGACTCAAAAAAATGAGTGGGTGGTTTTTTTTTACGATAGCAATTTAAAAAAAAGGTGAAAATTTTGGTTAACCCAAAATATCTCACGAACCAATAACGCTAGAGACTTGAATTAAATTTAATATTATATATTGTTACGTGATACCAATTAACTATATTTCTGAAAAAATTCCAACTAACGGTTTTTTTATAAATAAAAAAAAAAAAAAAATATTTGTCACCTCGAAAATGTTATGAACAAAAAATGATCTTATCTCCAAACCAATTCTGTGCAACGAAGAATAACGTTTTCGAATTGACTGTTTTTTTTTTAAATAAAAACTTAAAAAAAAAAACATTACTCAAAGTTGGTAAAAATTGACTTCCAACTCAAATATCTTTTTAAAAATTTGCAATATTGGCTTTAAACTAATTTTATCTTTTAAAAAATTTTGTTGTCAACATTCAGTAAAATTTTAAGAAAAATCGAATTAACAGTTTTTTTTACAAACAATATAAACCTAAAAAAATAATAAAAGTTCGTAAAAATTGATTTTCGACTAAAATATCTTTTTAAAACTTCAAAATATTGGCTTCAAACTATTTTTTTCTTATAAGAAATATTGTTTTCGACATTCAGTAAAATTTTGAGAAAAATCGAATTGACAGTTTTTTTTACAAAAAATAAAAACAAAAAAAAATTTAAAAGTTAGTAAAAATTGATTATCGACTCAAATATCTCCTTGAAAACTTTGAGATATTGGTTTTAAATAACTTTGATCTTTCTAAAAATATTGTTGTCAATATTCAGTAAAATTTTGAAAGAAATCAAATTGACAGTTTTTTTACAAAAAAATAAAAAGCGAGAAAAAAAATTTTACAAAAAATTGTTAAAAATTGTTTTTCGACGTAAATATCTTTTCAAAATTTGAGACATTGGCTTCAAACTAATTTTATCTTTTAAGAAATATTGTTTTCAACATTCGATAAAATTTTGAGAAAAATAAAATCGACAGTTTTTTAACAAAACCCAAAAAAATTATTACTTAAAGTTCGTAAAAATTGTTTTTGGACTCAAATATCTTTTCAAAAATTAAAAATATTGGCTTCAAACATATTTTATCTCACAGAAAATATTGTTTTCGACATTCAGTAGATTTTTTATTAAAATCCAAGAGTCCGTTTTTTCATAAAAAAGTAAAATCTACAAAAAATAATACACAAATTTTTAAAAAATTGATTTTCGGTTCTCAATGTAGTGATTAAAATTAATTTCATTCCAATTTTTATTTGTTTATATAAAAAACATAGACTTTTAAGAAATAACAAAACAAGATTTTGAAATCAAACTATTTTATCATATGCAAATTATTGTTGGTAATTTTTAATTTTTTTAGAATAATTCGACTGACAACTTTTTTTAAGAAAACACGAAAACCTACAAACTTTTAAGCAAGACAAAGCATCAGACGGGATGGGAAGTTATCAGTGTGGGTCGCATCCCAGCCTCTTTTTTTCATCATCTGGGGACTCCTCAGTAGTTCCCTGCCTCACGTTGCAGCCGATGGTGGTAGGTTTTTTTCTTTAGCTGACTACAAAACCTACCCCGAGCAAAACAAGACTCCCAATCCTACTTATACACTGCAGTGCTGCTAAAACTGCCTTATACGTGGCCAAGATGTAGCTGTCGTGTACTGTTGGGCTTTCCTGGGAGAGCAAACCTTGGTGGACTAAGCCCCAGTGTTGTTCCACTACGTGTCGACTTTAATTGTCTACATTTTAATGTAGACAATCGGTCGACAATGTTGATAATGTAGACAATGTGTCGACAATGTAAACAATCACTTAAATGCCACAAATAAAATCATTTCGAAAAATTCTGCCTAAACGGATAGACGCGTGGACGTGGTTTGGTTGCCGTTGCCGTGATTAATTAAATCGAAATTACAAATTAATTTATAAGAAGTGAATTATTATTAATAAGAAGCGAATATGTCTGGTCGACCCAAAAATAAAGCCTTCCAAGAGCTTGGGCTTCTTTTGGGGAAAACAAACAACAAATATTCTGCTTTTTGCACAGTGTGCAAAAAAAACCTTGCAAAATACTGCGGAAAACCGACAGGCACAGGTAATGAAATTTGTTATTATTATCTAAATATTGGCTTGAAACTAAAGCCTTTGATGATATTTTCCAACAGGAATCGCTGCATCCCTCAATCGGAACCGGAAGACGTCTAAATGGTGTTTATAATAGATGACGACGACGGTGACGGCCCAAGCAGCTCCCATCAGTATAGTTCTGAGAACGCGGTAAGTTGGTTAATGTTTTTTTTTTTATTAATTCTTTTAAAATTTTGTAAAATGATTCCTGGGTATATTCCAACAAAAAAAATGCAGAGAGGGTTCTAATTTCTCTGTACCAATAGAAGTTTTTTTATTCCATAAAAAATGGTTATTGTTTCCATGCATACTAGGTATTTATCCAAGAAAATGATTTTGATACGCCTAGATTCTAATTAGAATGTTCTTAAAAGTGGGGTTTACCAATATCAATTTGCGCAAGCGGGTCAAAATCTTACTGTTGGGTTATTGTATATATGTAGGTTTTTATCGGTAATTCAAGAAAATGATGTTTTTTTTTCGGAAGTATAGGGGCTTATTTCGAAGAGTCTATTCAAAAGTCGAATAGAATTAGTCTATTATCGATATTTAAAAAACCTATTCGGTACTTTATTTCAGATACTATGAAAATAATATGATTTTTTCTATTCGATAGAAAATTAAATTCAATCAAGAATTTCTGATCGACTTAAGTCTACTAGATTTTTTGCGAGTAGGTATACTCTCGCAATAAGCCCCATAATTATTATCTGCTAGGGGATTTTATCAATTTCATCAATGATCAAGGGTTTACCGTAAACAAAGACGAAAACATGGGTTAACTGAAACTGAATTTATTATAAAGATTTGGTTATTATATATTTAAAAAAATTGTGGTTCTGTTTCCTTTGTTCAGAACAATTTGTTCATGCAATAGATTGTCATATCTGTAAGAAATACAAAATAAATAAATGTCAATCTACTACTACTAATATTCAGATAAAAATGAGAATCTCGCAATACCCAAATTGTTCTAAGAAATATAATTGGCAGTAGTTAAGTAAATTAAAAAATAATTAAACTCAATATTTACATAATAAAAATTTTATGAAATAATGTGTAAAGTTTAAATCTTTCTGAAAATGTTTACTTTTATAACAGAAATCCACAATATTAATTGTAGATAGTGAGACAATAGACAATAGACATATAGTAGATAATGAGGACAAAATTATAAAATTATTATGAAAACAGAAAAAAAATGCTTATACATAAGCCTGAATGTTTAAATTTTTAGATTGGCTTTGAAATTTCAGCAAATGTTGCTACTTTCTTCGAATAAATGAATTCCATTAGAATATTCTCAATAATCATTTTTTAAAACATTGACTATTAACCTGTATAAAACGAATAATGACGAAAATTATTTTTTCCAGATATCTGTTTCTATTACAAATAATAATGGTAGTGGAAATCAGAATGTAATGGTTAACAATAACCTAGTGAGTATTTATACTGAAATAAAAGGGTTTTAGTTTTAGTAAATCATATTTTTAATTATAGGAACAAGACCCATTGACCATCGGATCAACTATAACAATTCCAACAGCTCCAATACTGATCTCGATTGAGGAGCTTTCAAGCAAATATCAGTACCAGGGCCCTTCAACGTCAAATTCGTCAATGTCATTAAGCTCTAAGAGTTCCTCAACCTTGCCGTTATTGCCATTGCCTACATCAATGTACAAAGCAAATACACAACGTTCAAAACGTTCTGGCAACCCGTCGAATACTGTTGCAAAATTATGAATTATGATGGTTTTTGCGATTTGTCTACATTGTCGACAATTGTGAATTGTCTACATTGAATTGTCTACATGTAGACAATCATGTAGTCTACATTTAAAGTCTACATGGCACAACACTGCTAAGCCCCCATATTCGCCAGATTCAAAGAGCCTGTCCAGCGGCCCACCAGTGTTGTTCCATGTAGACAAAAAATGTAGACTACACGATTGTATACGTGTAGACAATTCAACGTAGACAATTCATCATTGTCTACATGTCAATTTAGACAATCAATTTTATTTCAATTTTTCAACTTTTTTTTGTCTTCTTAATCATATAAACAAAACGAATTGGTATTATTTGTGTCTTTCACTCTGCATTTTGTATTTATTTAAACAAAAATAAAAAAAATCTTAAATGCTTATGTATTTTTCATAAATACATTTTATTCATTTTCGTCTTCGACGTCTTCATCAGAATTATATTGATTATCCTCGATTCTCAGTGAATAATAAAGATGAAGGAGTTTCTTCGATCGTTCAAAAGTCAAGCGGTTTCTCGACATGGAATGAACATGCGACCAACTTGAAAAAGCTCTTTCGATTTGAGCGAAAGATGCTGGAATAAGAATAAGTCTTTTTGCCAAATTTGCCAGATTTGTATGTTTTATAGAGGCCATATTCCAGAAAACAATTGGTTTTTTATTATCTTTTTCATAAAGAATTTTAAAAAAGTTGATTTTTCTATTAAAAGAGTCCCAATCTTCAATTCCATCACTATTCAGATGCTTAAACAAAAACTGGCACGCGATTTCATTTTGACTAACCGTCAGCTTCCCATTGTCAAAATGAGGGTGTAAATAATAAGCTGAGAGAGCATATTTGTTTAGAGCCATATCCACGCGCCATTTCAAAGATGTTTCGTGTTGTGCCTTAAATCTATCTGGGAGTTTTAAACTCAACCAAAGATGAACTGCTTCTCCAGCAGAACAATCAAGCGCTTGACACCTGTTTACTAATGTGCAGACTGGATCAAGAAGCTCGATGTAACTCTTAACATCATCAATAAAGTTTTCATCAAACATCAACAAAGCTACATTCTGCTTTATTTTTTTGGTAGTTGATTCTGCTGCTACAATTTTCATTATACTCGTATCATAATTTTTTAACCAAGCATTGATAGGAATCACGGTATGGTGATTGGTTTACTACGATTTACTACCATTTTTTCAAAATCTACTAGTTTGAACTATTTTAAAATCAAAGGAACCTTGGCATTAATATTTTTGTCGATTAAGTCTTTGGCTAAAAGATTTCCAATATGACTACTACATGTGCTATGCCAAACACACACCTTATCTAAATAGAAATAAACCTTGCGATAGAACAATCAAGAATGGCAGATTAGAATGAAATATCCTCGTTGTCTACATTGTCGACTTCATTGTCTACATTGTCGACATTGTCTACATTGTTGACTCAATTGTCTACGGAGAAAGGTAGACAATCAAAGTCGACACGTAGAGTAACAACACTGATGATCACACTACCACCATTCCGTGATAGAGACGGAGTTTCACCCACCTATTCGGCATTTGGCTGACAGCAGAAAGTGAGTTTAAAATACTGCTCCGAAAACTCTGTTTAACTTTTTGATCTTTTATAATAAAACAGAGTCAATAATTGTTTTGAATTTCATCAGCTGCATTTTTTTGTTAATCATTTTGTTTTACTTTTTATATTTTATTTGCTTTTTGTTTATAATAATATACAATTTTTTTTTTTTAATTAAATATTACTTAAATTCTAATTTGTCAACTAATTTTTGTTTATTATTTTTATTTTACAATATTATTTGTTCTGTATAAATTCTTATACAAGCTTATACAATTTTTGTATTTCAAAATGATATATATTATTAATTCCTAACTAGAACTTTTTCTGGTACATACAAAAGTGCATATTTTTGTTAATTATATTTTTATTGCGCGCTTTCTAATTATACACATAGGTTGTTTTGTTGTTATCATCAATAAATAACCTATTTGATTTAGCTATGTCGTTTTTTTTTTGGGTTTAATTACATGAATTGATTTAAATTGATTTAAATGTACAAAATAAAATATTATAATTTTAAGCTTCTGTTAAAAATGTTTTTTGTTTTTGTTTTTTTTTTTGTTGATAATTGGTTGAAAGGATTCTTTTTTAATTCGTGTATTTTAAGGGAAACACCATTTGCTGACCTTTTACCACCTACAAGCGCCCCCAGCGGAGTCATTATAATTTAAGGTTAGCTCTGGGTAGCAGGACGTATAGAATATATATTGGCCCTAGCAATTACAATCAGGTTAATTACAAAATACGGTTCGACATAATAAAACTCTGCCTGGCACTAACTTTCTATAAAAGAAAATTAATTAAATTGTCTATAGCAAAAATAATCAAAAACACAAAAATAGGAAACCAAACTACACCAGGGCTGCCGTCGGTACCAAAAAAAAAAAAAACAAAAATCTATACATTGGAAGTATTGGAGGCGTTTTTCTTTTTTTTTTTTTAGGGGGAGGTGGATTCAAACCTTTAGAAGAGCATCAAATAGAACAGAGATAACAATTTGCCAGCGATTAAATGATCATCAGCGAATAATTATTGCAGTGATTGTAATTATTTTTATTTATACAATATTCACTCGGATCAAATTATGCGGTTGAATAAGGTCGATCCGATGAGAAGCAATTTGAGTCTGATTTGCGGTATTTGCAGGGTACCTACGTATATAGTCGTACGTCCACACATCAGTATACCTATACACCCAGAGGCGCGGTTGGTGGCGCTTTCGGTGGCTTTGGCAATGGCGTTTCGTTGCCAACACTATCTATCTATATTGCAGTCACTGAGGCGTATGAGTGTTTTTTTGTTTAATTTTATATTTTGTATCCTTGTTTGGAATGAATTTTATTTAATTTACCTGCGCTGGGCGATGAAATTGGATTTTGATGATAATGTTGTGGCCAGAAGGGGAAAATAGGTCCTGGATACAAATTTACGCATGAAGTGATTGGAATACTCTGAAAGTGACTGTGAAAATTAATGGAGAAAATATTTAATGAGCAAATAATAATAAAAAAATAAAACCAAAAACAATATTATGTAAAATAACAAACAAACATACATCTATACTCCCATCGTGTACACATATCCTCCAATGTATGAGAATAATTAATTTTTTTTATTAATTTATTTTTGGTTAAGGATATGTTTGTTAAGTGTGAGCATTACAATATTTCCAGAGGAAGTTTATTATAATATTTTTAAGAGTATTATTATGAATTTAAATTGATTTACGACTGGGAACAGGGAAATAAATTCAAAATAATACAAAACTTCAAAGAGGTGCACTTCTGGCGTCTGGTATTAACAATTATTATTATTTTTAACACTTTTCACTTTTTTTGTTTACATTGGACATTAATTGGTAGAATTGAAATGTTTTTTTTTTTTTTTTTTTAATGATGAGTTAAAGAGTTCAAAATGTGAACTTTTTGTTCTTTTATTTAATTTGATTCATTAACTCGTGAACTTAAAGCTTTTGGATTTAAAGTATGGTATTTTAAGTATAATTCTTGGAATTTTACAAAATTCTTCTTCCAAGAAAAAAAATTGGAAAAGCAATTGTAAAAGTATTGTTACTGGGGCTTTCAAGTACATGCCAGTCTTATATTTAGTTTTATTTGACTTTAAATATACATACATATATACAGGGTTTTTCAACTGGGACGCTACAAAAGTAGAGCAACAGGGACATCAAACGACGCCATATTTCTTGCCGCTCTTTTGACATTTATGTGGGATTAGCCAAACCTCGACACATCACCCTATTCCAACAGACGAACGAGACAGAACCAACTACTTAACAAACGGACAGACATAACAAAAGAGAACTAGCGTCCCTTCTATTTCTAATTTTCTATCCTTTCGTATTCTGTATATAGCGTCAGCAAGAGAGAACTTAAAGAGTCGTCACTCGTCACGCATTCGCAATCCATCAGTCAAGAGGATCAGACGCTTCGAAGTTTTGCTCTGTTTAAATAAAGTACAATCTATTTCATTAAATATTAATTATTAGTGTTTTATTTAAGTAAAGTAAAGAACCCCTAGACAGAAGGAGCTTGAACCCCACATTTATTTTCATTAAAATTTGCCATTTCATGATGGAAAGATATACGAGCCAACAACGAGTCGAAATTATCAAAATTTATTACCGAAATTCGGAGTCAGTGGCCTAAACGTTAAGAGCGCTACTTCCAATTTATGGTCGTCATAATCGTCCTAGCAGATCAACAATTGAGTGTCTAGTGGACAAATTTGAATCCACAGGCACAGTACAATATGTTTCCGTGCCAGTGAGACAAAGAAGTGCCTGTAGTGTCGAGAATATTGCTGCCACTGAGGTTTCAGTTGCAGAAAGTCCAAATGTGTCTCTCACACGTCGTTCTTAAAAGTTGGCCATCTCTGTGACGTAGTTGTGGCGAATTTTGCGAAAAGATCTTGGCCTACATCCTTACAAGATTAAATTGACGCAAGAACTGAAGCTGCTTGACCACCAGAAACGTCGTTCGTTCGTGAATTGGGCTGAGCAACAACTTGAAAATGATTCGGATTTTCATAGAAAAATCATCTTCCGCGATGAGGCTCATTTCTCGCTAAATGGCTTCGTCAATAAACAAAATATGCGGTAGTGGTCAGGCAGCAATCCACACGTATTCCATGAGTCATCATTGAATCCCAAAAAAATTACGGTTTGATGTGGTTTATGGGCCGGCCGGCGCGGTGGCGTCATTTGGCCGTACTTCTTCCTTGATGATCAAGACCGGCACGTTACTGTGAATGGGGATCGCTACCTTTCAATGATAACCGAATATTTTTGACTTAGAGGACATGTGGTTCCAACAGGACGGCGCGGCGCAGCGGAAGCGGTGGCGGCCGGCGTCAGAAGCCACACAGCGAATGTCACAATCAATTTATTGGAAACCAAGTTTGGAGAAAGTGTTATCTCACGAAACGGTCCAGTCACTTGGCCGCCTCGGTCGTGCGATTTGACGCCGTTAGATTATTTTCTGTGGGCTTACGTCAAGTCTATGTTTTAATATCGAACGTGAAATTGCAGCAGTATCGGCCGATTTATGCTTGAAAACCGACGAAAACTGGGTTCAGCGTCTGGACTTTTGCAAGTATGCCAGTGGTGGACAATGGACATGCAAACGAAATCGAGTTCCATATATAATGGAATCAAATTTACTTTCACAGAAATAAAGAATTTCATTGATATCTAAAACAGTTTTTTTATTATTTAAAAAAACTTTTTTGTAGCGTTCTTATTAAAAAACCCGATATGAACGTTGTGAACTAAATTGTAGTCTCTCAAATACCGAAGTCAATTTTATTTTATTTTTAGTTTCTTGAACAAATCAGTTCGAGCAAAAGTTTGTTCCAATTTTTGTTTTGCAATTTCAGTATTGTCAAAACGGACGAGTAATTTTTTAATCTAAGTAATTAATTAATAATAATAATTAAGTAATCTAAAAAATTAAAATTTTAAGCAAAACTATCCCCATAAATTGTTTAAAACCTCAATATTGTTTTACAATTTAAAGACCAATTTCAAAAATAAATTTTTTTGAGATCTTCTTTTGAAAACTGGCCTCCATTTTTACGTGGGACGTTTAGGAACTGTAAGTTTTCCATTCGTAAAAAATTCGAACTCGAGATTTTAATCAAACATATGACATTACAATAGTAGATAAGTTAAAAAAAGTAAGTCCCCCGATTCCGTCCGTCTGTCTGTCTGTCTGTACACGCTTCTACAGTTCAATCCATTGGGAATGTTAGGTGCAAACTTTGAAATTAAGGTTGTAAACCGATTCGCATCAGGCGTTTTTTAGATTTTTTGCAAATTTTTTGGTCCAAAATCAAAAATTCAAATTTTATCAAAAACAAACCAATAGGTTTTTTTTTTTTTACTTTTCTATACAATTTTTTTCTTTACCTGTCTTCTTTCGCGAAAATGGGTCTTTATTTTTTTACGAAATTGAAATGTTAATAAGTGCAATTTAAAAATTTGTTTTAACTTAAATTAAAACCTGTTGTATATAAAAAAATAATTTAAAATAACCGCTCTACAGACTTTCAAAAACAAAAAATGTAAGTTTTTTTTTTTAAGAAATTAAATGTATTTTAATTTTTTAAACTAACTTTTACAAAAGTCAATTTTTACCAAGTTTTAGCTTTTTGAAGATTGATTTTTGTTATTAATTGAATTTTCCAAAATAAGATCATTATTATTCGAGTATAAAAGTATATTCAAATATTCATATTCATATTCTTGTTTTTTTTTTCAATACTTCTAGAGAACATCAAACGTGGAGGAATGTACAATTTTTTTAATTCTACAAATCAGACTAACTTCAAAAATTTCCATTTAGATGAAAAATTTCGTTTCTAACTTATTTTTGTATGCATTAAAAATTTAAAAAAAAATATTTCAGCACAAATATTTTAAGAATAGGAAACGGGATATTTAAGCAGTTATATATATGTATATACAATAAATATATATATATATACAATAAATAGGTTCATTATTCAAAAACGAAATCACGGTTCTATGATGGTACCGTTTTGGAGTAATAAAGATATTTATTTTCTATATTGAAAGAAGCCATGCTAAGAAAAAATAATTTAAAAGACAATTTCATAGACATCTATTTTGGCATTTCTGAGATTTTGGATTTTTGACCAAAAAGTTGGTATTGGGACCACTGTTATTTTTGATCTTAAGGAAAATAATCAAATGCGAATCTTGTTTAAATCTTAATTTCCAATAAATTAGTTCAGGTTGGAGAGGCAAGACATACAGACAAACAGAAGGACGGAATCGCCGGACCTTTTTTCGACTTCTTTAACGTCGTAAGGTCATGTTTCATTTAATTCTCGAGCTCGAAATTTTGTACGAATACAATACTTGCCATTAAGTTCCTGTATGTTGTAAATAAAAATATTATACAGCAAAGCATGAAGTTTTTGACATCTGATAAAATAAATTCGACAGTTTATTTACGAAATATGAAAATTTACTAAAAATTGGTAGAAATGATTTCCGACTCAAATGTCTTAAGAACCTAGACAAAAATTGAATTGAAGTTCAAAGTTTACAATTGATAAAATATCTTAAATATCAAGACGAAAAACCGCTAAATTTTCAATTTTTGATTGTAAATTTTGTGACTGACTTGACTGCCAATCTCGTTTTCGTATATTCTTTGTTTAGATACTACTTGTTGAAATTGAAATTTCAAAACCACTTTCTTGTAAATTTTGGCGCCCCGTAGCGGCCATTATGTTTTGGTGATATCTGTCTAATCTTTTGTTTATTATTCAGTTGCTTATGCCAAATCATCAT
Source organism: Eupeodes latifasciatus (assembly GCA_920104205.1). Taxonomy (NCBI): domain Eukaryota; kingdom Metazoa; phylum Arthropoda; class Insecta; order Diptera; family Syrphidae; genus Eupeodes; species Eupeodes latifasciatus. The sequence goes on from OV049926.1 coordinate 14,870,737, forward strand.
GGCAAGTTACATGATTATCAAAATGAGTGTTCGTTAACGCAAACGTTGCGCGCATTGCGCCCATTTTACGGTAGTCGTGGTGGCCTTTTACTGTCGATTTTCCAACATTTGGTGGCCAAATTTTACACGACTAGTTCAGTAAACAATCAGCCAATACCCGTACGTTCAAAAAACGCAAGATCGCCCGAGAACATCGCCGCGGTCCGTGAAAGTGTACAATTAGGTACAGTCTATTCCTCGCCGTGCACAAGAACTCGGCCTTTCGCAGACTTTAATTTGGCAAATTTTGCTTCAGGACTTGGGCCTACACCCATACATGATCCAACTGATCCAGGAGCTCAAAGTTCATGACCATAGACAACGCCGTTTTTGCGCTGACTGGGCTTCCAGTCGTTTGGAAGAGGACCCCAATTTTGGCTGAAAAATCATCTTTACTGACGAGGCGCATTTAATACCTCACACACAGCTTGTTTTATTAAATTTCAGCATATACCCGCCCTTATTGAAAAACCCTTTTGAAGAGAATTCTCCTTAATTAAAAAAAAAGAGGCTTATCTGCGACCTACACTAATAACTTCCCATCCGTACCCGTCTGTCGATTTATCTAAAACTTTGACAAAATATTAATACCAATATTTTGTGTGGTATACAATTTAATGAGGTCGCTAGTGGTTTCGGCGCGATAAATATTTTGGGTCAACCAAAGTTGTCCCTTTTTGTTAATTGCTAGAGTAAAAATAAAACTCCTAAATGTTTTTGAAAACCCTTTTTTCATTTTTAATGCTATTATATGTAAAACAAAATTTGTTTGAAGTTGATATCTTTGACGGTTCTTGACACATGTAAGTATTACCGACATAAAAAAGGTTCCTCAATAAACGGACGAATGAACGATCGTACACACGCACACTAGGGTGGGCTGAAAAAATATCTTTTGTTTTTTTTATTCGCAATACCTCACAAAAGTTGTCAAGTACCTGTCTGAGTAAAACTCTAAAAAAAATTCCAAATAAAATAATGTTTGAAAAATCATCAAAAGCAGGTGCCAGAGGTGTGCCAGAGTGTATCATAATTTCTTCATCTGTGATCCTCCTTAAAATGGGAGGAAGAGAAAGTTTACATGTGTCCCAACAAATCATGTCGGTGTAGTCTGTAGCAACAAAATTTATCCTCGGAGTGTTGAAATTTCGAATTGGCTTTCCCTTTATAAACGATCGTGCTTTCCAAATTCGGCGCAACCCTAGTTCTCTAATGTATCTACTTTCATCAACTATCATTGCAAGAAGAAAATTTTCGGGATGAGCGAAAAATGCGTTCCGCTCAATCACAGGGTCAATGGCTTGCAGCAAGTTTTGAGATAGATACTGTGATGTTCTGATGGTTTCAAAAACAATTTTCGGACCATCTGTAAACTTTTTGATGGTTTTAATTTTGAACCACAGAGGCATATACCATTTTTAAATAAAATGTATTAACTGCTTACCCTCTTCAGAGGGTATTTCCATGCTTACATAAAGTCGGAGTACTCCATTAGCCGCAGTCAACCACCTTGAATGTGAAAGGGGGCCAGGAGCACGGGCCACCAAATCTTCTGAAATAATACCTGTATTGATGGCAACAGAAATGTCAATAGGTACATTTCGCTCACCGCCTGCAATAATGGCACAACTCAAAAAAATTGAAATTTGAACTGTGAACGCCATTATGATTAAAATTTAACGCCTTACATTTCTGTAAAATCGGCACATTGATACTTCCTCTCAATTCCGAAAGATGGAGATAGTGCCATCAAACTTTCAAAGCTTTTGTGCTTTCTCTTTATATCAATACTGGCACTTCTCTCAGTTTTCTCTTGATCGTGAATGTGTTCGCATCTCCTTCTTAAAGCAAATTTGGCACATTACAGTTGTGCCAGGATCGAGGTAAGTAAATTGTTCAGTTTTTAAAGCAATAACGGCATAACTCAAGTTGTGCCACTATTACGCCGGTTATGGCAACGAATTCAATATTTACACCTGGAAAGAACGGCAAATTTTGATTTGTGCCACTATTGCATCAAAGTGAATTATGAAAACATTATGATTATAATTATTTGTGCCGTTATTTTCTTAGAATACTACGGTAAAATTAATTTAACACGCGAGATGAATAAACAAAATTTGAAACCAGAATCCCGGGGGGAATATTTGCTCTCATTGGTAGGAATAAAGTAAGTTTATTTTTATAATAAACCCAATAATATCAAAAAATATTGGTAATCACTTCTTTTTTAAAAAGATTGCAAAAAGATATGGACAGCAATGGAACAAAAGCATCGCCCCAAATACCTTCATTAATTGCCGAAGGTAGGTTAATCAAAATAATGTTTTCTTTCTCTAGATTGATTCTTTATTATTTGTATATTAGCTGACCTACAATTTGATGAAGAAGCTCCAACTACAAATGGAGTGCAAGCTTCATCTGCTTTTGTGCAAAATGATTCAGAAGATAGCTGTTTTTTTTTATCCTTGTTCAGGACTTTTCTGTCTATAATAGGTATGGGGCAATCCACAGGCTCAAATTGAACGGGCGCGCGGCGGTAGTTTTTCACAGCCAACCAGTTTTTTCCCAATTGGTCCACTGAAAGATATTAGCCCTGTGGTAACTCCATCCAAGTGGTGAAAAAGGTGGCGGAACGCTAGCTCATTGAAGTGCAGCAGACAAATAGCCCACTGCACTGGTCTACCAACATGCAATTCAATCTGATGAATGACACCTTTTTTCCTACCTATATTAATCACCGCTCCATCACTCCCAATCACATCAAGTTCTTCAAGGGAAATCCCTTGCTTACCCAAATAGGCAAATATAGAAGAAGCTATGTCTTTGGAGAGTCCTGAAGTGGGAGAAACATGGCCAATATATTTTGATCCAGGTTCCTGAATGAGAGAATAGTGGTCTTCTTTCTCAGTTTTTCGAAAGCGTTTTGAATTAATTTCTTTGATTACTATTGTTTCATCTTTCCTCCCATCAAAGTACAATCCATGTAATGCTTCCTCAATCGATTGACACTGCAAAAAATTTCTGTTTTGAGTATTTCCTTTGCGTATTTTATTTTTGTCAATAACTTGGGAAGTGTCTGTGTCATTAATGATACCAAAATCTTGAAGGACAGATGACGTGATCGCGGCCGTGGCTCGATCAGAGACTTCGAAACGATCACTAGCTAGACCAGGCACACCTCTGGCACGTGATTTTGATGATTTTTCTTGTCACACACAAGCAGTAGAACGGTGTGTAAAGCTCGTTTCTGAAGCCTGAATTTTTAACAAAATCGGACTTTAAAGTGTAAACTATTTAATAAAATTGTTTGTTTTTTGTTTAATTATTTTATTTTGTTCTAATTATAGTTATTTGAGTAAGCAAATGTGATGTAAAAAAAAAAATTGGAAAATCGGTCATTTTTGTGAAAAATTGTAATATTTAACTGCTTTGCGCGAACGTTTAACAATAAAAATGTATTAAATTCGTTGTTTTTTTTTGTTTTCTTCATGCCTTAAACTCATCATTAGGACCAATTGCGTTTTCATAATAGTACATTTTGTATTTTTTTTAAAATTAAAGAAAACAGCAAATTTTCACAACTTTTTAAAAGTTTGAATGCAATGCGCGAACGGAAAACATTATTTTATTTGGAAATTTTTTTCAGAGTTTTACTCAGACAGGTAATTGACAACTTTTGTGAGGTATTGCGAATAAAAAAAACAAAAAGTCTTTTTTCAGCCCACTCTAACGCACACACAAATATCTCTCTAAAAACCTTTTATTTAGGAAGCAGAAACCTTGAAATTTTGAGAAATGTTAACATTTTCAATTCGACAAATTAGATCGATTATAGTAGTTTCATATTAGAAGTTAATAAAAATAAAAGTGGTTCTAGGGTATCTTCAAATGAATAAAGCTTCTGATTTTAGAAATATCCATTTCTTAAAATGTGCATGTGTGCTTTACACATTTTTTATATTTTTAAAAAATTATAACTGACAAAAAAAGTTTCTAACAGACTTCTAACATCCATTAACTTTCTTATTCATAAAGTTCCTATTTTAAAATTGTTGTGCACATTTCTTAAAAAAAAGAATTGTAAAGTTTAAAGATGCTTTAAATTGTTCGTCAACTCAAAAAACTTAAGTCAATCAAATGTTGGTATGTCCTTAACAGGTTATATTTAAATAGTAGTAAGCAATTGAAAAAGTGATTTTTTTAGTGATATGTTAAGAAACTAATTTTTCAGCAAAGTTTTGGAATTATAAATATAAACTTAAAAAAAATCAGCCATTGTTTCAAATCCTTTCAATCAAATGATAATGTTCTGTTTCGTATTTTGATATGTTTCTAATAAGCGAATTTATGTATGTTTTTTTTTAATAAATTTATTTACAAAAATGCTTTCTGATTTTTTTTTTTGATATAATATGTCTTTTTCAAAATTTTACCTAATCAAATTAATTACACTCCAAGGATATGTTATTTTATTTTATTTAATTTTGTTTATTTTTTCTTTTGGGTAATATACTTCAACCAATTTTCATCTACATAAATCTAAATAATTAAATACCTATTTATGTAATAATATATATAAATTTAACAGTCGATTATTTTTTGTTGTTGTTTTTTGTCTTTTGTATGATATCAAATATAAACAGTTTATGTTTTATTTATATAATTTTCCTTAAACTGATTTTAGCAATTTTCTTAGTTTCAATTTTTAAATATATTTATACTCATACTCAATTATAGTTGATTGTGTTCCTCCCGGAACAATGCGGGTGGGATTAATATATATAATGTTTTTATTATTTTGTTTTAAATTTAAAATTTAAGTTTGTATTGTTTTTTAATTTTTTAATTTTGATTTAATACATTTAAGAATCTGTACAACTTTAAAATACCTGGATGTATTTTTGTTTTGACTTATACCTAAAGCTGTTTTTTTAAATATAGATATAATAATATAATAGTTTTTGTGTTTTTTTTTTACGTAATGCAAATATTGTATATACTTATTTTTCTTTTTATATATAAAGGTAGGTTATTGTTTTTCTTTTTTTTTAAATTTATATATAATATATATGATTTCTATATAGAGGAAGCTCCAGTTACAGTTTTATGCATTCAGTGTTGTTTCCAACTTGTTGCTGAAATTTATAAATAAACAAATAAATAATATTATGAATTTTAATATTTATTTATGAAGAAGAAGCGGTAGGGTGTTTGGTTGTTAATGAAATAAAAAGTACTAACCTTTATAGTGAACCTCTCTGTACATAGTAGGACACGCTTTTCCGTTCACTTTCGATGTTTTAAAATCAATATTTGTCCGAACCGGTCGATGTAAAAGAGGTTGCGGTGGTCTATAGTTATTGCCTAATGGTGCTTTCGGATGATCTGGGGTACCTTGCATTAACCGCCGCAGGGCATGAAGCTTAAAATATAAAACATACACATTTCTTTTTAATTCTGTAATATTGTAAGGTTTTAAAACTAATTTGACGTATTTTTTTAGGAATCTTGTCGTTGTTTTTTTCAAAAATTGAATTTTTCGATTGTTTTTTTTTTTATTTAAATATTTAGAACTATCCTGTGTCCAAATAGTCTATAAATGGACTATGAACAAGTAAGAACGTAATCCTAACCAATTCGGTGCATTTTGGACGTTTTGAAGTAATATCAAACCAACGCTAAATAGAGAAAATAATATCAAATAAAATAACCCAAATACCGAAGATAAAATTAATAATCAACATGATCATTATCGCAGGACTTCAGGGGTGAACGCAGAAAAAAATTTCGGGGGGGGGGGGCGGTTTAAAAAAATTAATATTATATTATTTTTTTATTTTAAATGTCAAGTGTTTTTTTTTTTCTTTTTTGGCACTATTTTATATAAGTACTTAGAAACATGTATGAATACAAATTACATATATACACATACAAGCGGTCCGGTATGTGCTTCGCTACGTATAAGGCATAGTAATAAAAAAATTATTATTAAGTTCATTTATTCAAATAAAAAAATATTTTAAATTGCTAGCTATTTAAAGGTCCAAATGACCCAAATGATATATTGTTTATATTATATTTATCAGCAAAGAGTAAAAACTAAAAAATAAAAAAGAATTGGGTACTTTTACTATGGTGGGTCTATATGGGTTAGTCTAAAACAGTTGGATAAACCATATTTTTTGTTTTTCCATTTTGAGCATGAATAAATAAACAGTTGGGGGTACCGACTCTGGAACAGGCAACATAAAGTTGGCCATGTGAAAAAACACGATTCCTCCAAATTGACACCACAAACGTGAAGTGTTTGCTCTTGGGCCTTATTTATGGACACCGCTAATGATAAACGCACAGGATATTGTAATCTTTTGAATTCAAATAGCATATCAGTTGGAATCATAGGGATACGCGTTATCAAACACACTTCTCCTTTTGATTTACCATTTAAGATTGTAGCTTCAATCAAATTTGGCAATAACTTTTTCACTGCCAATCTGGTGCCATTACACAGTTTTGGTGGATTAATATTTGCAATAATATAATCAAAGAACCAAATTTCAGATTGAAGCAATGCGGTGGTATACCAGCCGGTTCCAATGAATTTAAAAATTCAATTGGATAATTCATTGCCTCATCTTGATTCATAACACTGTCAATTGATTTATATGTCGTGACTACACCTGGCAGTTTCGCTTGAATTTGAAAATTAATGGCATTGATATGAATGTTCTTCGGTGCTAAAATGGCGCGTTCTCTCAACCAATTATGATTTCTGTAATTCTGAAGAAAATTCGGAAAAACACATTCAATCAACTTATCTATAGATTGCGCAATTGTACAAAAATTGTTCGGTAAAGTGATCAATCCGTTGGTACTGTCGTTTGGTATTTTGCCATCACCAATTTCTAACAATTGTTTTGAAAACTCATGGGCAGTTGCATCATTATGTAGGTGAATATGCATATTAATGTTCAGTGTCAATTTTCGTACATATCTCCAAAGAACTGATGACTTCAAACAGGCGTTAATTTCATCAGTAGTAGTTGATCGAGGAATGACAACCAATGTTTGAAGAAAGTCCCCTGACAGCAATATTAGAGCACCACCAAAAAGCTGTTGATTACTGCGTAAATCTTGCATTGTTCGAGTAAATGCTTCTATTGGTTTTTATTCGCCATTGTGCACTCATCCCATAAAATAATTGACGTTAATCGCAGAACTTTTGCCATAGAAGAAATACTGCAAGTTGGAGTTTCAATCACCTATACATTCAAAGGCAATTTTAATGCAGAGTGTGCGGTCCGACCACCTTCTAATAATGTAGCAGCGATTCCCAAAGATGCAAGTGCCAGTGCAATTTTCTGTTTCGATCGAATAGTCTCTAAAATCAGTGATACAACGAAAGTTTTGCCTGTACCACCAGGTGCATCCAAGAAATATAATCCACCTGCATTATTGGAAACGGCTTGCATGATTGTGTCATATAGGTACATGTTTTTTGTTGAATATTCAATTTGGTGCTATTACAATTTTGTGATTATCGATGGCATACGGTCAAGAGCAATTTTGAACAATTGTACTAATGCGTTATGCTGATGGAAAAACCTTTGTAGCTCACCAATAATTTCTCGTCTTGTATTTGAAACTATTGCACAACGTTTATCCAATTCACGATTTTCATCACCAATAAAATAAATTTGCAAAAATTGATTATCAGCGTCGGGGTATGGCAATAACGAACCAGCTTGATAATAAATCTGGCCCTGAATCTGAATCTGTAACATGTATGCAACTTTGGGTAGATGTTGAATCAGAATTTTTAAGACTTTATAATTCAGATTGATATAAACGTGGGACAATCCTGTTGAGGTATTTACTTAAAAGTCGGCATAAAATTATCTCTTATAATTTTAATAGCACCAAAGGAAGTCATTTGAAATGCCGAATTGTATTGATGAATATTACTCAAAAACTGCTTCGACGTTTGAGATGTCCCAAAAATAAATGCATACAATGGTTCGGGTGGAGTTTCTAATGTTGGCAATCTCACTTTACCATTAGCACAACACATTCCGGGCGTTTCACCTGGAAAATTAACCGCATCACAATGTGGACATATTGCGTCCATCATTCCAATGTATCCGTACATACTATATAATCAATCTGACTATTGTAATTAATAGCAGCACGGAGCATTTCATCCAAAGCAGCACGACGTATTCATGATCGCCGTGCAAGATTAAGTTCAGGTACAGGGTCAACAGATCTATTCTGTGCAGTACGTTCACGCTGCGATGCATTAGCTTGTGCGCGTTCATCTGTAGTCTGAGATCGTCTAAATAATGCAACTTGATTTGCATTACGCGTTCGCCGGCCTATGTTTGGTCGTCTTGCTCGTGGCATTTTACATTCACTCAACAATATTTTGGAAAATATAAACACAACAAAGCAATAATTATCGCTGATAAAATGAAATGACATATGATGACAAAAAATTTGTTTGACAGAACTAACGTCCCTTTTTTTGTCTTCGATTGTTTTGCCAAAGGTTCAAATTGGCTTTTAGTATTAGTACAAATTGTTTGTATATGGAAGTATAGAAAGATATTGATTTAACACTTTTTCAAGATTTTTTTTTAAATTTTCTCTACGTACAAACCTTCTCTGGACTTCTACGAATAATTCAAGACCAAAATTAGACAAATCGGTAAAGGCATTGTTAAGTTATAACATTACAACGAAAAGTGGCATTGATTTTTATATATGCTTAACATCTTAAGGGAATAGTTAGCATCAACAGATGGCATAATAACCATCACTGTTTGGTAAAAAATGGATAAAATATATTCAAAAATGTTTGTGCGTATTCAGTTGACGAGGAGTGTATATAGATTATGACTTGCTTTCACGATTGACAAAACAGTTTGACTTTGACTTCAAAGCTAAAACTTATGAGGTGAGATTTTTCTGTTTTCACAATTCTCTTTTGTTTGTTTTCGCATATTCAAATTTACCGTAGATTGCTAGATTGATTTTTGAAATTGTCAAACACGTTTTTTTTAAACTCACCATGAAAATACTAGAAGTAATGATTTTCAATGCGTTCCGATTTCCGAACCTTTAGACCGAAGACATAGGGTCATATTCATAGTTCCTTGATAAGTTCTGATTTTGTCTTTGCTAAATTAAACTTCAGTTTATGTTATTCATAGACAATTTAAACCCATTTTAAAACGATAATCTGGAGTCTAAAAATAAACACGTCGACGGAATCTGAATATGTTTAAGCTGTTTCTAAATCTATTAAACGTCAAAAATAAACAAATTGATTGAGAAAATTAAGTTACGAGACATTTTATTTGAAAATTTAAAAACAAAAATTAAAATTTCAAAAGACTTAAGCATATATCAAAATTTTGATATTTTGCTGGATGTTGGAATGCTTCCAACTTACAAAAAACCAAAGCTCTACTTAACCTAATTGGACCCCTTTGAAATAGATGAAGACGATTTGTATGAAAGGTATCGATTCGAAAAGAAAAAACTGTCAATTTTATGATTGACCTTCTAAATATTATACATCGAAATTCAATGAAATCTTTGCTTATATATGCGTTCTTCCAAGTCTTAAAACCACCAGCCCTACTTCATAAAATTTCTCAACTAACAGCAAACAAAAAAGTTTAAAGGGTTTCAAAGATTTTGGCTCTCCAGCTAATGCAATTTATTTTGTTGCCCTCTACAAGCCATTTTGTATAGGTTGTGAAATTTTTCAGAATTTTAGTAGAATATTCCTTAAACCTGTTTCTAATTAAACAGACCTGGCAAATTCTTTATGAATAGCAGCTGTGTCTAACCTATATGTTAAATTTAGACTCCAGTTCAAATAGACTCGGGTTTAAAATATGACTATGAATTTGTTTTTTGTCTTACATTAAGGTATATTTAAATGCAGAAACGCATTCAAATGTTTAAAAATATTGAATTTAAGAAACATCACGTAACTTTCTTTATTAATTTGATTCTTGTTCTTCAAAAATATGGACAAAACGCGTTAAAAGCAAACAGGGTTGCTGTTTTTGATTTAAAATATTCTTGTGTCACAATTTAAGAAGTGAAAAGAGTTAAGTTAAAAGATTTTTTTTAATTTACAGTTAAAACTAACATAAAATGAACCGAAAAATTTTTCAGTGTTTTGATATATTAATTTTTTTTTAAATGTTTCATAACTGGCTGTGAGATCGTTTTAAAAACGAGTACAACAAGGTCATTTTCTGTTTTCAATTTTTCATTTTTAGCCATAAGAAACATGGCGAAAGAGAGCATCTCTGTGTTAATAATAATACTTAGTTTCATACAAAAAGTTAAAAACCCTTCATTGTCTAATACGACAATTTGGTTGTCATATTGACTACCAAAATTGACTATATAGGGGACTGTTATATTGACTCTCTGGTAGTAAAATTAGATTTCGGTTTTCAACAAAAATTGTCATATTGACTACCGCAATGTCCTATTGACTACCGCAATGTCGTATTGACTACCGCAATGTCCTATTGACTACCGCAGTTGTCATATTGACTACAGCAGTTGTCATAATATTGACTACCACATTAGTCAAAACGACAATCGTAGTTTCAATTTCCTTTAACCAAAGTTGTCATATTGACTACCAAATAGTAAAAAAAAATCGTATCCCAAAATTGACAACCGAAAATGGTTCTATGGACAATCGCGGTTATCGGCTGAAAATTGACTATCAAATAGCCAATTTGACTACCAAAATAGTCAATAGGATGACTTTTTTCGTATTCTGTATTTGCCAAGAGCAAATTTGTCTCCTCTAGATATAATTTAAATCATTCTAGTATCTTACTTAGTTTCTTCGAATTCTCATTAGTTATAAGTCTTTATTTGATTCTATATGAAGTTTTGAAAAAACCTTGAATTTCGAAACTTCATTGTTTTGAAAAATACGTTTTGAAGTTAAGTTTTAGTACTGATTTAAAATCCAAACTTTAATTTTAACTATTTGCTCAAGTTTTAAAAATACCCGTTTTCAACATTATTTGTATACCTTTTTTTTAATATTTTCAAAAATTTCATATAATAGAATTCTTTAGACAACAGATTTGTTAAAAGAACAAAACTTACAGGCGCGTTGCCTTTTTCTGTTGAAAACAATTTTAGCATAAATATCTACTAAATGGTTTCTTTTAGATTTTAGTTAGAAGAGCTTATGAAGATTTTTCGAATATCATATGAAATAATTTAAATATTTCAACTGAATATTATAAAAAACAGATTGTTAATTTGGAAAACTATTACGGATTTTATTGAAAAAAGCTTTTTCATAAATTTAGATAATCTGAAAAGCCTTCCGTCTATCCGTCTTTTTTTTTAATTTTCAAAAAGTAATATCTCAAAAATCTGGGTTTTTATGGAGAATTAAGGAAGTTTTAACTATCGCCATTTAGAATACACTAAATTTCATCTTTAGAAATTGTATTTATTTTAAAAATTGATCTTCTGATTGATTTGAAAATATGAGAAATGACATATTATGTCTTCTGAAGTTCTCATATATTGCATAAGGTACATTTCGTGTTTCGTGGTATTAAGTGTAAAACAAGATTATTTTTCAGTCGATAATTTTTCTCGTTCCTGAGATATGACCGTAGAAAAAATTACTTCAGAACGTATGTAAATAATACTCATCATATACCTACCCGTTTATCCCATTCGACAGCGTTCCCGTATGTTGACTTCATTGAGTAATTATTCAATAGATTGCGCTATGTCAAACTTCTAAACGTTTCATATAAGCTACAATTTAATAGCATAACCAACACATTTTGCTGAGGCTAAAGTATAGGTTACATTTATTTTGTAGTAAACGAAATACAGTGAATTTTTCTTTTTTAATTTGTAATGTTAGAATAGTCGGCCACGTGTTACTTAGACTGTAGTTTATTGTAGTGAGTATAATGCAACAAAATACGAAATGCAATAAACAGCCAGACTACGAGTATTTCTGCACTGTTCTGCAGGAAAAAAATGAATTGATTCAAAGTATATTTCAACTTCCAGATACAAAAGTTTTTACCAGGTGAGCTGATGTCTTTTAAATCGATCGATATTGTTGTTAATATAAATGATAGTGTCCATTTTCCAATTGAATTTTTAAATTCACTTGATATACCTGGAATGCCACCACATAATCTTCGATTAAAGATTGGTTCATCTATTGTTCTCCTGCATAATTTGAATCCACCTTAATTGTGCAATGGTTCACGTTCGGTCATCTAAAATATCACCGGAAATATTCTTGAAGCAACCATTTTAACTGAAAAGTTCTAAGGAAAAGTGTTCCTGTTGCCACGTATTCCAATGATACCGTCTACCCTTTAAAAGGTTACAGTTTTAAATTCGTTTAGCTTTTGCCTCAAGGCCAAACAATGTCTATTTGTGGTTTAGATTTGGAAAATCCATGTTTTTTCTCATGAGCAGCTATATTATGCATGTTGAAGTGTAGGAAAACCGTCGAACCTATTTGTGTTAGCGAAAGACAGGTTAACCAAAAATATTGTGCACCGATTGGAAGTTGGCAACGCTGGTGCAAAAAATAAAGACAGTGAAAATTAAAGCTCCATATAAATAATTTTTATTTTAATATTAACAACAGTGTTTTTTCTTTTAAATAAATATTTTGTAGTCTAAATTGACCTGACAATTAGTATTACTTCAATACGAGTAGTTTTTAAAGTTATTGGGTGAGTTACATATTAAAAACATTAAAAATATGCCTCTGACTCGATCACCGAATATAAACGAAGAAAACCCATCAAAAAGACCGTTTACCGAAATGTCTTCACCAAAATCGAATTCATCGAGTACTACATGCAAAAATAAAACACCGGTTGGGAACTTGGCAGTTTGTGATCTGGAGAAAATCTTACAGAATTCGATGTCTAATTTGTTAGATGTCAAGCTAAAAGACGTTGCAACCAAATCTTATATTGAAGAAATCAGCACAGAGATTACTACTCTTAAACAAAGCAATGCAGAATTGGCCACTCAACTGAACAAAATGGAGTCCAGATGTGTTTTGCTCGAGAAACAGGTAGAATTACTTGAAAAGAAGGCAAATGAGAGGAATGTCATAGCGCATCTGCAACCTCCGACGGGTAATACCCAGGATGCGGTGGAGAAAGCAAAAGAAATTTGTCTATATCTCTTGCAGAAATATAAATCAACTAAAATAACAACTGCACGTCAAATAAGCACGGGAAGAAATATAGCAAATGTCTTAGTTGAAATGTCCAACAGAGAAGATGTATTCCAGGTACTTCGTTCAAAATCTGAATAAAAAAACACTGGTATCACAATTCATAAGGATTATCCGGCAGCAGCAAGAGAGCGAAGAAATCGTTTAAACAAGCTAAGGTCACACATAAGTTCTCGAAATCGGAATATCAAAAGTCAAATGAGAGGAGAAATGCTTTTAATTTGCGAAAAAAAGTTTTATTTCGATAGAAATGGCAAATTAATTTCGGATGCAGAAGATGGTTTGTTGATGCTCAAACAGCTGGCTGGTGACACTTATGATTTGACAGCTCTTGAAGATCGAAATAGCGATGGTGGAAACATAATGCAAAATGACAACAGACCTTCTCAAACATTGAAAAAAATTCACACGAGACATTTTTGATTTTAATGCCGTCTGCCATAGTAAAATTAATTTAGTTTATGATAAAAAAAATGAAAATACTTTTGAAACGCTAAATTATATCGGGTGATTTTTTTGAGGTTAGGATTTTCATGCATTAGTATTTGACAGATCACGCGGGATTTCAGATATGGTGTCAAAGAGAAAGATGCTCAGTATGCTTTGACATTTCATCATGAATAGACTTACTAACGAGCATAGCTTGCAAATCATTGAATTTTATTACCAAAATCAGTGTTCGGTTCGAAATGTGTTTCGCGCTTTACGCAAATTTTATGCGTTTTTTTTAAAAAAAAAGTTCTCAAGCTCTTAAAAAATCACCCATTATATAAAACAATGTCCTCTTTTCAATGGAGGACAATAAATACATAATGGGTGATTTTTTAAGAGCTTGAGAACTTTAAAAAAAAAAAACGCATAAAATTTGCGTAAAGCGCGAAACACATTTCGAACCGAACACTGATTTTGGTAATAAAATTCAATGATTTGCAAGCGTTGCTCGTTAGTAAGTCTATTCATGATGAAATGTCAAAGCATACTGAGCATCTTTCTCTTTGACACCATGTCTGAAATCCCGCGTGATCTGTCAAATACTAATGCATGAAAATCCTAACCTCAAAAAAAAACACCCGATAGAATACTTTCTTATAATGTTTGTGGTCTAGTTAATAAGGCAATTTTAATGGATTTTTATAAATTTATCAATCAATTTGAATTTATTTTTTTGTATGAAACATTTGTTACTGAAACTAACTTTATTAATTATGAAAACAAATTTATTAATTATGAATTAAAATGGATACCAGCCATAAGAACACAGTCATGGCGAAGTGCTAGTGGGGGGGTGTTTATTTGGTTTCAAGAAAGTTCTAAAATATATATATTGTAAGTTAGAAGTATATGAAAGCGTCACGTATGTTAAACTACAAATTAATGGAAAGATTTATCGCATCCTTCCCACATATATCAATTGCAATCAATGGAACAATGATTTTAAAAAATTGAAAGGATTAATGTCTGAAAGTAATACTCCTAATCTGCTTGTTGTGGGTGACATGAATGCAAGAACTGGAAGCCAAGCTGGAAATAAGAACAGTGTACTGGGAATCGAGAGAAAATCGAAGGATTTAGTCTGCAACGCAAGAGGCTTGAAGCTCTGTGATAGATTATAGTCTCGTAGGCAACGAATGGAATGAGCATATGATTGACATGAAAATAAAGACTGTACCGTATTCATACCACTTTCCAATGATCATAACGTTCGGACTGATTTCCAGAGAAGCTCAAGAGCCCAAGGTTATAAATTCCCTACCGAAACTGAAATGGAAACCGACAAACGAGATGAAATATCAAGTAGGGCTTGATATCTCACTGCTGGGTTAAAGAAATTGTGATCTATCCAAGCTGGATAAAATAATCAAGGAGTCGTATCCAAATGTAGCTGCCAACAGCAAAGCCCGGGAGAACTTCATAGAGCCATGGTTTGATGTAGACTGTAGAAAGGCACGGGAATTATCGTTAAGCTGGCTTAGAGCATACAGATATTTGAATGATGGCTACTTCAAAAATCAATATTTGTTGGCTAATAGATCTTTCAAGGCAATATGTAAGCTAAAGAAGGCAGCATTCTTCAAAGCTGAATCCAAGAGATTAGCGTCTTGTAAAAGCGGAAAAAAGTTTTGGAACCTGGCAAAGCGGCTGAACGGGAAAAAGTTTTCAATCCATTTTAGTATAGGTTCTGATCAGCTGGCAGATCACTTTCAGAGTTTGTTGAATCCAATAGAAGGGAAACTTGTTTTTCAATACGCTACTCCGGGTTTTTAAAATGAAACTCTTGATGCTGCAATAAGACACCAAGAAGTGATTTCAGCTGTAATGGAACTTAAAGATGGGAAAGCATGCGGACCGAATGGCATACCAGCAGAATTTTATAAGTATGGCACAGCAGAGCTAATCAATCGACTGACAACTATATAATAACAATGTCATGGAAACAGGAATGATACCACTAGAATTAAAGGAGTCCATCATTTTCCCAATTCATAACAAAGGGAGCTTTGCCGAGGTGTCTAATTATAGAGGAATATGCTTCCTAAATGCTTCATATAAAATATTCACGCTGGTTTTGCAAAAACGTTTTAATAGATGGATAGACGACAACAAGCTCTTAAAAGAGTTTCAAGCAGGCCTTACACTTAAACGTATCGCAGAAACATTCCTGAATAAGGACAAGAAGCTATATACGTTTTTCGTTGACTTTAAATCTGCATTTGATATGATCGATAGACATGCGCTTATCTACAAGCTGTATATAGTAACGGAATGTCATGGAAGTTCGGGAGAGTTATTCAGAATCTATATGCAGATACAATTGCTAAGGTATGGAATGGAGCAGAGTTGTCGAGAGGGTTTAAAATACAATCGGGAGTCAGACAAGGCTGTACATTGAATCTGAGTCTGTTCGCCTTGTTTGTTAAAGATCTCACAGACCTCTTACCAAGTGGCATAGACTTCGCCGGACAAATAATAAAAGCATTGCTGTTTACAGACGACATTGTTCTTTTGGCAGCATCACGCGAATCATTGCAGTTAATGATAAACCGCTTGTATCAATATTGTCAGCTTTGGAGTTTGATGGTGAATCTTAATAAGTCCAAAATTTTGATTTTTAAACGAGAAGGAGGCCGCAATTCAGCGAAAAAAAAATGGTTTTATAATGGAGAGGTCATTAAAGTTGTCACGGAATTCAAATACCTTGGGGTTCACTTAACAAACAATTTGAGCATGGAAATTCATCTAAGAGAGAAACTAGTTAAGGCTAAAGGTGCAATAAGTGCAACTTGGAAAAGATGTTTTTTTTTAACAAAAGTATAGCACATTGTAGCAAGTGCAAGATATTTGAAGCGGTATCTGAGTCTGTCATGTTTAACGCGGCACAAACTTGGGGAACGAAATAATACGAAACAGTTGAGAAACTTCTCCGATACTATATTAAGCGAATTTTTAGACTGCCATCAAATACACCCAACTATGTTATTATGCTGGAATCAGGATTATCACCTATGTTCATACGAACCCTAAAAATGCAAGTCGATTACATCTTGAGAGTTATGAAGATGAGCAATAATAGGCTTCCGAAGATAGTAGCGCTTCAAGTAATACAAACCAAAACAAGTTGATGTGCTGATTGGATAAATTTGGCAAGAGAATGTGGAATGGAACTTAACCTTTTGTGTAATAACCAGGATGATTTAAAAGCTTCTTTATACCAGCTCATTTCCGCAGTGGACATAAAACAACAGGACGCCACAGGATCTATATACAGACAGCTCTACTGTCAACTAAATCACAACTTGGAAGAGAGGAATTCCTTTAGGAACGATAATAGCATTGCCGAAATTTTAATGATGGTTAAATTGAGAGGTGAAGTTACGCAGCTGAATTTTATACATCATAGAGATGACTTACCAATTATATGCTCATTCTGCAATTTAAAGGAAAGGGTGGATGTTTTACACTTTGTTGGAAGATGTCCAGTTCTTA
The DNA here is from genome assembly GCA_920104205.1 of Eupeodes latifasciatus. Lineage (NCBI taxonomy): Eukaryota > Metazoa > Arthropoda > Insecta > Diptera > Syrphidae > Eupeodes > Eupeodes latifasciatus. The sequence goes on from OV049926.1 coordinate 14,888,051, forward strand.
AAGAAATAAGAAGGAATGCTTTTGGTAGCGAAATACTGACGCAAAATCAAGTTATACTCTTGCTTAACAATCAATATGGAAGTTAAAAAATTATATCAATTCTGCAGGCTAGCTCTTCTCTATAGAAGTAGAATTATAAATGAAAGTTTTTAAATATATTATTGAGCTATGTTATCTTTTTTATGATTTGTCAACTAGGCAGACGGCAGTAAAGCCATGCTTTTTGTTTTTTTTTTTTTTTGGAAACTTTATAAAAAAATGTAATTAACGTTATCAAAATAAAAACCAACCTAATCTAAAATCTAAAAAAGTATTTATAATTCAAAATAGTAAATATTATTTATAAAAGATTTTAAACTATCTGCCTACCTACCTCATTTATAAGTTTAACTGTCACATTTTATTTACTAAAGACTTTGTTGAATTATCATTTCTTACAAACTTGAACATTACTTTTAATATATTTTAAATTTAATTCTTTTGTATTGATTTTTGATTGTACGAAAATTTTGAGCAATTGTGTTCGAGGTTCTTCCCCTTCAAATTTCAAACCAGAAAATTTGTATACAAGCTTTAATGTTTCCGTCTTCCTTCGTAAGTAATAATTTCATTGTAATAAAGGGTAAAGGTAGTAGAAAATCAGTCATAAAGGTCGCCATGTTTTTTTACAAATGGCATATGTATATTGTATATGTATAAAAGCATGCTGGTGCCCATATCTGATATTCTCCTAACGTTCCCCTTAAATAATGTAATATGTCGAAAAACGTTAGACACAGCAATGCGTGGCCGGGTCTGCTAGTTTTATAATATTTTTGAGCTTACGAACAATTTCTTCTGACTCCCAAAACATAAGGGAAAAAATAATTACTTACTCAATTTATCAAATATTAAAATTATATGCGTTTCATAAGCACATGATAAAAACCTCTCAACGCTTTTAAGTAAATTATAATCTTAATTTTAATTTTCTTCCCTTAAAACTGCAATTTTTCTAAGCCGCATTTTTCCAAGTTTTATTCTTATTAAATGTGAGTTCTAAAGCCTCAAAAAACCTCATTTTAACTTGGATCTTCTAAATGTCTTGTTTTATCCTTTTTGTTTGTTAAATTTTGTACAAAGACAAAAATGTCTGCAATATTTGTAATTTAATTTCAAGCCGATTAAAAAGGATTCATGTGAAAGAAGGAAAGAATTAAATAAAAAGATGGGAGAAAAAATTTACATTTATGCCTTTGCTTCATTCTTGTCCTGTTTGTGCCATTTCCCACAGGATATGGGGCTAAGATTATTTTTACAAAAATTTTCCCAACAACAGCTGATGGTTTGGTATTTTTTTCCATACACATGTATATATGGAAGTATTTTGTTTCATTCATTTCTTAGTTACCCTTGCCCTTATTGCGAGCGCCAAAGGACACTTATCTGCTGTTCAGTTATTCGCCACTGAAAAGAAGGATTTTACTATACTATTTCCTAGAACTTTCACTCTAGTTGCTGTGTAGTGTGTCTCGCTCTCAGTGTAAATGCGGTTGCACGCTCTGGATGATGGAATTGAATTTTGTGCATGGTCTACTAAAGCTCTGCATAACCATCAGCCATCATCATACAAGCGGGACATCCCGAATGGCAACAGCAAAATACTGGCATGGCATTGCCGTGGAAAATTAAAAAAAAATATATATATACATATATAAAACGAAACTAAAACATTTTATATAACGTATAGTCATTTTAATTAAAATAATTCCATGCAGGGACATGGGATGACAATTCCCTTGGTCCCAACTTGCAAATAAGTTTTTTCTTGTTCAGTTTTTTTTTTTTTTTTTTGAATCCCGATTTTTTTCCTGAATGCACTGCGAGATGCATGGTTCTAGCTTGGGGTGGAAGGAGGGATGATGGTGGCGGGATTTCAGTGTCGTAGACAGCAGCTTGCAAAACTACTCACGCGACTCGGGCTTCGTAATTTCCCAAAAAATTATCTATTCAGGATACACAAATGTGTCGCCGTCGCTGTTGCTGCCTCTGATGTCGTCATCGTACTCCTGCTGTACCTAACTACCGAAAATAGGGACACAATCCAGACGTACAGAATAAGTTGTTCAACTAAGGAGGCAATGTGCCACTATGCCACATCACTATTGGGATAGCGAGTAGTAAAAATGACGTGCCACATTCCTAACAAAAAACACTTGGATACGAAATTTAGATATCTTTTAAAAAAATACAAAAAGATAAAATATAGCAATAGCAAAAAAAATGTTGCAGAATATATGTAGGTATGTCTTAACGTCCATTTCTACTTTTAGGATACAAAAAAGGCTTTAAAAAGAAAACAAGTGGTTCTTTTATGGTTTAAGTGATATTTTATCACCTTTCCTTGAGTGTATTGTATAAGGTACTCGTATAAGTGAACATTTCATCATGGAAGTTCTTACATAATAATATGGAGAAAAAAGTTCTATGAGTTGATGTCACAGCAAAATGGTTTATTAAATTGCATTTTAGCTCTTAGTCTCAACACTTAATGCTTTTAAGTCCATACCATAGAAAACATCTTTGGTGAAGGAATTTTTAAATAAGTTTTTCTTGTATCCTTATCAGTGTTGCCAGCTCGAAATTGGCAATCTAGTCAGGTCTGAGTTGTTGACTGGATTTTGATTATTTAAATCTATAGTCAAAAAAAAAAAAAACTGTTAAACATAATTAAAAACAAAAAACAGTCAAAAATCCAGTCAAATAATAAAAACATTTTAACAAATAAATAACATATTTTATTCCGTTTTATAACAAAAACTATAATAGAAAAATTAACAAAAATAACTTATTTTCTATAATTCACAGTGTATAATGTAGTCATGTTACTAAATTTATAATAATAAGAACAATTGTTTTCACGTACCTAATTAAAATATACGAATATACTTATTCCGAATCGGAACTCGAGGTATTGTTTTCCCTATCAATATTTTGGTAAATTACATTTTTTCCAATTTTTTTCGTAACTTCATTTGGAATGATGAAATTATGGCAACATTTTACCCCTCGCAAATTGTTTCATATAATTAAAATAGCATTTGTAGATATTAAATGCAACTGTTACTTTGCTTGGTTTTGACCAAGTTTAATTGGCTAAAAATTCGTTCTTACTCAGCGTTTGATATTGGCAATACCAATATCGAAATAGCGAACTTTGCCAATTCTTTAAAAAGATTTTCTCCACTAGCATCTTTATAAGATGAAACTTCACACCAAAAAGGTACTGTTTCCTGTATCCCTTTCTACACTGACGGTTCAAAAATGGAATCAGAAACAGGTGCTGGAGTGTTTTGCCAATCTCTCAATATCAGAGCGTCATATAAACTCCCAGCTGACTGTAGTGTCTTTCAGGCCGAGATCTTTGCCATTGGAAAAGCAGCTGAATTGGCACATCACGAAAAGCTATGTAAGCTCTTCGGAGATTACTTTTTTCGTGGACAGCCAGGCTGCTATCAAAGCCTTAGCCAGTGAGACCATAAGATCAAAAGCAGTTTTAAACTGTAGGAAGGAATTAAACAAAATCTGCTACATCTGAGAATGATATAGTAGATAACAGGATAGGGGCTTTTGGACCGATTTTTGTAAGAGCTGTCAGGATGAGGAGGAAATAGAAACCATTAAACACCTGCTCGGCGACTGTCCGAACCTCCAAACCAGCCGACTCCGTCATTTCAGAAACAGGTTTGTCGGAGAACTGGATGATCTAGCCCAGGTCTCAATGGGAAACATGAGGAAATTTATAGATAGCACAGGCTGGTTCGTTAACGAGCCAGTCTACGCTAATCGGCAAATTGAAGAGCATCGATTCTAAAATTTTTACTTTTACAGGGGATCACAATGGACCAGTAGGCCCCCGTGTACGCAACAGCTTCATGCTGTGCACACCCCTTATAACCTAACCTAACCTACTGTTTCCTGTATGTTTTTCCATCTTACAAAGTTTAGATTGTCCCATTGACTAGAAATTTTGTCAGCTAAAATCGCCTCGACATTCATTGCATTCAAAACAGGTGGCAGTTGTAGGGAGGATTTATTTTGCAAAAGGCATTCGCTTACCGAAAGCATTCTTATCTGCTTTGAAATGTTAAGATTTTTTGGCACTCTCTGCTGCAACTCTTTTAATAGCTTTATAATAAAATGTTTACAGCTTTGTCTAAATACATCAATATCTTCCTTGTTTACTTCCAAATTTAATTCTAGTTCATTTAGTTTTTCTTCGTATTCGACACTAAGGTAAGGCTTTGTTTGTAGCCTTAAGCAACTTATGTCTAAATCAGGACTAAAATCATAATCACAGTTGGGCATAACAATTTTTTTGATAAGCATTAATATGAGGAGTTCCAAATCAACCAAAACATTAACAAAATCCCCTTTTTCACTTTCAAATATTTTTTTAACCCTTTGAAGTTCTTCTAAATAATTAAAGAAAAAAAAGTCAAAATGGCAACAGTGATCCTTATAGTTCCCATTCACTGCTAGTGGAAATATGTAGTCTTACAAAACGAACTTTTACAGTAAATAGCTGACATACGAGTATTGTTTAAATTTCATCTGTCAAATTGGTTGTCAGTTGATTAGTTTGTTTTGCCAAATCACCAAGGAAAGTGTTGAAAAATACGTGAAAATTATTAAATTCTTTTTATTTCCCAAAAATCGCTTACAAGAACTCGGTTTTTTCACAACTTAGTTAATTTTTCGTCTTGACTTGGGGCTGCATTTATACAAAATTTAAATCACACTGTAGGTAAGGCTAAATGACCATAAACAACAACATGTCAGTAGGTATTCACGGAATGGGCTTAAGAGCATTAGGAAACTGACTAAAATTTTTGTTTTACATTATTTTTTAGCACATCACGTACGTTACGTCAACACATAAATTTGACAATCTTCGGCCAACCCATCTATGTATATAAAAGACAATATCACCACAAAAATGGTGATGGAAGCCAACTCGTCATTGGTTCATTTTTTGGGTAAGTATCAGTTGTATTTTTTTAGGAGCTTGAAAACTTCTTCAAATAACAATTGAATACAAAACATATTATTTGATTAAACTTTTAGAATTATAATTCAATATTGTTGTTATTATTAAAACACGATTTCCGACATATTATGGTCGCATTATGACTACGAGTTACTTAGCCCTTTCGATCAGTTCTTTTACAAAGCGCTTTATGAACTTGGCGAATAGATTTAATTAACTTCCCATAGGAAGTTATTGTAATGGGTCCGATTTGTCAAATTGAAATTTTTGACATTTCTCGACGTTTCAAGGTCCCTAGAGTCGAAATAAAATAAATAAAGATGCAGAAAGGGCTCTCAAGAAAATTGCGTGGGTGGTTTTTTTACCATAGCAGTTTAAAAAAAAAGGTGAAAATTTTGGTTAACCCTAAATATCTCATGAACCAATGACGCTAGAGACTTGAATTAAATTTTATGTTATATATTGTAACGTGATACAAAACAATTATATTTTTGGAAAAAAATTCAATTAACGGTTTTTTTTATAAATCAAAACAACTGAAAAAAAAAATGTGTCACTTCGAAAATTTTACGACTAAAATATGATTTCATCTCCAAAACAGTTTTGTGCAACGAAGAATAATGTTTTTGACATCTGATAAAATTTTGAAAAAAATCGAATTGACAGTTTTCTTACAAAAAATAATAACCTAAAAAAAATAAAAAAAAAAGTTGGTAAAAATTGAGTTTTGACTCAAATATCTTTTCAAGACTTTGAGATTTTGGCTTTAAACTACTTTTATCTTTCAAAAAATATTGTTGTCAACATTCAGTAAAATTTTGAAAAAAATAGAATTGACAGTTTTTTTACAAAAAATTAAAAACCGAAAAAAAAATTAACAAAAGTTGGTAAAAATTGATTTTCGACTTAAATATCTTTTCAAAAATTTGAGATTATGGCTTCTAACTAATTTTAACTTATAAGAAATATTGTTTTCAACATTAGGAAAAATTTTGAGAAAAATCGAATTGACAGTTTTTTTACAAAAAATAAAAACCTAAACAAAAAAATTAATAAAAGTTGATAAAAATTGATTTTCGGCTCAAATAGCTTTTCAAAAATTAAAAATATTGGCTTCAAACTTATTTTATTTCACAGAAAATATTGTTTTTTATATTCAGTAATTTTTTTATAAAAATCCAACAGTCCGTTTTTTCATAAAAAAAATAAAATCTACAAAAAATAGAACGCAAATTTGGTAAGAATTGATACATTTAGGCCTCGGCCACGCAGTAAGCGGCTGAGCGGCTAAGCGGCTGAGAGGCAACTCTAAGCGACGTATGGCCAGGCACTGAGCGACTGCTTTTGAGCGATTAGTAGTTAAAGTCGAGATTGCACACACGAAATTAACAACTCAATGTTTACTTTGGCCATCTTTACTTCTTGCCGCTCAGAAAATTAAAACAGGTTTGGTTGCTGAGCGGCGCCGCTTAGCCGCTCAGAATTTTGTTTCGCCGCTCGCTCATTGCGTGGCCGCTTCTATGTGATTTCATATGTTTTATATTTTTTTTTTCCGCTCAGCCGCTAAGCCGCTTACTGCGTGGCCGCGGCCTTAAACAAACTTTTAAGCAAGACAAATCGATAGACGGGATGGGAAGTTATCAGTGTGGGTCGCATCCCAGCCTCTTTTTTTTTTTTTTTGCAAAGTAAGTTTCCACAATTTGAACGTTATTGTATGGTGTTAAGTGATTCATGTAGAATTTCCAAACCTTACTGAATAGATATGTTAACTCAATTTGACATTCTTAACTGTCAAATAATATACAACAAACAAATGAAATGTATCTTTTAGCTAAAATAAACACCCTATGCATTGGGCAGGCGTTCAAATTCAACGGCACTGTGTGGAGAGCCTTATAAGTCAATGATTTCCAATTTCTTGACTTGAATAAGTTGATATAGAGGACCAACGAAATATTGTTTCTTATTTTGAATTCTTTACGAGAAATTCGATGGCATGGTCAGGTCATCTTAACAAAGCCCTATATCACCGTCTCAATTTTCTGACAAGTTTTACTGTAGAACGTATTGACAGGTGACATAGTTGTCAGTAAAATACACTGACAATTTTATCGTGACAATTATATTATATTGTCACTGTCAGCCTATGATAAATTTGTCATGACAATTTACTTTTTTGGGATGCTAAATTGTCGCTAAAATTGTCATATAATTTAAAGTTTTGAAAATTCTATCTTTAAAAATTCGATAATGACGTACTTTACAATATTCCACAATATTTTGTTTACCGAAATTGTCACAACAAATTTGGCAGAAAATTTGTGACCATTTAAAAAAAAACTCTTGAAAACTTTCATTGTCATGACATATTTCTTATGATCCGAAATCTTCGACAATTCCACCGAATGTAGACAATTGTCAAGTTCTCTGTCTTCCTTGTCAACGTTCATGAAAATGGGCCTTGAAAGTGATCTGTAGGATTTTTTCTAGGTTCAAAAACCACTAAATCTAAGAACTGTACGTCGGAGAAGATTCATACGAAAGACATTCTTTATGAAATACAGAAATCTAGCTGTCGTTATAAAAGCTAAGAAGTCAATTTTCACGCACACATCTAATGTTTAGATCATTTTATTGCATACATTGAAAATTTGGATCAATTTCATGACAGTGTTCAAAAAGTATGAAAATAAGAATAATAAATTTTAAAGTGCTTATTTAAATTTAAATGGACTATGTTAGTGTATTATTTGATTTATAAGGAATAATATATTTAATCTGATTCTAAACTAATAATTGAAATATTCTAATTCATTCTTTGTGATTGTTTTTCTTCTTCTTTTATTTTTTGGAGAAAAACAATATTAAAGTAAATTCATTACAAATTCGAATCTTTTTAACTTCCCATACGAAGTTATTGTCGAATTGAAAATTTTGACATTTCTCGACGTTTCAAGGCCCCTAGATTAGGTAAGGTTATAGTGGCTGTCCACAATGGAAACGGACACACTTAGGCCAGTTTATTGGCCCATTGTGATACCACATGGATCTTGAGGCTTCCTCCTAAGCTCAATGGAACCAGTTTGAGTCCCTTACGAAACTTGAGAGGCTGATTATGCTGATATGATTTACATCGTTTAGATCGTTAAGGACGAATTCTCCTAGGTAATTCTTGCGTTTTCGAGCCAGAGCAGGGCATGTGCAGAGAAGATGAAGAACTGTTTCTTCCCCTTCCTCGTCCATGCAGCTTCTGCAAAAATCATTTGAGAATACGCCTAATCTCGTGGCGTGCTTTCCTATTAGACAGTGTCCGGTTATGACACCTATTATCGAGCTTATTTATGCGATCGGCTTAGAGAGAGCAAGCACTTTGAACGTTTTAAATTCAGTGTTGGCCAGATGTTTTTTGTGACTTGACACGTGGTAATGTTGTTCCACCTGGTGCCTGCCCTCCTCACAGCGTCTTGCATTACCAACAGTTTACAAGTAGCGATTGGTATGCCAGTACGTGCCAAACGTGGTAGGATGGGCTGTACTGTACCGTTCCTGGCGAGTTCATCTGCTTAACAGTAACCTGGAATGTATCTATGGCCCGGCACCCAGCAAAGGTGAATATTAAACTGTTGTGCCATCTCCATTAGAGATGATCGACAGTTATGGACTGTTATATAGTTTGTAGAGACAGAGTCCAGAGATTTGATAGCGGCCTGGCTATCTGAGAAAATACGGATATCAGATGTTAATATCACGTTTTCTTTAAGCCAGGACAGTACTTCTTTTATCGCCAAAAGTTCCGCCTGGAACACGCTACAATGATTGGGAAGGCGGAATGAGAGACTTAATTTCAGTCGTTCAGAGTACACACCTCCACCAACCCCTTCTTTTGTTTGTGACCCATCTGTATAGAAATGGATTGACTCATCTTCCAGGAATGTCCTATCCTCCCAAAAAGATCTGGGAGGTATAGAAATCTGGAAATTTCTGTCGAATTGCAGTTGGGGGATGGTGTAGTCTGTGTGCTTTGGAATTGATTCTAAATAACTAAGAATTACGGAGTGGACAATGTTGTTGTCAGTCCACTGCGACGAAGCTTTGAGGCGAATAGCAGAGCTTGCAGCTATTTGTTTGCTAAAAATGTCAAGAGGTGTTAGGTAGAGTAAGGTGTCCAGTGCCGCAGATGGGGTCGTGCGAAGCGATCCACTTATACATAGGCAAGCTGAACGTTGAACTTTATTTAATTTATCTCGGTTTATACCTTTTTCTAAAGCAGTCCACCATACTGCCACACCGTATATTAAAATCGGTCTGATTACCGATGTGTATAGCCAATGCGTGATTCTGGGTTGTAAGCCCCATTTATTACCGATGGCTTTTTTGCAAGAAAAGAGAGCTACAGTAGCTTTTTTGACTCTTTCCTCTACGTTGCGTTTCCAATTTAGTTTTTTATCTAAGACAAGACCCAGGTATTTAGCCTCGTCTGAGAATTTTAATTGGATTCCTTTAATATGGGGAGGGTTGACAAATGGAATTTTGTATCTCCTCGAAAATAAGACCAAATCGGTTTTGTGTGGGTTAACACCCAGTCCACACCGATCAGCCCAAAGTATTAGTCTGTCTAAGGCATTTTGTAAGAGTTCTTTTAACGTGTTAAGATGCTTTCCTGAAGGCCCCTAGAGTCAAAATAAAAGATTTTTAGAGAGATGTCTGTGCGTGCGTGGATACGTACATTCGTACGTCCGTATACGTCCGAACGTTCGCGAAGTTTTTTTCGTCGTCCATAGCTCAAGAACCAGTAAAGATTTCGACTTAAAATAAATTTTGTTATGCTGATAATAATGCAGAAAGATGCAGAAAGGACTCTCAAAAAAATTGCTTGGGTGTTTTTTTACCATAGGAATTTATAAAAAAAGTTGGAAATTTTGGTTAACACAAAATATCTCACCAACTAATAACACTAGCGACTTGAATACCATACTAGTATATTTTTGAAAAAAAAGTATTTGTCACCTCGAATATTTTACGAACAAGAAATGATTTAATCTCCAACTTAATTTTGTGCAACGAAAATTAACGTTTTTGACATCTGGTAAAATTTTGAGAAAAACCGAATTGACAGTTTTTTATCAAAAAATTAAAAACCTAAAAAAAAATACTAAAAGTTCGTAAAAATTGATTTTCGACTCAAATATCTTTTCGAAAATTTGAGATTATGGCTTCAATTTTTTTTTATTTTATTAAAAATATTGTTTTTAATATTCGAAAAAATTTTGAAAAAACTGACGACAGTTTTTTTTTTACTTAAAATAAAAACCTAAAAAAAAAACATTACTAAAAGTCGGTAAACATTTATTTTTGACTCAAATATCTTTTCAAAATTTAAAAATATTGGATTCAAACTAATTTTATCTCACAGAAAATATTGTTTTTGACATTCAGTAATTTTTTTATAAAAATCCAACAGTCCGTTTTTTCATTGGAAACATAAAATCTACAAAAATAGTACGCAAATTTGGTAAAAATTGATGTTCAGTTTTCGACATCTCGTGAATAATAGAAGATATTGACTTCAAACAATTTCTCATTCATCCAATTTGTATTTGTTTACTTCAGAAATAACAACTTTTAAGAAATGCTACTAAAATTGGTTAAAAATTAGTTTTCGACTAAAAACCAGGTTAACAAAAATAGATTTTGTAATAAAATACGGGCAAAAGATTGTTGGTAATTTTTAATTTTTTAATAATAATTCAAGTGACAACTTTTTTAACAAAACAAGAAAACCTATAAACTTTTAAGCAAGACAAATTGACAAACGGGATGGGAAGTTATCTGTGTGGGTCGCATCCCAGCCTCTTTTTTAGGAATGGTATAAACTTGAAAAGAGGAAATATGTATAATTGGTTGATTACAATAACAAGGAAATGAAATTATTATGTATTAATTATTATCGGAATAATTTCCAGTGGACTTAAGCCTTTATTATTATTATACCATTTATATATTAACTAAGATTCGACTAACTAATTTGATCTGTAAAAGGCGATAATTGAAAATGAAAGCAAGAATTCATTAGACCAACGTTTGATAAAACTAATTAAGCGTTGGCCTTAACTAATAATATTTTTTTTCAAAAATGTAAGTGCCATTTGATTTTTTTAAAAATACCTTATTTAGAACTTTTTCATATACATAGGTACGTTTTACATAAGATTTTCGAACAAAAATGATGAACGGTTTTCGGGATATCAAATTTAATATTTTTTTAAAAACTCAAAAACAAAACATTTTTCATCATCAAATATTATTAAGCCAGTATAAGAGCTTTTGTAGAAAATTATTAAAATCGGTTGATTAGTTCCTGAGAAAACTTAAAAACAAAATAACGGTTCTATAATATGTTGTACCATTATAGAGCAATACCAAAATACATTTTTTTTTAATTGAAAGAAACTAAATTAAGAAAAACAATTTTGGAGAAAATTTAATAAAAATCTTTCGGTCCGTTTTGAGAAATATCAAGTTTTCGATTTTTGTACAAGAAATTTTTATTTATTGTTATTTTAAGTCTTAAAAACAGTGAAAAAACGCCTAACTTTCGACTTAAGACCTTAATTTCCAAAATTTAACTCAATCGACTAAATGGTTTGCCCTGTAGGGTCGAGGACATACAGGAGTTATTTGATATGTACGTGTGGCTGTCGATAATTAAAATTATTGAAATTCAAAATTAGATTTGAGATATTTTCAAAAAATTTAATAATTTCGACACTTTTAAGTCCATAAAACAAGATGCAATTTTTGTTTTCTCGTCAAGAGTGGGTCATGATAAATTTTCTTCCTACCTGCATAAATCATCAAACTTTAAGCTACAAGAAAAGGACCTTAGGAGAGAACAATGTACCTACTTATACGTATATATGTAATATGAATATTTTGCTAGTTATGAATATTTAAATAAATAAATTAAGGCAAATAGTGTTGGCCGTTTCTAATTAATGCCTTGACGCGAGATCCTCGAGAAGAAGACGTTGTTGTTGGAACGATGTTCTTTTCTGTTTTTTCTTCCCACTTCTTTCCACTTTTTGTGGTAGCATTTTGGCGACTATAAGGGTTTGGCATTTTCCTGGTTGAATATTTAATCGTTCATTATGCAAGGATGCAGCAGCTGCTGTTCCTGCTCCTGCTGCTGTTAGTAGGATATTGCATATAGTTACCTTACCTATATATGAAGGATGCATTCGGGTGCAAGGAAGAGAGAAAAAATAAGTGCCCGCACCCACAACGTTGACGCTGTGTTGCATAATGAAGTATTTATTTATAGTTTTTTTTTCTTAATTTTTGTTGTTAATTTTATTCTTTTCTCAACTCACGCCAAATAACAGTTCTTCATTAATTAAAGGTCACGTTACCAATGTACATATATATACACTTATATTTTGTTGCAAAATGATGAAGTCGAGTCGTGCTGCCAGCGCCAGGGCTGTCCATGGCAGTGCAGCAATGATGGTGAAATGTTGCATGTAATTTACAATTGTAATTAAAAGTGCACTGTAATGACATAAAATGTGCAACGTGCCATGCAGTGTTGCATCGCCCACCATCAATCCATTCAGCCATACAAATACGACACGACCCACGCGACGCAACGCACGACGAAACAGAATCAGGATACAGATACAGGACATGGCTATAACTGCACAATGCACATTGCACATGGACAAGGATATTTTGTGGGAGGTTGAAATCCGATCGATGATGGTTGGGGTGATGTAACTTTAACCTAGCTTTATAGTTGGTGGCAATTTAATGTTTATCACACCTGTATCTGGTAAATATCCATAAGGACAAGATACCGTTAACTGACCGTATTATGATGCATGTAGTGTCATAATTTTTGTTGAAGTAAAAAGCAAATGAAAATGACTGGTTTGTTTTATATCACAAAACTTCTTGTCTTATCGTCGGACGTCGCGTCGTCATTGCATAATGTGACAGTTGTTTCTCCAAAACATAAACAGCGATATTTTATTTGTTATTTGGAAACTGTACATGGTCTTTATTTAGCGCTTTCTGTGAATTCCGAAAACCCCACAGAAAGCACGATCTAGGATAGATAGTTCACAACACTTCTTCATGAGAAGAACAAGCTATCGAATCGCTTGTGCAGAATTTAAAGTGTGAAACCTCGTGTCGTTGGTGTTTATTTCATTCGATTGAATTTTTCAAGAAATTGGTAATCATTGGCCTTTCTCAGTGCATCCCAAAAAGGCGATATGGTTTGACAATTGAAAATGTCAAACTGTATTGACATTTCTGTTCCGTAATTTGGTCAATATCTCTTTTGAAACCAGAAAGAAGCTATGAATGACGAGAACGACGAGCCATACTAGCTAAGTTCTTGTTTCCAAGAATTAATTAGCTTAACATCGACGAAATTTGGTACGGTGCACTAGTCACCAATTTATTGCAAAAGTTATTTAAATACAACTCGTTTTTGTGATTTAACGCCTCTTAATTACAGTTTATGAGGCTATTTTAATTCTTTGGTTTAGGTAAATAAACCAGCCGATGCATTTCTTATAAACGTGTTCGAAACCCTTTGACCGATGGCATTGATTATGTTGACTTTGAGGGTCGCGGTGGCTTGCGGCTTATTTGCATGGACTTGGAACTTAATATAGCCCCACAAGAAAACAGGCTAGGATGCGACCCACACTGATAACTTCCCATCCCGTCTGTAGATTTGTCTTGCTTAAAAGTTTGTAGGTTTTCGTGTTGTGTTAAAAAAGTTGCCACTTGAATTATTCTTAAAAATTTCTAAATTACCAACAATATTTTGCATATAATGAAATAGTTTTATTTCAAAATCTAATTTTGTTAACAAGATTTTTAGTCGAAAACCAATGTTTACAAATTTTAGTAGCATTTCTTAAAAGTTTTTATTTCTTATATAAACAAATACAAATTGGATGAATGTAATTAGTTTGAATATCGAAAACCGAACATCAATTTTTACCAAATTTGTGTAAATTTAATTTGTAATGAAAAAATGCACTGTTGGATTTTTATAAAAATTTAGTGAATGTCGAAAACTATATTTTCTTCGAGAAAAAATAAGTCTGAAACCAATATTTTTAATTTTTGAAAAGGTCGAAAATCAAATGTTTACCAACTTTTGTTAATTTTTAACTTCCCGTAGGAAGTTATTGTAATGGGTCCGATTTGTCGAATTGAAAATTTTGACATTTCTCGACGTTTCAAGGTCCCTAGAGTCGAAATAAAAGATTTTTAGAAAGATGTCTGTGCGTGCGTGTGTACGTACATAAGTCCGTACGTATTCTTCCGATGCGATAGCATTGAAAAAGTGTAGTAATGCTTTAGTTGAACCCCTTACGTTCTTATTCAAAATTTCTCTTAAAACAGGCAAATTTCCGAATATATGGAAGGAGTAATTTCTAACACCAATTTTCAAGAAAGGTAACAAGGCAGATATAAGCAACTACAGACCCATTGCAAAGCTTTCTTGCATTCTTAAAGTGTTTGAACAAGTTGTTTGTGAAAGTGTAGCATTTTTTAGTAAGAATCTCATTTGCGAACAGCAACATGGTTTTTTGAAAAAAAGATCAACCGTTAGGTACTAATCTCCTTACATTCTCAAACATATGTTCAAACGCTTTAGAACAAGGATATGAAGTTGACTGTGTATACACTGACTTTTCTAAAGCTTTTGACCAATTTAGCCACGGAATTATTTTATTTAAACTTAAATCTCTTGGTTTTCCACCATTTTTCTAAGCTTGGATCATATCATAGGTAGAAATGGCGATCTCAAGGCAACCTAGCCTGAGATCCAATTAGCGCTGTAGTGCGCCGTTTTGATAGGATCAAATCATACCTTGAAAAGAAATCTTATGAGAAATTGTCTTTCAAAACCTTTTGTGGACCAATGTGGTGTTCCCCAGGGAAGCCATCTTGACCCTTTTCTGTTCATCCTGTCTATTAACGACGTATCGTCATGTCTACGCTCAAGTGAAGTTCTCATTTTTGCTGATGACATGAACATTTTTAAGATCATGATCGTATCCTTTTACAAGCAGACATTGATAGTTTCACATTTTGGTCTGGGAAAAATAGCCTTGTTCTCAACCCTTTAAAATGCCAGACGATAACTTTTTTTAAAAGACCAATCGTTAGTGTATTTGATTATTGTAAATCACAGCAAATACTCTGTCGCGTCTCCACATTTAAAGATCTAGGTATTTATTTCTGTTCCAACTTAGAATTTACACATCACATTAATTGTATTGTTATTAAGGCAAGTTCTATGCTTGGTTTTATAAAACGCTGGGCAAAGGAGTTCAACTATCCCAATCTTACTCTTTCTTTGTACATTTGCCATGTTCGTCCTCATCTTGAATATGCATCGCAAGTATGGACTTCTTATTACGAAATTTATAGAAAACCTATTGAATCAATTCAACATAATTTCATTCGCTTTGCCCTAAAGGGTCTTCCTTGGGATAATCCTTATGATCTGCCTCCCTATGAATATCGTATTCTGCTTCTTCAAATGCAATCTCTCCATCAAAGGCGTGTTAATAATGACTTAGTATTTTTTCATCAACTCATTAATGGTGAAATTGATGCAACGTATTTGCTATCTTGTGTACATTTGAATTACCGCGGCGGAAGTCATCACCTGTGTACATTTGATTTTATACATATTGACTTCCATAGAACTAACTATGGCAAGAATAAAGCTTTAAGGTGAATGAGCATTTTATATAACTTAAACCAGAGAGAGCTTGCCTACAAGCTCTGATTTGGCCACCAACTTGCATATGTATTAACTCCATATGAAAAAAATGTGGGGAACAAATACTTATGCAAGTTTGTGTACATACTCACCACGAGAGAGAAACAACTTTTCTCTCTTTTCTCTCTGCTCTCCACCTTTTAAAAATGGCGACCACCTTTGAAAAATGGCGGATGTAGTCAGCTGTTCAGAGGTGTTCAAGGAAAATTCAAAATTGTGGATGAACAACTTTTTGGTACTCTCATTGTGTTCGTTTGAGAGTAATATCATTCGAATATGAAGTGAAATTAATTACTCTTGTTAGGTGCCAGAACAATGAAGATTTAGAAACAATTCTAAATTACGCATTTAGATAAATATTAGTTAGTTATTTGAAGCCAGTTTTAATCATTAAGTAAGTAAAATAAATTATGTGGTGCAACAGTCCAATGAGAATTAGGACCTAGAAACATAAAACTCTGAAAGCACTACAACTATTATTTGTATTATTAGCTGCGTTTATGCGTTTAATTTTCGCTCAGACCGTTGAAAGATGCAAAAAAAACTGAGATTTGTTTCAATTTTCAGAGTTTATCGACTTAATTTTGTCGATGCGAGAGTTGCAGGAACATTGAAAACGAGAGTTACAGAATGTAAACATGGAACATTGAGAACATTTTTATATACTCATCTCTTTTTTCCATTCCTATTTTATTTGTGTGTACTCGTTGTTTATTTCCTTTACATTACTCACGACATTTCCAAAATGCTGAAAATAAGTGATTTAAGTAGACACTAAATAAAAAGACCGTCAACTTTTGTTACTTCTGTTGCCAATTTTCATTGCATAAGATTTGTGAAGAGGTGATAAGCTATTCTTACTGCTTTCCCCTAAGGTAGTGTGTTGCTTTTAAAGGCTTAACTACATAAGCCGAAAAGTATTTTTGTACAAAATTAAAAATAGTTGTATTCTCGCTAGTTCAGTGGTTTTGTGAAAAGAATATACAAATTTGTTATTCAACCAAAATTTAAGTCTTATGCATCATTTTTATAAGTTTTCCAGTTCTAACTATTTATATCTTTTCTTTCAGTTATATAGCGACAAGGAAAAATCTGTCAGGGAAAGTTCTAACTACAGTTTTTCTGAAAGTGCATTGTGGCTTATTCATAGATGTTTGCTAAACTTTTTAGGCTATTCATAAATAAATGCAAATCAAAGTTAAGGGCTAAACCTGAATAACTATAAACATAGAAAATGCTGTGTTCAAGTAATTATTATTGCAGCCAAATTTCATAATTGATTTATGAAAAATTAATTTATGACAGATAAATTTTACGTTAACACTAAGTTCCAGAAAATATCGATTGATACCGCAATTGCAGAAGATATGGATATTTTATATAAATATTCCTGGTAAACTGTAGAACTTTATTATTTCCACCTTTTATAATTCAATGCAGTATATTTTAGATAATACAGTAGTTAAGTTTTTAGTTAAGGTATTACTATTGAAATAAACATAACATACATTTATAAAAAACATGTACTCGTTCATATACACAAATAAAGTCTAATCTAAAAAGCCTTAACCTTGTTAAACACTTTCTGCACACATCCTTTCTTGTTTTGGTTGTTCCTGCCATCTATCTGTAACTTAGAGAAAAAGAAGAAATTCACCACGAACTACCGGTATAACTTCTCCCGTTATTTATTGACAAACAAAAATGTTTTGCTTGAATTAATTTGAATTATAGGAGTATTTTTGTAGATATAAAAACCACAAGATGTTAGTAAAATTAAAGAAAGAAATTCATGAGAATTACAAGTATTATAATAAGACTTTAAAAAACATAGCCTTCTTGGCTATCAATAAACAAAAATGAGAAATGTCGCATTTCCCGGAAATGATGTTTTTTTGTGTACTCTTCTCCGAGGTGAAAACATGTATACACCGATACGAATTCAACACTCTATAAAAAATGAGAGTAAGAGGTTTCGAAGGGACGGAGACGAGGAAGTTTGGCTCTCTCGATTAGTTTTTTCTCTCTGACTTAAACTGTTCATCGATAGATTTAAATTTAAATATTAAATAAGGTGAGATTAAAATCATTGTTTAGAACCAGTGCTCCACTATCGTAAACGTTCTCATTTTATTTTTTGTTCTTTAATAGTTAAATGTTAATTATGTTTTGTATTTTGTGCGTGTGTTATGCTATAATTGTATTATTTTTTTACTAACAACTAACACATGCACTTATGATGAGCCTCTGATCGTAGTTTGAAGCTTGCTATAAGCTAACTACTTTCTGAAAATTCTGAAGTGTAAAAAAAACATGGAACAATGAAAACGGATTTTAATTGTTTAATAATTTAATACAAAAATTTGTTATGAAATCTTTCTAGATCGTGTTATTTCTCGAAGAGATGATCATAATAGACCACCGAAATAACCTTTAATATTAAATGCTTTTAAAATATTCCGTTCGAACTTCTGAGGATGAAAAATGGTAGCATAAATCCATCACAATCTCTAAAAAATATTCTTTTCCCGTTTTTAAACTTTTTTCTCTTTAAACAAAACCAAATTAAGTCGAATCACGAAATTCTTAAAAAAGAAAATGTCTTTATCTAACTTTAAATCCACGGAAGTGCCTACATTTGACAATCAAAGCGAGAAATATTGTTGTGTGCTCAAAGCATTCAAAACTCATCTCACCATTGTGTTGGAAACATTTCCTGAACATAAACAAAACCCCACCTGGGGTTGTAGACCTAATCTCAACGTTCTCTGTCTTTATCTCTTTATATGTGCCTTTAATTTACCTACAACTTACCCTAAGCTGTAAGGGATGTTTCACTAAACAAAAAATAAGGAAAATAGACAAACCTGCGACAACAACAAACAACAGTCCCGCGCACAATTAGCGTTAAGTTTGAAAATGGAGAGACTGAGGGAGAGAACTATAGCAAAGCGTCTACAATAACTGCTACAACTGCACCATCTTAATTTGTGTATGTCTGGCTTGGTTAGGACTTCACCTTGTTTTTATTTGTGTACTTACCTGCTGTTTTGTAATATAAATAGGTTTGTTGAGAACTATCCACGTGACTGTCTCATGGCAGGCCGGAGCCGTCGTTGAACCATCATACGTCATGTAATGGTCAGTGTCTGGAAGCAGCCCTCTAATCGATAGGCGTTTTATTATCACTTCATCGCCCCCAAATCGAATCCTTTCCAGTTGATCGGTAAGCATTCGAAGTTCAGCATTTGACAGGTCACCAAGCTAAGGGAACGATAATATTTTTAAAGTTTTTGTGATGTCAAATAGGAGGCCAGAGGAAAAAAAAACCTACCTGTAGAAGAACCGCAACCCCAACAATTCCCTGAGCTCGATTAAGTGCTTCTGAGAAGTTTGTATAAAGCTGAGAATTATAGCCAAATATTTGAATCTGAAATGAAAAATCAAACAAAAACGAAGTCGAATTGTAGTCAACCTTGTATCCATTTTGAAGGCATCCATAATTGAAATGACAGTTTCTATGAATCAGAGATGGATTTCAGTATCAATTAATTTCACAATATTCAATGGAAATACATGCTCGACCTAGTAACAAGACTCATTTGTCATACCCTGGGATGAGTTCAACGACAATTCATCAACTTCAATGTCTACTGGTCCTATGGTCAGGTCATACCTATTTATAGCTTCCAATCGGATATATCAAAGTCTAGTCATGCAGTTTTAATTGTCTCTCATTTTGAATTCGGCAGGATTCTCACGAAATAGGGATCAGAATTATACAACTTCGGAAATAGTTCTAGACTAGGCCAGCAATCAATTTTGTCAAAACAAAGCATAATTGTCAGAAGCCTCGGATATACGAAGTACAAGTTGGATTTACGTGCTTTTGCAGATGATTTAGTTTCAGAAAATTCGTTACAAGGCTAATGGATTTTAATGGGCTGCGGTGGGGCACAGGGATGTGTTAAAAGTAAATTAGTTTTCTATGAATATTCATATATCATGGTACTTTAGTATTTAAACATATTAAAATTAGTAAGTAGTAAGTAGTAAGTAGTAAGTAGTAAGTAGTAAGTAGTAAGTAGTAAGTAGTAAGTAGTAAGTAGTAAGTAGTAAGTAGTAAGTAGTAAGTAGTAAGTAGTAAGTAGTAAGTAGTAAGTAGTAAGTAGTAAGTAGTAAGTAGTAAGTAGTAAGTAGTAAGTAGTAAGTAGTAAGTAGTAAGTAGTAAGTAGTAAGTAGTAAGTAGTAAGTAGTAAGTAGTAAGTAGTAAGTAGTAAGTAGTAAGTAGTAAGTAGTAAGTAGTAAGTAGTAAGTAGTAAGTATTAAGTAGTAAGTAGTAAGTAGTAAGTAGTAAGTAGTAAGTAGTAAGTAGTAAGTAGTAAGTAGTAAGTAGTAAGTAGTAAGTAGTAAGTAGTAAGTAGTAAGTAGTAAGTAGTAAGTAGTAAGTAGTAAGTAGTAAGTAGTAAGTAGTAAGTAGTAAGTAGTAAGTAGTAAGTAGTAAGTAGTAAGTAGTAAGTAGTAAGTAGTAAGTAGTAAGTAGTAAGTAGTAAGTAGTAAGTAGTAAGTAGTAAGTAGTAAGTAGTAAGTAGTAAGTAGTAAGTAGTAAGTAGTAAGTAGTAAGTAGTAAGTAGTAAGTAGTAAGTAGTAAGTAGTAAGTAGTAAGTAGTAAGTAGTAAGTAGTAAGTAGTAAGTAGTAAGTAGTAAGTAGTAAGTAGTAAGTAGTAAGTAGTAAGTAGTAAGTAGTAAGTAGTAAGTAGTAAGTAGTAAGTAGTAAGTAGTAAGTAGTAAGTAGTAAGTAGTAAGTAGTAAGTAGTAAGTAGTAAGTAGTAAGTAGTAAGTAGTAAGTAGTAAGTAGTAAGTAGTAAGTAGTAAGTAGTAAGTAGTAAGTAGTAAGTAGTAAGTAGTAAGTAGTAAGTAGTAAGTAGTAAGTAGTAAGTAGTAAGTAGTAAGTAGTAAGTAGTAAGTAGTAAGTAGTAAGTAGTAAGTAGTAAGTAGTAAGTAGTAAGTAGTAAGTAGTAAGTAGTAAGTAGTAAGTAGTAAGTAGTAAGTAGTAAGTAGTAAGTAGTAAGTAGTAAGTAGTAAGTAGTAAGTAGTAAGTAGTAAGTAGTAAGTAGTAAGTAGTAAGTAGTAAGTAGTAAGTAGTAAGTAGTAAGTAGTAAGTAGTAAGTAGTAAGTAGTAAGTAGTAAGTAGTAAGTAGTAAGTAGTAAGTAGTAAGTAGTAAGTAGTAAGTAGTAAGTAGTAAGTAGTAAGTAGTAAGTAGTAAGTAGTAAGTAGTAAGTAGTAAGTAGTAAGTAGTAAGTAGTAAGTAGTAAGTAGTAAGTAGTAAGTAGTAAGTAGTAAGTAGTAAGTAGTAAGTAGTAAGTAGTAAGTAGTAAGTAGTAAGTAGTAAGTAGTAAGTAGTAAGTAGTAAGTAGTAAGTAGTAAGTAGTAAGTAGTAAGTAGTAAGTAGTAAGTAGTAAGTAGTAAGTAGTAAGTAGTAAGTAGTAAGTAGTAAGTAGTAAGTAGTAAGTAGTAAGTAGTAAGTAGTAAGTAGTAAGTAGTAAGTAGTAAGTAGTAAGTAGTAAGTAGTAAGTAGTAAGTAGTAAGTAGTAAGTAGTAAGTAGTAAGTAGTAAGTAGTAAGTAGTAAGTAGTAAGTAGTAAGTAGTAAGTAGTAAGTAGTAAGTAGTAAGTAGTAAGTAGTAAGTAGTAAGTAGTAAGTAGTAAGTAGTAAGTAGTAAGTAGTAAGTAGTAAGTAGTAAGTAGTAAGTAGTAAGTAGTAAGTAGTAAGTAGTAAGTAGTAAGTAGTAAGTAGTAAGTAGTAAGTAGTAAGTAGTAAGTAGTAAGTAGTAAGTAGTAAGTAGTAAGTAGTAAGTAGTAAGTAGTAAGTAGTAAGTAGTAAGTAGTAAGTAGTAAGTAGTAAGTAGTAAGTAGTAAGTAGTAAGTAGTAAGTAGTAAGTAGTAAGTAGTAAGTAGTAAGTAGTAAGTAGTAAGTAGTAAGTAGTAAGTAGTAAGTAGTAAGTAGTAAGTAGTAAGTAGTAAGTAGTAAGTAGTAAGTAGTAAGTAGTAAGTAGTAAGTAGTAAGTAGTAAGTAGTAAGTAGTAAGTAGTAAGTAGTAAGTAGTAAGTAGTAAGTAGTAAGTAGTAAGTAGTAAGTAGTAAGTAGTAAGTAGTAAGTAGTAAGTAGTAAGTAGTAAGTAGTAAGTAGTAAGTAGTAAGTAGTAAGTAGTAAGTAGTAAGTAGTAAGTAGTAAGTAGTAAGTAGTAAGTAGTAAGTAGTAAGTAGTAAGTAGTAAGTAGTAAGTAGTAAGTAGTAAGTAGTAAGTAGTAAGTAGTAAGTAGTAAGTAGTAAGTAGTAAGTAGTAAGTAGTAAGTAGTAAGTAGTAAGTAGTAAGTAGTAAGTAGTAAGTAGTAAGTAGTAAGTAGTAAGTAGTAAGTAGTAAGTAGTAAGTAGTAAGTAGTAAGTAGTAAGTAGTAAGTAGTAAGTAGTAAGTAGTAAGTAGTAAGTAGTAAGTAGTAAGTAGTAAGTAGTAAGTAGTAAGTAGTAAGTAGTAAGTAGTAAGTAGTAAGTAGTAAGTAGTAAGTAGTAAGTAGTAAGTAGTAAGTAGTAAGTAGTAAGTAGTAAGTAGTAAGTAGTAAGTAGTAAGTAGTAAGTAGTAAGTAGTAAGTAGTAAGTAGTAAGTAGTAAGTAGTAAGTAGTAAGTAGTAAGTAGTAAGTAGTAAGTAGTAAGTAGTAAGTAGTAAGTAGTAAGTAGTAAGTAGTAAGTAGTAAGTAGTAAGTAGTAAGTAGTAAGTAGTAAGTAGTAAGTAGTAAGTAGTAAGTAGTAAGTAGTAAGTAGTAAGTAGTAAGTAGTAAGTAGTAAGTAGTAAGTAGTAAGTAGTAAGTAGTAAGTAGTAAGTAGTAAGTATTAAGTAGTAAGTATTAAGTAGTAAGTAAGTACTAAAAAATGATTTATTTGCACAACACTGTTTGATTTCAATATACTTGTTCCTATTATATGAAATATTGAAACCTCTTCAAAAGGAACAAAAATATGTACAAGTCGTTTTCGTCATCACCATTGGCGTCGTTCGTCGTCATTCTCGTACACTTGTAGTCGTAACAAATCGGTGCCAATTTGCTGGACAATTAATTTGTGTTTTGTCCTAAAATTTCCTCGTGTGAAGCTGTGTGTTATTTTGTTTCATTGTTTGTGTGACTTTGTTTGATTGTGCGTGATGTGTCAGTATCTCTGAGGAGCTGTAGTTAAATAGAGTGCGATACTATAGAAACACCAACTACGTATGTCGTATATACCTCACAACAGCTGCTGCTGCTGGTGCTTCTGATTCTACTTCTGCCTATTCACCCGAGAGTGTTACAATATTGCTATTTGCTGCTGAAACATAAAGCCTTTAATCCTCTGCAAATACGAACATTGTTGTTTGCATTTGCTTTACGTTTCATCATTATGTAAAGCAAGGCAAGGCAAGCATAGGCAGATATGTATATAAGTTGTATTTGATGATGAGAAGAGGTAAAGGTTATATAACTGTGGTATATTTCTATGGAGACGGCTTTGATGCTGTTGTTGGCTCAAGTCTTAAATAGACTGTAGAATAATTGATTGGATTAGATGCAAATATGTTATGTTTAGGGATATCTTTGTTTGTGAAAGGATATAAATGGTATATTTTTAAACTGCTTGACCTATTTTTTTTTTCCAGCAAATAATTTTTAAATTTCAATTAAATTCTTAAAAAATGTCTAATACTATACCAAATTTTTTTCAAGCAAACTTCCAAATGTCCTTCTTTGTCGTGGATAATAATAATGTACGTACTTAAATACCTAAATTCCAAACTGCCAAAAGACTGATTGGAATAAGACAAATTTCTGGATGAGCGCCAATGAATTCTAAATGAGTGTACATCCGTCGCTCGCTCGTCAACCCTTAGAATTTGACCTCATGATTAATTAAATGGACACACAAAGCGAATTAATTTGTTCGGTTCCCTTCACTGAAAAGAGGGATAAATCGATTCCTGTCCTAAATATCACCCATATTGGCTATCGATTAGGAGTTAGGTTAAACGTTAAAGCTCCTTGATCCCGTTCCTATAGGATATTCGTCTATATACCATACCATATACTGGCGAGAAATGGAATTTTCAATTTGACATCTCCATCTTAGTATGCATCAGACTCTGAGAATGACTTAATATTCTTTTCAAAACACATACATACCTTTACACAAAAAAAGAGAAATGTTTTCTTTTTGTCTATACAAAGGACACAAATATCGAAAGTCATGTACCTTTCATTGAGGCGTAAAATCCCAAACATATAAAAATACAAAAACAAGAAATTCAAAACATGGTTTACATTTTTTATCCTTTTCTATCCTAAATTCTTTTTTATTTGAAATCAATAACACAACAAAAGAGTAACAATTCAAAGGTTTTGGTACATATGTATATGATGAACCCTTGACACTTACCTCAGCAGGAAACGTGTATCCTTCGACACTGTGCTCTGATCCAAATTGGTCATGCAGGCCGTAGTGTATGTGAATTTCATGAAATCGATATCGATAGGATAAAGGCCCACCCGTGATGTTGACTGGAATTTGGGAACCATCGTAGTTCGCAACAGTTTCGTTGCCCGCTGTAAAGATGACACTATGTCCGGTATTTGATATTAAACCACTTATCTGTAAATTGAAAGGTTTACATGCATATGGAAATTTTTAGAAACCATCAGAAAGAGGAAGTATTGACCGCCATCCATCAAGATGAGGATGGCGATACAAATGTTATATTGATTTTATTTAAATAATAATTATTATTATTGTGTAAGTATTATACTAACCCTATGTTTATCAACGTGTAAAGGCCTCAAATTAGGATCGAAGAGTAAACGTTGGGGCTCTAGGTTAACTGGAGATTGTCGGCGTCCTTTATTGCAGAGTGACCATTCTGGATTTATAAGACCCCAAAATGCTGGACCTAAAATTTAAAGCAAACATTTTTAAAAAATATCATAAAATACGTTCAAAAATATGGTTTTATTTTAGAAGCAGTTTAAAATACACACGAACAATTAGCTTGACGAGATAAGAAAAATTTTCGGTAAATTAAGGTATAGTCTCGGTCTAATCTCTGATTCAACTCGATTTCGTTACGGTTTTATCTGGAATACAGACAAAGTTCCAAATTTTGACGATTAATTGGAATATTGAGTTGGTGGGTCATGTTCGCTAAACAAGTAATTTATAACAAGCTATTGCGGTACGCGATGTAAATATAAACCATAAAACGGAAACAGAGAATCAATAAAATAAAATAAAAAGTGAGTATACGCCTTAGTGTACTATTATGTTAACTATCGTTTTATTGACATTTTTGATACCTTTATTACGTGAAGGCGCAGTGTGAGCATAAAGAAAGGGAGAGAGGGTTTGAAAGGAGGTGTTGGGGGCACATTGGTTTTGAACTCCTTACTATTACCATAATAATATCTCCTTTTCAACACGGTTTTGTTTCTGTTAGATCCACTTCTACGAACTTAACAATTTTTACTAATTATGTAGTGAATGAAATGGAGAAGGGTCACCAAGTGGATGTTATTTACACAGATTTCTCTAAGGCATTTGACAGGGTGCATCACCATATTCTTAAACTTAAAAAAATGGGTTTCATTCTAATATGCTTAACTGGTTAAAAACATACTTAACTAATCGTTGTCAATATGTACATATTGATTCAAATTTATCAAATCCTATAATTGTTTCATCAGGAGTTCCCCAGGGAAGCCATTTAGGTCCGATCTTATTCCTCGTTTTCATTAATGACTTACCTAATGTACTTCAAAACTCAATGTTTCTCCTGTTAGCAGATGAGCTGACATTTTTTAGACGTAAACAAAGTACAAGCGATTGCGATCTTTTGCAAAATGAAATCAAAAGACTTTCTGACTGGTGTGAGATAAATAAATTAAATCTGAACATTCGTAAATGTCAATCACTCTCTTTTACTCGCCGCCCATTTTCGATTGACTACAATTATAATATTGGAAATCATACACTTGAAAAAGTTTTTACAAAAAAAGATCTTGGTGTTATTGTTTATTTTTATTCTTACGTTGAAGAGTCTTTTTATAAGTTCAAGAAGTTCTTCCCCAACTACCGTCAAAGTGATAAGTAGCTTTTTGTTAACTTTCTATAAATTTCATTGAAAATCATTTAATTATGCCGCGAAATTGCATAATTTGTTCAAATAGACTTCTTCGTGATAATTGCATAAAGTGTGAAGGTTTTTGTGGCCAAGATTTTCATAAGAAATGTGTTAATCTTTCTAAAAACTCTGCCAAAGCTCTTGACGCTGATCGCAACTTGTCATGGAAATGCTATAAATGCATTGTTATCGCCGGATCTCTTTTATCTCTTATTCATGTTATAAAAAATGATGTTGCTGACATTAAGAATCATCTTTTTAATAACACAAGTTCAAATCAAAATTCAATCGATAAGAAATCTTTAACAAAAAGTGCCCCAAAACCAACGTAAGTAAATTAAACTTAACCTCAAAAAAGCCACATGACTTAAATTCACAGTAAATGCTTTCAAGGATAAATGAAGCACCAGAATTGAATGACGAGACTACGAATGAAAGGGAACCCCCTTTAAAGAGTGTTCAGCCGGTGCACACACTAGATTCACAAAACCCAGTGGAGTCACATGACTTAAACATACGACAAGGAGCATCAATATTGGTTGCAGCTCTACAAGCAATGGAAGCAGCTGCGAATGATAATAATCAATCATCTTATGGTAAGATCGCTTTGGCACCTAATTTAACAACTCAAGTTGGCCATAGCCCATTGGAGTTGAACGACCCTATTCCTCCACAAAATGATTCGTTGTTGACATCTAAGGCATTGAGACGTGTTCAACAAACAAAACGTCGCGTCGTCGTGGTCAGCGATCTTAAATAATTTGGTACAGGTACATCAACAGTGGACACTTTACCCACAGTTCCCCGTCTTCGTTTCTTGCACATCTCTCGTTTGAAAATAGATTTAAGCGAAGAAAATATAATTTCATACGCTGCTAAAAAACTAAATCTTTCTGAATCATCATTAAAGTGCTCCAAATTAGTTAAAAAAGGCACTGATTTATCTACACTTCACTTCTTAAATTTTAAACTGGGTATTCCTGAAAACAAATTTGATGCTGCACTCAATCCGTCTTTTTGGCCTGAAGGAGCACAATTACAAAAGTTTATACACACGCCAAAAAACGAATCTCCTTTTCAAGAGAACCATCAGCAAGAGATTTCAAAATAAATATAACCAAACATACAACAATTCCAAATTCTAAATTACAACTTCGTGTTTACTTCCAAAATGCTGGTGGTCTACGCACAAAAACAAACCAGCTTTTCACATCATCCTCACTTCATGAGTACGACGTCATCGTCATAGTTGAGACATGGTTGAATTCGAACTTTTTATCATGCGAACTCTTCGATGCTTCTTATCACGTGTACCGAAGAGATAGGCCACCAACAATTGATATGGAGCGTGGAGAGGGTGTGCTGATAGCGGTAAAGTCGAATTTTAGTAGCAAAGAATGCAACTTGTTAAACAATTCAGATGACGTCGAACAACTCTGTGTCTCCATTAGCTTGAATGGTTTTTGCTCTAGAGATTTTAACTTTATCGTAAGTTATGTAAGACCAAGTAGTAGTATAGAACTATATTCTAAACATTTATCTAATATCAATGCTATAGTTAGTGAATTAACAACTAATCAGTACCCATGTGTATTAGGCGGTGAAATTGACTGGTGCTTTATGGAAGAAGAACAAGTTTTAGTTCCATTTAATGCAAATAGGGAAATCGAAAGTTTTGTTGTCGATTCACTATCTTCGCTTGATCTGTTTCAAATTAATTATATTAAAAACAGTCTCAGAAGAATTCTAGATCTTGTATTTATAAATAATGAATTAAAATATAATGTAGATACTGTAGACTTTCCTTTATTAACTAACTCGATTCATCATATTGCATTACAAGTAAATTTAAATTATTATAAATATTCATATGATTTGCCATTTGAGCTAAAAAAATTTAATTATGTAAATGCTGACTTTATTGCCTTAAATAATTTGTATAAATCATTTAATTGGGAAAACGTATTTCAAAGAAATTCACTTTCGGAAATGTTCACTAATTTTAAAAATATCCTTTTTGAGGGCATAGAACTATTTGTGCCTACCTTAAAAAAGAAAAAGTCATTCAAATTGCCATGGCATAATAAAAGATTTTAAATTAACAGGGTTCGCCGAAGATCGAAATCGTTTCCTTCAATTCAGAAGAGAATTTGACTTTCTAAACCGTTTCTTATACAAACAATATATATGTACCACTGAGTCAAACATTAGGAAAAACAGTAAATCATTTGGGTTTTTATAAACTCGAAGCGAAAAAGTATACCTCCTCTTTTCCTCAGTCAATGGAATACGAAAATGACAAATCTAAGGACATACAATCATCTTGCCAACTTTTTTCAAGTTTTTTTAAATCTTCTTATAAGATAGACATTATCCCAGATGTTAGCACTATGTACTCCAATGTTGATGACTCGATTAACTTTGTGCCTCCACATTTATCTGTAGAAGAAGTTTTGGTTGCTTTATGCGAAATCGATATTTTCAAAAAAGCGGGTCATGACAAAATACCACCTCTTCTTTTATCAAGATGCTCTTCCAATTTATGTCTTCCCCTAACACTACTTTTTAACAAATCTATCTCATCAAGTACTTTTTTAGAGGAATGGAAAATTTCATTCATTAATCCGATTTATAAAAGTGGTGCTAAGCAATTAATCAAAAATTATAGGCCCATTTCGAAGCTATCGGCTATTCCAAAGCTTCTAGAAAAAATCATAACTGGAAAATTCTATTTTTCTTTAAAAGAGTTACTGTGGCCTAGTCAACATGGTTTCGTCGCTCAGGGCCGCTCAACAGCCACAAACCTATGTCTCTTTACGAGTTATTGCTTAAACCAAATGGAGAAAGGTTATCAAGTGGATGTACTCTACACAGATTTCGTTAAAGCATTCGACCGAGTTCATCACGGTTTACTTATTCAAAAACTGATGAAGATGGGTTGCAATAGCTCATTTCTAAGTTGGTTGGAATCGTATCTTTCAAATAGAAAGCAGATTGTGGAAATAAATGGGTAGTACTCAAGTCCTATTGATGTTGACTCAGGTCTTCCCGAAGGTAGTCATTTGGGCCCATTGCTCTTCCTTTTATTTATAAATGATTTACCTTCAGTTTTAAAGAACGCCATTTGTCTAATGTTTGCCGACGAATTCAAAATTTATTATGCCATCCACACAATTTTAGATTGCGGAAAACTTCAGATGGATATTGACTTGCTCCTTGATTGGTGCAGATACAATCACCTTCAATTAAATTTCTCCAAATGTAAAATTTTCAGTGCGACTCGATCACTAAACGTCATTAATTTTATGTACAAATTTGGAAATGATCCTCTTTTAAGAGTTGAGTTGATAAAAGATCTGGGTGTACTTCTCGACGCTAAATTAGATTTTCGTGCCCATACTGACTTTATAGTTTCCAAAGGAAATTCAATGCTTGGATTCCTTAAACGAAATGCATCTGATTTCAAAGATGTCTATACACTTAAAACGTTATTCAATTCATTAGTGCTTCCTTATTTGAAATATTGCTCTATAATGTATGCGAATGGAATACTTAGAATTGAGAAAATTCAAAAAAGATTCACGCGATTTGCTTTACGAAATTTAAATTGGTCTGGCGATATGCCAAATTATCTCTCCAGGTGTGCCCTGATTGGTACAAAAACACTTGAAGTCAGAAGGAACGCTCAAAGCATAATTTTTATCAAAGATATTGTTTCAAATCGATTAAATTCTATTGAATTACTAAATCTTATATACTTCCATATCCCAGAAAGAATACTGAGGAACAGAAGTGTACTTTTCCATGTTTCTACTCACAGAACTAATTATGGAATTAATGAGCCCATTTCGCGTTCCTTGTCACTATTCAATTCGGTTTGCAATGAAGTTGACATCACAATGAGTCGAAACCAGTTTAAAAGCATTGTTTTACAGATATTGAGTTAATTTCAATTATAATGTTATATTAATGCTATTAGTTCAGTATGTGCCTATGTATGTACATGTATTTATAAACATTAAACATAATTTGTTTGATTATTAAATGTAATCAGCAGATGTAAAATCCATTGATGAAACAAATAAATAAATAAATAAATAAATAAAAAAGTTAAGTACGGTCAGTTCTAGAATACTGCTGCATCATTTGGAATCCTTTTTATCACATCCATAATCGTAGAATAGAAGCAATTCAAAAAAAAATGCACACGATATATGTTTAATAAATTAAGATGGAACATTGAAATGAACTCTTACATTGTAAGGTGTCAACTTATTGGTATCCAGTCACTAGAGAACCGAAGGAAGATGTATGCGACAACTTTTATTCATGACATCTTATCTTACCACATAGACTGTCCTTTTTTATTAGCTCTCATAGATCTATACGATCCTTCACGTGATTTGAGAAATCGTTTCTTATTTCGTGAAAACGCTCATAGAGTGAACTATGCCTTCAACGAACCTTTAACTCGAAGTGTTAGAGAAGTTAATAACTTATCAAATTATATTGACTTTAATTTTCATATTATTAGAAATACATTCAAATATATTCTCAGTCTCTTTTTTTTAACTTTCCATTCTTAGTTTATAATATAATATTTAAAATAAAACTTGTGTTATTCATTAGTCTATTTGAGTATACTGTTAACTCTAATTGATGTAATAAATAAATAAATAAATAAATAAATAAATAAATAAATGGGAAAGACAGAGTGTGTCAAAGCATTCCACATTCGCGTAGTATGGCTAAGAAACAAATCTCTGTACTTGATAGTACGACCGAAATTGGTTTTAAGGGT
Source organism: Eupeodes latifasciatus (assembly GCA_920104205.1). Lineage (NCBI taxonomy): Eukaryota > Metazoa > Arthropoda > Insecta > Diptera > Syrphidae > Eupeodes > Eupeodes latifasciatus. Next base: position 14,918,891 of record OV049926.1, read on the forward strand.
AAACTGATGAGCCTTCCAGAAGGCGTGAGTATATCGGTTGAAGAATCTCAAGAAATTTGCAGGAGCTCAAAACCGCAGAGATGAGAATTATACTCAAGCTTTAATTGTATTTAAAATGTTTTAGATAACAACGAGGATTTCGAGATTTTAAGTCTTCTTAATGTAAATACCATTCATGGATAGTGGAAAAGTTGGTAAATTATATTTTAACTACAGTAAACAACGTTGACTCTTCGACGGGTTAAATTGTACTCCATTATTGATTTCTAATTTAAAAAAGTTCTCCAGGTTGGAATTCAACTAACTTATCATACATTTCCGTTAAAGATCCACATCCGAAGAGGAGTGTTGTAAATCTTAAAGCGAATACGAAATCCTGAGGAATATGGAATAGTTTGAAAAAATTCGAGAGATGTTCAGCAAAAAGATTAGCTTTTTTGTTCGGATTTCTGATAAATTAATCATCTTCCTATTTTATTACCGGGTTTTGTGTCTAAAAAGAGTATTTTGTGTAAGCATCCGTCGTCAGACTTTTCAAAAAACTATTTTTGGTGATTCATATTTGAACCAGTTTCAGAAGAAATTCCTACTATAGCCTTCAACTTATAATAAATCCATGCCTTGAATTCAGATGTGTGCCACATTGCAAATGTCGTTAGTAGATCCCTGAAAGGAAAGCCATTTATATAGAAGTAACATCTAATAGGACATTAACGCTTATTCCAATCGTGGGAAAAGATTAATCAAAATAGATGCTGAAATGCTTAGCGAAAAATGGAAGATAGAAGACTTATTCCAAAATATCAAATTGCATTCAGAAATAAACATTCCACGATAGAACTAGTACATCGAATTGTGGATGTGGTCAAAAAGACACTTAAACATCCTCTGATAAGGTTTGGCACTTAGAACTTGAGCACAAACTGTATAGAGATCATCCCATGTAGTCGGTCATAAAACTTAAATTTTTTTGTAAGTAACTGACTATTTAGAATACTGTTCGAGTGGTACAGAACTTAAGAAAATTTAAATCGGAGTACCACAAGGAAGTGATCTACGGCCAACCTAAGAACTTTTGCATACAAAGAATATTCAAATAGACATCAGCGCTTTAATGACAATCTTTGCTGATGATACTTGAATATTGGTGCCAGAATAATGAAGTTGATAAAATAAGTGATTGGACGCAAAAATGAAGTAAGAAGCAAATGATGACGACGATGATGATGAACTTTACTCCAATATTGCAAATCACATTGAAATAACTTGCAAAGCTTAAATTAAAAGAGCACATCAAACAGAATAGAAAAGAGCTTGACTTCAAATACAGAAGAATGTACTGGTTACAGGTCAAAAGAATGTTAAATCAGTAAACACTGACATGAATTTGAACACATGACATCCAACTGCGGGACTGTACAAAGATAATAAGTTCTTAACTCATCCAAAAATTCCAAAAAAAAACACCATCTGTGAAATGTTATATGCCGAATTGTAATGGTTACAGAAATGGTTAAAAAAACACAGTCATACCACCTGCAAAATGGAGACCATCTTAAATATACTTTCTTTGAAAGCTGTGACGGAGACATGATATGAGGTAGTGTCAAGGCCACACCTCGAAGGCTAAAACTCATCGAAGTTTCTTATTTTCAAAAAGTTTTTTCTAATTTTAAAATAAAACACTTTTTACATTTTAACTAAAAACTACATTTTAACAACTTTTCGTATAGTTTAGACTTTGAGAATGTTTTTGATGTTCTACAAATTCACTTGAACATATTCATCACATCACGTTTCGTTTTCACCTTCCATCATCATTTCCAATTTCCAAAAGTTATTCAGTTCAAATATTACCTGCTTTTCATCCCAAAACTACAAAAACTTATGAAATTCTAAAAAAAAAAACAGAAAAAAGATCCTTTTTAGATTTGCAGCAATTCAAAAGTAAACTTTTATCGAAGATAAACTACTGATATGACACGTGCAACTAACCAACTTTACAGCCCCCCCCCCTAAACAGTTACTAACAAAGTTTCCGGTGTTCTATACTACAAAGAATCATAATCGAAGAATTGTAGCCTTCCCATCACTCGACCCCAATTACCAACTATTTGTATCCTGACATAACCCCACCTTCCTTCCCTCCCTCTTTCACTCTATCTACCTCTCTGATATCCTTCGAGAATCTATAAAACAAAAATCGGATTGAAGTCTTCAACAAAATAGTTTCCCCTTCTAAATCAAAAAGGATGTGCTTTGTGGGAAGAGAGAGGGGGAGGATTTGATAGTTGACAACACATAATCACTCTTAGATACATGATAAAAGTCATTAGAGAAGAGTGGGTGTGGGGGTATATATATGGTACTACGTCGTCATACCATTCCCTCGATTATCCTTAAAAATGCACTTAAGCGTGTTGTTGCAATAGTTCATGCTATCATGACTCCTACAACACTCATTCATTGTATCAAGAAACAACACTCAGCATAAAAAGATACTTACTCCCTCCTACTCCTGCTTCACCTCCTCTCTTTTTTATTCTTTGTCCATATATAGTACAGACAAAGTAGTGGATGCTGTGCTACTCCGAGGTAGGTAGCTCAGTTTTTTTTTCTTCTAAAAATGTTATGCTTCTATACACAAAGGTCCTTGAATAGTGCCTCTACTTTAACGTCGTCGTCGTCGGCATCTTCTTCTATGGAATATCCTTGTAGGTACTATAGGAACATCTCAGCAGGGCAATAACAAACGACCCTCCACACTCCTCCTTCCATTATAGAGATAGATTGTGTGCAAAAGGGTGTGTATGGCTAATCGCAAAAGGTGGAACACTGGAACTGTTTTATGGTGCACTTTCTTCCTCAAACGACCGACCGATGAGAGGCAGACAAACCAAAAGACGCAAAAGAAGAAGAAGACGAATACGAAGCAGCAGCATCACAGGAAGATCAGTATAAGGCTAAGGGTACAAAGAAGAACAGACAAAAAAAAATCGAATTTCATTCCTTAGGTGGATCTGGGAAAGATTATTTCTCGACGCCGCCGTTCGTTACCGCCGCCGATGACGCCTCCGCTATTTCTAGCGTCTCCATTGCCGCCGCGCCGCTGCTGCCACTTCTCACAACAACAAAAACCCTCTTTATATTTATTTTTGTGTTTCTTTTTTTAGTTTATTTATTTGTATCCTTTCTTCGAAGAATAATTTTGTGTATTTCTTTCGGAAGACAAGTGAGCGATTTATTTAACACTCGTGTGCACAAGGACTCGCATAAGAACTTTTCTACTATAGCTATAAGTACCTACCCTACAGATATACCGTTGAATAAAGGAGTTATATATTAGGGGTATCTGTAGTATCTAAACTCACCTGATATTCCATCGTAGGTCCACCACTCTTCCCAGCTTACGGCAAACAAGACTGTAAATAGAAAAATGAGGAATAAAAAAACAAATAGAATTTAAGTGTTTAGGAATTTGTATTTTTATTTTTTCGGTTTCATTAAAGAATTTCATTGGAATGCTATATACTCGTACATAGCTGCTCTGGATGGTTAATTATTTCTGATATTATTAAGAGTAAGAAATCGATAATTTATCTTAGAGGTACTTAAAAGACTTCCAAATTAAATTTATATGTTTAATTTTAATATTAAATTCAAATTTTTTTTTGAATTTTGGAAGATTTTTTGAACAAAATCTTAGAACATTTAAAAAAAATTAAAACATTTTTAATTATATATGTAAAAAACATTGAAAATGACATAAATAAAAAAATACTATCCTGACCTCATTAACTATTTTAGAAATAAAAATAATTATTACTTTTAAATGTTAATAAATTTCGTCACCCACGTTTTTGGGTACTTTTTTTTTACCAAATCCTCAATTTTGTGTGCAGTAGCCCGTGTTGTATTTGTCCTTCAGTCAGTTTCGAAGTCTAAAAGGTTTCATTACTTCCTATCGGCAGGCAATGTAACTGGCTTAACTCTGAATGTGGTCAGGCAATCGAGGCCAAGCAAAACCTTCAGGTTTTGGAATAAAATAGGGACAAGGGCTTCCCGACAGTTCTACTTTTACAAGTGAAGGCATGAAACCCACTTGGTTAGAAGAAAGAAAAAGAACCATAAGCAGTTTGAAGATGTGGAGAATCTTGATGTTTTAGCAGTAAACATGTGCAGAACTTCTACAGAGGAGTAATAAAGAAAACATCAGTATTCACCAGCTGGAGCCTGCTACAGGCGTAATTTTTCAATAATGCCAAAGATGATTTGGTAAAGAGCCTTCACTAGCTTTTAGCCTAAAATGAGTCGGAATAAAATATACAGATTGGAACTAAAGCACTTATTGCCTAGTCATTAAAAAAGTTAATTTTTTTGTTGGTCCAATTACAGAGGCATTAGCCTTTTAAATATTGCATCAAATCTTCAATTTTATTTAAATCCTGGAGAAGATCGAAGAATACAACTTCGATACTCATCACCCATTCATTGATTTCAAATCAGCCTGTGACAGTGTTAACATGGACGAACTGTATACCGTGACATGTCGAATTTTGGTATTCCTACTCAGCTGATACCCCTTATCTGAATGACAATGAAGAATTCTTGCTCTCCCGTCAAATTATAAGGAACCAAGCAGATTTCTTAAAAACCACCAAAATTACTACAAGCCGACGACGGGCTATCATTGTATCAATATTGTTCTTGAGGAAATAGTGCGCAACTAGATGGCCAATACAAATTGAATATGCGCAGATGACTTCGACAATATGGGAAGAACCACACGAGCAGGTACTTTTCCAGTATCGAGTCTGAAGCGATCTTGTCATTAATAATGATAAAACGAAGTACAAATACGCCGTCATCAGTGTCATTACCCAACGATGACTTGGTCAGAATGTGGCCATTAATAGGTATAACTTCGAGGTGGTCAAAGAATTCATCTTCCTGGGAACTGCTGTTGCAAATAACATCAGAACTGAAATCGTACGCAGAAAAACTCTTCAAAATAGATGTTATCTTGTACTAAGTAAGCAATTGAAAAGCAACGCTCTATCACGAAGCACCAAGAAATCTTTGTACAAAACCCTACATCTTTCAAGGCTTTAAAAGCCAGATGGAACAAAAAACATATGCAGAACTCTATTTCGGTGGAGCGACTAAGTTGAGACCGATACAAGCCGACTGGATATTCAAAATTGGAGACATCAAGAATCTATTGCTTGGATCACCCAGCAGCTAAAGTAAAGTAAGTAACTTACTGTTCTCCTGTTTTCTCTGAAAATTTAATTCCCATATTATGAGAGCCGAATTGTACTTATTCAATAATACCTACATTATGTAAAGTTAATATGAAATAATTTTTGAATGATAACTGAAACCGCTTAAAATCTGAAACCGTTTAAAAGAACAACCTTTTGAACTTCGTTACTCCGTAAACTACCTGTATATAGGAAATACCTCTACAAATTTAAACACAATCATGAGATCTTCAAATTTAAAGTTCCCATTAAGTATTTTAACTTGCGACATATAGGAACTACATACAGTCAAACTTCTCTATACCGAATTTGCACGGGACCAGAAAATTATTTCGTTATATAGAAAATTCGTTATACAGAAATTTTTTGTTTTTACTTTTATTTAAAGAAGTCAGTGATTTTAGTTTGGATAACATTCTTCTATTTTTCTTTTTCAACAAAATCGTCCAGTAAATTGAGAAATTCAAATAAATTAGTCCATTTCAGCATTGCTTCATCAATATTCTCGACAAGACATTTTCGAAGTCTTTTACGTTTAGTTCCTCCCTACTGGGAGGAATTCCAAATTGCTTAGCAATATCTGTTTTTTTAGTCAATCCTTCTTCAACTTTATTTATTATCAACAACTTTTTCTCAAGAGAAATGTTACTTCGAGACCTTTTCAATTATATTCACTGAAGCCTGAACATAGAATGCTTGCATTTCAAATCTTAGGGAAATCCCCTTTTAAATTTTTTTTCTCTGCATGCTGTTTTTCACAGAAAATTATTTGAAAAAATTCGTTATGTGGAAACAAAAAGGTATGAGATTAGAATTTCCGGCAACAAAATTTGTTCGTTCTAGAGAAAAATTCGCTTTATGGAAATTCGTTATAAGATCAAAACACACCAAAAAAGTAACCAAAAAGATGTGTACTAAAAATCAATTCTTAATAGAGAGATCTTCGTTATGTAGAAGTTCGTTATAGGGAAGTTTGACTGTATATGGCAAGTTTTGCATTCGTAAAAAAATTCGAACTCGAGATTTTAATCAAATATTATATTACGATGGTATATAAGTCGGAAAAATTGGTTCCCGCGATTCCGTCCGGTCTGTCCTGTCTGTCTGTCCTCGCTTTTACAAAACCATTTGATCGATTGAGTTCAAACTTGGAAGTTAAGGTTTTGAGCAGATTCGCGTTAGGCGTTTTTTAACTTCCCATGATAGGAAGTTATTGTAATGGGTCCGATTTGTCAAATTGAAAATTTTGAAATTTCTCGACGTTTCAAGGTTCCTAGAGTCGAAATAAAAGATTTTTAGAGAGATGTCTGTGCGTGCGTGTGTACGTACGTTCGTACGTCCGTACGTCTGTACGTTCGCAACGTTTTTTTCGTCTTCCATAGTTTAAGAACCAGAAAAGATATCGACTTCAAATAAATTTTGTTATACAGATAATAAGGCAGAAAGATGCAGAAAGGGCTCTCAAGAAAATTGCGTAGGCGGTTTTTTTACCATAGTAGTTTAAAAAAAAAGGTGAAAATTTTGGTTAACCCTAAATATCTCATGAACCCATGACGCTAGAGACTTGAATTAAATTTTATATTATATATTGTAACGTGATACAAAACAATTATATTTTTGGAAAAAAATTCAATTAACGGTTTTTTTATAAATCAAAAAAACTGAAAAAAAAAATTTGTCACCTCGAAAATTTTACGACCAAAATATGATTTCATCTCCAAAATAATTTTGTGCAACGAAGAATAATGTTTTTGACATCTGATAAAGTTTTGAGAAAAATCTAATTGACATTTTTTTTATAAAAAATAAAAACCTAAAAAAAACTTTACTCAAAGTTGGGAAAAATTGAATTTCGACTCAAATATCTTTTCAAGAACTTTAGACTTAGACTTCAAACTTATTTTATCGTATAAGAAATATTGTTGTCAACATTCAGTAAAATTTTGAAAAAAATCGAATTGACAGTTTTTTTACAAAAAATTAAAAACTGAAAAAAAAATTAACAAAAATTGGTAAAAATTGATTTTCAACTCAAATATCTTTTCAAAAATTTCAGATAATGGCTTCTTACTAATTTTAACTTATAAGAAATATTGTTTTCAATATTAGGAAAAATTTTGACAAAAATCGAATGGACAGTTTTTTTACAAAAAATAAAAACCTAAAAAAAAACAATACTAAAACTTGGTAAAAATTTACTTTCGACTTAAATAGCTTTTCAAAAGGTTAAAATATTGGCTTCAAACTTATTTTATTTCACAGAAAATATTGTTTTCGATATTCAGTAATTTTTTTTTACAAAAATCCAACTGTCCGTTTTTTCATAAAAAATAGAATCTACAAAAAATAGAACGCAAATTTGGTAAAAATTGATACATATAGACAAACTTTTAAGCAAGACAAATCGACAGACGGGATAAGAAGTTATCAGTGTGGGTCGCAACCCAGCCTCTTTTTTCCTTTTTTTTAATACATATATACATACAATTTTTTTGGTCAAAAAATAAAAATTCGAATTTTCTTAAAAACAAACCGATAGATTTTTTTTTAATTTTCTCCAAAATTTTATTTTTTGCAATTTTTTTTTGGATTTTAAAAAAAAAAATCTCAAATAAATAATCACTATTTACAATCACTAAACAACTGCATACCAAAAATATTTTTAGAACAAAATTGAAAAAATGTATTAATAAAAAATTAATTAAAAAAAACGCTGTCACGATTTTCAAACAAAAAAAATTTGAAAAATCAAGGGTTTTTTGATTTATAAAATGGCATTTAAATTTTTTGAAGACAACATTTTTTTTTAAAGTTAAATTTTGAATCTTAAAATAGTTTTTTTTTATATAACTATTGTAAATACCAACGATGGCCGTATAGCGCCACTGCTTTGGATTAACGTATATGATATATTTAATCAACAATCACAATTGTCTATCAAGAAGTATTATCTTGGTACCTTTATATGATTTTAAAATATTATTCTTTAAGAATAAGGTTGTTTCACACATATTTTACTTGCTTTCGCCTATATAAAAGAATAAATACTTATAGTACAAGTTAAAGAAACGGGCCAGAAAGAGTATATGTATTTTCTATTAGAATCACTTTTTCAACGTATACACATTATACCTATAGGTATTACGTACAACCTCTACAACTACTGCTTACGTGTCACTTCATTTCACTAAAATCCAAAACGCACAAGAGCCTGACTGTAAACAACACTTGAATAGCAATTTCTTGTACCTGTTCGTATGGTTGTTTTTTTTTTTAACTTTAACGAAAAAAATAAACTGAACAATTAAATAAACAATTGATTTCGTTAAGTATGCTTGCTTACAAGTATTTTTCATTTCCGGGATGAGTTGTCCTAGGATGAGTTGTGTCTTGGGATGAATCGCGCCTTTGTATATACAAATGAAATACCTGGAAACTAGCTTACCAACAAAAAATGGTGTGTCTTCGATAAGTTCATTCAAATACACAAACCATTTCCCTTAACATAATATTTATCGAGTATTTCATATTTTTATTATAGTAAAAGGTTTAGTCTTTTCAACTAATTATAAATTAATATTCAGTAAAATACAATTTGCATAGTCTACGGAAAATTCTCTTTGTTTACACATTATTTGTTAAAATTAGTTCCGTATGAGAGCCGAAAAAGGGAGAAATGCTAACGAAATAACGATGATGATTCGTCCAGACTAAATTATTATTCTCGACAAAAAAATATCCCTCCGCCATAAGCGCACTATTTGCTTTTCCACCCGAAAAAAATGTATCCGTTATCAATACTGTCTTCATTTTTTGATTAGTATTAAATTTTCTCTGATTTTTTTTTCTTAACTTGGCTTCTTTTAGTTAAACAATGTATTTTTGTAGGTGCAGGGAATTAACTTCACGGGAACTACCTTCACATGGGAACTAACTTCACCACTAGTGGGAATTAATTTCACTTTTTTTTGGTGAAGTTATTTCCCACTGAAGGCGGGAAATAATTCCATCAGAAAATTGTGTGAAGTAACTTCCCACCTACGATTTAAATATCTGAAAAAATATCAAGCGTTGAATTGGTGACGTGAAATAGTACCAAATGAAATAACACCAAATTTCAAATTTGGCCTTATTTCGTTGTTCAAAACGAAATAAAACCAATTTGGCTTTATTTTGATTTATAAAAAGAAATAAGGCCAACAAAATAATGCAAACAACGCCGATTTTTAATGTTCACTTTTTTACATACAAAACACGCAAAAATGGTTGATTTATTGTCTAGAATAGCTACTTTTGCTAAAAAGTTTTTTTGAATTGATAGCACGGCGTACTAACAGCTAGGTATGTAAGGGGGGGCATGCTGCCCCCCTGCAACCCCCCTGCTTGGGATCACTATAGGATTTGGGGTGGGTGAGAGTTTGGGTATATGCAAAGAACTTTTGCATTTGAGAACTAAAATCAAAGAAATTCCCAACAAAAAAAAAAGCAAGTATGGCTCACAGTTATGAAAGAATCACAACGCATTCGTGTTCGTTGCATATACCCAAACTCGCACCCACCCCAAATCCTATAGTGATCCCAAGCAGGGGGGTTGCAGGGGGGCAGCATGCCCCCCCATACATACCTAGCTGTTAGTACGCCGTGGTATCAATTCAAAAAAACTTGTTTTAGGCTCCAATTTCAATCGGGCAACAAGTATCTGTCATTTTTCAACTTCAACTTATGTTAACTTCACATGAAAGTGAAATTGATTCCCACAAAAAAGTGAAATTATCTCCCACCTTCAGTGGGAAATAACTTCACAAAAAAAAAGTGAAATTAATTCCCACTAGTGGTGAAGTTAGTTCCCATGTGAAGGTAGTTCCCGTGAAGTTAATTCCCTGCACCATTTTTGTATTGCTCCGGAAGGGTACCGCTCATAGAACCGTAATTTTGTTTTTATAATTCTCAGGAACCGATTTCAATATTTGGTGATCAAATGTGCATATATTTTTTGGATTTTTGAAAAAATATTTATTTTTTTTTCAAAATCCGATATCTCGAAAAAAGGTCCACATTTTTTTTACGAAATTCAAATCTAAAACGTATATTAACAATCACTAAACAACTGCATAACAAAAATATTTTTAAGAAAAAATGGAAAATTTGTATATACATATGTATGGTATATAAAAAAATTAATATAAAACCGGTCTAACGATCTTAAAACAAAAAAATGGAGGTTTTTTGACAAATCAAATGGCATTTACATCTTTGAAGACAAACTTATTTTACAGGTATATTTTTAAATCTTATATAGATACATACTTTTTAAACAGATTCTTTGCATACAGGAGCAAGTACGTGCGACCCAGTCGTACATTTTATTTAGTAAAGCATATTATTAAAAATCGTATATAGTCAAAATGCAATCAGAAATTTTAGTCTAAACTGCTTTATATCGAGTTATTTGAGACTCCAAAACAATCTGGTAGCATTTTGGCAGTACTTTAATTTATGCAAAAAATGTAGCCCATTTTTAAGTAATTGAAAAAAAAAATATTAATAACATTTTTTTAAAAATCATGGATTTATTTCCTACTGTCCTTGAAATTTTAAAATGTTTAATTCGACAAAACGGACTGATTACAATAAATTCCAATAGAAATTGAAAAATGAAAATTTGTTGAAAGTAGGCGACATAATTTACACAGATATACTGGACCTCTTACGTTTATGAAGCTAATGTGACCGACAACGTCACAAGCTTCAATTTCTACCGAAAAAATCATATGAAACCAAGCATAGCTAAAGAAGATGCCATGTTGTAAGTATGGCGTTCGAGTAAATATAACTATTACTATCTAACGGAGCTATTGTATACTTCATTATTATCTAAAAAAAAATGGGGAGAGTACGATAACTCAGGCGACAAAGTTTAATGACGGATATGTATAGAACAGTTAAAAACAAGCATTTTTTACTATTGGAGGGGGGGGGGCTTTCTCCCCCAGTTTAGGCGGTAGGTAGGGGCAATTTAAAAAAATAGTTCTTGAGAAAATGAAAAATTACTAACAAAAATATTTTAATTAAATTAATTTTTTCTTGCTTGAGTATTAACGTAGTCTTATTTTGATAGTAATAATAAATTATGGATTAATATAAACCTAAGGTAAATTAATTTTTCTTAAATCCAGCTTATTTAAATGCAAAAGAAACTTTGCATGCACCCCATCTTGCACCCACCGCACCTTGCACCCACCCTAAATCCTATAGTGTTCCCAAGCAGGGGGGTTGCAGGGGGCAGCATGCCCCCCATAACCATCCCACTGTTGCATACACCCTAATTCGCACCTACCATTATTACTATCAAAATAAGACCACTCAATCAAAAAAAAAAGTCAATTAAACGCCCGATGATGGATGACAAATATCCGAAACGCGTCGCGATATATTAAACAAATTAAAGTTGTGAAAATTATTGTTTTTCAAAAATAAAAAAAGAGGCTGGGATGCGACCCACACTGATAACTTCCCATCCCGTCTGTCGATTTGTCTTGCTTAAAAGTTTGCCTATATGTATCAATTTTAACCAAATTTGCGTACTATTTTTTGTTTTTTATGAAAAAACGGACTGTTGGATTTTTATAAAAAAACTACTGAATATCGAAAACAATATTTTCTGTGAAATATAATAAGTTTGAAGCCAATATTTGTAATTTTTGAAAAGCTATTTGAGTCGAAAGTAAATTTTTACCAAGTTTTAGCATTGTTTTTTTTAGGTTTTTATTTTTTGTAAGAAAACTGTCAATTCGATTTTTCTCAAAATTGTTCATAATGTTGAAAACAATATTTCTTATATGTTAAAATTAGTTAGAAGCAATTATCTCAAATTTTTGAAAAGATATTTGAGTCGAAAATCAATTTTTACCAACTTTTGTTAAATTTTTTTTAGGTTTTTAATTTTTTGTACAAAAAATGTCAATTCGATTTTTTTCAAAATTTTACTAAATGTTGGCAACAATATTTTTTGAAAGATGAGAATAGGTTAAAGCCAATATCTCAAAGTTTTGAAAAGATATTTGAGTCGAAAATCAATTTTTACCAACTTTTTTTAATTTTTTTTTAAGTTTTTAATTTAAAAAAAAAAAATCTGTCAATTAGATTTTTCTTAAAATTTTATCAGATGTCAAAAACATTATTCTTCGTTGCACAAATTTCTTTTGGAGATGAAATCATATTTTAGTCGCAAAATTTTCGAGGTGACAAATTTTTTGTTTCAGTTTTTTTGATTTATAAAAAAACCGTTTATTGGATTTTTTTCCAAAAATATACTTTTTTTGTATCACGTTAATATAAAATTTAATTCTATTCTCAAGCGTTATTGGTTTATGAGATATTTAGGGTTAACCAAAATTTTCACCTTTTTTTGAACTGCTATGGTAAAAAAACACCTAGGCAATTTTCTGAGAGCCCTTTCTGCATCTTTCTGCCTTATTATCTGTATAACAAAATTTATTTGAAGTCGGTATCTCTTCTGTTTCTTGAGCTATGGACGACGAAAAAAACGTCGCGAACGTACGGACATACGGACATACGGACGTACGAACGTTTTTTACACACGCACGCACAGACATCTTTCTAAAAATATTTTTTTATTTCGAGAAATGTCAAAATTTTCAATTTGACAAATCGGACCCATTACAATAACTTCCTATGGGAAGTTAATAAAATAGTAAATATAAAATTAAAATTTAATATTCGTTTTTATTTGTATTTTCGTTTTTTTATATTATTGCACCACAACCGGAGACAACCACACCATGTATATAAAAAAAAAGAAATAAATTAAAATAGTAGTTGTAGTTATTTTCAATTTTCTCAAAAACTAAAAGACATAAAATCATCTAGTTTTCAGTTTTTGATCAAAAACAAATAAGAGTAATAAATTCTGAAATAAAAACAATTGTAGATACTCGTAATCTTAAAGTATTGAAAATTTACACTTTATACCTTTTTTAACTTTTTTTTTTACTCAAATTTTGAGTTTAAAATTAAATTTTTCATAGTTTGTTTGATTTGATTTAAAAACTGGCTAATAGAACAGAATGTTACCTTTAAGAAAATGTATAAAACCTAATTGTGAATATTACCATTATTTTTTAATTATTTTTTTCCATTTTAAATAATCATTTTTTTAAATTGCCCCTCCCGCCTTAACGGGGGGAGATAGACTCCCCCTCCCAAAGTAAAAAATGCTTGTTTTTAACTGTTCTTAAAAAATCCGTTATAATATCTTGTCGCCTGAGTTATCGTACTCTTGCCAAAAAAATGCACCCAAAATTGGTCTGAAAATAAATTGAAGAATTCTTGATCTAAAATTTTGTCCCTTAGGTTGTATTTCTTTTGATATAAGGATTTCACCTGACCCATAGTCAAACATCAATTTAAAATCAAAATTTGCTTCGAATCCGAAGTATTTTTATTTTTTTTTCTTGCGTCTTGAATATTGATCTATTAAAATTTGTTATCTATACTATCTATACTAATATTATAAATGTGAAAGTAACTCTGTCTGTCTGTCTGTTACTCAATCACGCCTAAACTACTGAACCAATTTGCATGAAATTTGGTATGGAGATATTTTGATACCCGAGAAAGGACATAGGCTACTTTTTATCCCGGGAAAATGACGCATTCCTATGGGACAATTCAGGTGGGCCGATCGCTTTTACGCCTAAACTACTGAACAGATTTAAATGAAATTTGGTAAGGAGATAGGTTAGGTTAGGTTAGGTTATAAGGGGTGTGCACAGCATGAAGCTGTTGCGTACACGGGGGCCTACTGGTCCATTGTGATCCCCTGTAAAAAAGTAAAAGTTAGCATCAATATGCTTCTCAATTTTACCGATTAACGTAGACTGGCTCGTTAACGAACCAGCCTGTGCTATCTATGAATTTCCTCATGTTTGCCATTGAGACCTGTGCTAGATGATCCAGTTCTCCAACAAACCTGTTTCCGAAATGACGGAGTCAGCTGGTTTGGAGGTTCGGACAGTCACAGGTTGGTAAGGAGATAGTTTGAGACTTAAGAAAGGACATGAGTTACTTTTGACCTCGGGAAAACAACGCATTCCCATGGAAAAAATTACTTTCCGAGAAATCTGATCGCTTTCACTCATAAATTACCAAAGATTTGAATAATATTCGGATAAAATTGGTATTACGGGAAAACAACACATTCCCAACCCTTATGAAATAAGTTGTCGAACATGTTAAACTTATCAACCAGCATTTACAATAACAATGAATAAAGCTCAGGGGAAAACGCTGAAAGTTGCAGGTGTAAATTAGGAAAAAAACTGTTTTTCCCATGGACAATTTATAGTAGAGTATTTGGTTGACTTAAAATAAAACGCGTGTTGACTCCGTGGCTTCCAAATTACAACTGACTTTATTCAAAACTTTATTCTTAAGACTAGGGTGAACAATATATAAAACAAAGAGGAAAAGAGAATAGTATATAATAACAGAAATAACGATCGGTAGGGGAAATTATATAAAGCAAGAATAACGTTCGGTTTAAGGTATTTATATCGGGTGATTTTTTTGAGGTTAGGATTTTCATGCATTAGTATTTGACAGATCACGCGGGATTTCAGACATGGTGTCAAAGAGAAAGATGCTCAGTATGCTTTGACATTTCATCATGAATAGACTTACTAACGAGCAACGCTTGCAAATCATTGAATTTTAATACCAAAATCAGTGTTCGGTTCGAAATGTGTTTCGCGCTTTACGTCCGATTTATGGTCTACATAATCGACCAAGTGAGCAAACAATTAATGCGATTGTGACCAAGTTTCGCACTCAGTTTACTTTATTGGACATTAAACCAACCACACGAATGCGTACAGTGCGTACAGAAGAGAATATTGCGTCTGTTTCTGAGAGTGTTACTGAAGACCGTGAAATGTCGATTCGTCGCTGTTCGCAGCAAAGATCTTGGTGTAAAACCGTATAAAATACAGCTCGTGCAAGAACTGAAGCCGAACGATCTGCCACAACATCGAATTTTCAGTGAATGGGCCCTAGAAAAGTTGGCAGAAAATCCGCTTTTTTATCGACAAATTTTGTTCAGCGATGAGGCTCATTTCTGGTTGAATGGCTACGTAAATAAGCAAAATTGCCGCATTTGGAGTGAAGAGCAACCAGAAGCCGTTCAAGAACTGCCCATGCATCCCGAAAAATGCACTGTTTGGTGTAGTTTGTACGCTGGTGGAATCATTGGACCGTATTTTTTCAAAGATGCTGTTGGACGCAACGTTACGGTGAATGGCGATCGCTATCGTTTAATGCTAACAAACTTTTTGTTGCCAAAAATGGAAGAACTGAACTTGGTTGACATGTGGTTTCAACAAGATGGCGCTACATGCCACACACCTCGCGATTCTATGGCCATTTTGAGGGTTTTCCCTTCGGAGAACAATTCATCTCAAGGAATGGACCGGTAAGTTGGCCACCAAGATCATGCGATTTGAAGCCTTTAGACTATTTTTTGTGGGGCTACGTCAAGTCTAAAGTCTACACAAATAAGCCAGCAACTATTCCAGCTTTGGAAGACAACATTTCCGAAGAAATTCGGGCTATTCCGGCCGAAATGCTCGAAAAAGTTACCCAAAATTGGACTTTGCGAATGGACCACCTAAGACGCAGCCGCGGTCAACATTTAAATGAAATTATCTTCAAAAAGTAAATGTCATGGACCAATCTAACGTTTCAAATAAAGAATCGATGAGATTTTGCAAATTTTATGCGTGTTTTTTTAAAAAAAAGTTCTCAAGCTCTTAAAAAATCACCCATTATAATGACAATATGTGTGTTTTCAAGATTGATAGTAAATGAATAACAATGTAACAATATAATGATAGACACTGATAGCATGCGATATCTTAACATATACCTATATATATATAACTACTACAAATTATATGTAGCGTGCTCACGAGTCTCAAACCCACAAAATCTTTACGTTCTTGCCAAGGAAGGAAAAATAAAAAACCTATCTTCTTCTTAAAATGTATTAACCTAACCTAACCTATGACAATCACACTTAGTATGGCCTCATCCCATCTCGGCACAATTCAAACATAAGTACAAAAAAATACAGCTCAGGTTTTTTCATACTACTATCTGAAAAGAACTATCTGATGCGGACGAAGTCGCGGGTAAAAGCTAGTATTTTATAATTGTTTTGTATGTTCCTTAAATTCCGATCAAATACTAAAAAAAAGGAAAAATCAACAAAAGCTCAAGCTTCTTTAAATATGACTAATAGAAAAATAGTTAATTTGTTTCAATTTTGTTCTTAAACGTTTTATAGGCAAACCATTTTTATATATTATTGTTTTTACTTTAATTATTAATTGAATTACATAATTTATGAATTACCAATTCTGTCTATAAAATAAGGTAGTTATATACAAGACAAATAAACAACTTATTATGTGACATTATTAATTATTATCGATTACAATGACCGCAACAAACCCATCAATAACAAGCCCCTGGTAATTTCGGATAAGGTCCTTTGTATTCCAATCAGCCCGTATAATTGCACCATTCAATTCGTTTTACTCTGACTCAATATACCGCACCATATAAACACCATATATCCATCCATCCATCCTTCCTCATTCCCACCCACACATTAATACATGGAAAAATTGACATGTGTAAAATCTCATTGCTATCCCTGTATACACCACCGGCGGCGCGTACCGTACATATCCTTATTTGCAGGTAAGAGAGTTCATTATAACAAATTAACTTTCATTAACAAACATTTTTCATGTTAGGTCAGTGCAAAAGGTGGGGTTGTGGTGAGGAAGGACGGGGGCTATAGCGATAGCGATGGTGAGGGGGGGGAATGTTAAACGGAATATGAGCAATAAAAATCACAATACAATTGTTACTCATACTCTCACATCATCAATAACTTTTGTACCCTACCGTACATTACATGAATCCTTTTTATCGTTCAAAACGAATTCTCCCGTTTTTAATACAATTTTTCGCCCAGGACATCGAAAACGAAAATCAACGAACGAACGAACGTACGTCGAGTGACATAATATTAATTAACCTTTACCACATAACATCCATTTTGTGGGAAGGGTGGGGAAACACCAAACCACCCTTAAAGTGAAATTTAAAACACAACTTTGGATGTGAGCCATATCCTTCGCATACTCGCGTATTGGTTCACATTTTCCAACAATTCCATAGAAAAACAGCATTCAAAATGTAACTGATGATGATGGGATACAAAGCGCGAGAGACGGAGTCAATGAGTCAGGAGTGCAAATATTATTTTAATGTCCTGGTTGACATAGTTTCCTTTGAACCACTATTTATCGATAAAAGGTTTTTTTGCAACAGGTATTTTGAAAATTTACCTGTTTCTTCTTTTTTTGTGTTGGTTTCTTGTTTTAATATGCATGAACATGGACAAACAACAAAAACAAAGAAATCAGAGGACGAAAATATTCTCAGTGGCAGAGGTAAGTAGATCCTAGAAAGGCTTGGTCCTTTTTATTTAACGATCCACACCCAGGAATATAAAGCGATGGCAAAAAGCTTTGTCGATAATTTGATTACAATTTTCGCCATCCACACACAAAGGAGTGTTTGACCTGAACCACCCCACCCCCACCTCTAGGTTCTCCTGCTGCGATGGCTTATATTAAAGGACATTTTTTATTTTATCATTCAATTCAAGAATATAGTAAGGACTTCTCTATACGACCGCAAAACGGTTGAGTGATCGGTGTCAATAAAATAAAACAAAATAATGTTTAATGATATAACTATGAAAATCAAAAGAAATATACGAGTAAGGACGGAGAGTCAATTTTGTATTTTTATTTTTTCGAATGGCTTTGAGTGGAATAGGGTTGGACTGGACGTTGAATATTATAGAGCCACTATTGACATGACAACAGTTTGCCAATATATTTTCTTTTGTGTCCTTGTTTGTAAGGATATGGCATGTTTGTGTGACAACAATATCAGAGGGAGTATTTTATTGGTATTTTAATTTTGTTCTTCTTTATTTTTTATTTCGATACCAGTATAAACAAATTAAAAAATGTTGTAGGTACTGAAGAATGTCCTTGCTCATTCTTAGCACACCTTTGTTTGAGAAATTATTGCGGTAAGAAATTTTGTGACAACCAATAAAAAACAAAAATGGTTATAGGGGCAAACCCATATTATGGTCTTTAAGAGTTGATGTGTGTCCTTAATTATTGGAAATAGTGACACAAGGACTTGGATTGTGAGTTGAGTAGAAATTAAGTATCTTTTTGCAGGATGGTCCTAATTATGTTTGTTAAATTATTTAATGATAAAGAGTCTAAGATTATCATAGAAAATGTTAAAAAAAAGAAGAGAAGATAGATTTAAAGCTTATTGAGTCATTTAAACAAATTGATAAGCCGAAATGTTCATTTCGTCATGTGATATGACATCAGATGAGTTCGTCCACTTTTATTATTTTTTTTTTGATTACTTAGAAAGAACATTTACAATTTTTAAAGGACTTCTAGAATTATTTCGTGACTGAGAATTAGTTTGATTTTTATGAATAACATGCACTTCATTCCCTCTCTATTCGTTTTTTCTCTATGAAGCTGAAATATTAAGGATTTATTGGTACGTATTAAAATTTTTTGAATTTTTCCAGAGTTAAAACCAAGCGCTTTGATTTGTGATTTCTTGGTAAAAAAATTGTAAAAATTTTCAAATTTAGTCTTTAAATAAAAAAAAATGGATTTTATGCAATCTGTGGTTAGAAATTTACTAGGTGTTACAAAATTTTAAATTTTGATAACTGTAATAAAATTTCCTTTCAATTTTTCTTATGTCCAAATGTCTTGAAAAAGTGATACTGCGAGAAAAAAATAACAAAGTAAACAAAACTCGGTCTGGGGAAGAGCAAGACCCAACGACGCTTTTGCTAATCTCTAGCATCTTTAAACCTATTTAAAAGATGTCTGTGCGTGCGTGTGTACGTACGTCTGTACGTCCGTACGTCCGTACGTCTGTACGTCCGTACGTTCGCGACGTTTTTTTTCGTCGTCCATAGCTCAAGAACCAGAAGAGATATCGACAAATAAATTTTGTTATACAGATAATAAGGCAGAAAGATGCAGAAA
This sequence comes from Eupeodes latifasciatus, assembly GCA_920104205.1. Lineage (NCBI taxonomy): Eukaryota > Metazoa > Arthropoda > Insecta > Diptera > Syrphidae > Eupeodes > Eupeodes latifasciatus. The sequence continues at coordinate 14,938,353 of OV049926.1, forward strand.
GGGCTCTCAAGAAAATTGCGTGGGTGGTTTTTTTACCATAGCAGTTTAAAAAAAAGGTGAAAATTTTGGTTAACCCTAAATATCTCATGAACCACTGACGCTAGAGACTTGAATTAAATTTTATATTATATACTGTAACGTTATACAAAACAATTACATTTTTGGAAAAAAATCCAATTAACGGTTTTTTTTATAAATCAAAAAAACTGAAAAAAAAAATTTGTCGCTTCGAAAATTTTACGACTAAAATATGATTTCATTTCCAAAACAATTTTGTGCAATGAAGAATAATGTTTTTGACATCTGATAAAATTTTGAAAAAAATCGAATTGACAGTTTTTTTACAAAAAATAATAACCTAAAAAAAAATAAAAAAAAGTTGGTAAAAATTGAGTTTTGACTCAAATATCTTTTCAAGACTTTGAGATATTGGCTTTAAACTACTTTTATCTTTCAAAAAATGTTGTTTTCAACATTCAGTAAAATTTTGAAAAAAATAGAATTCACAGTTTTTTTACAAAAAATTAAAAACCGAAAAAAAAATTCAACAAAAGTTGGTAAAAATTGATTTTCGACTTAAATATCTCTTAAAAAATTTGAGATTATGGCTTCTAACTAATGTTAACTTATAAGAAATATTGTTTTCAACATATGGAAAAATTTTGAGAAAAATCGAACTGACAGTTTTTTTACAAAAAATAAAAACCTAAACAAAAAAATTAATAAAAGTTGGTAAAAATTGATTTTCGGCTCAAATAGCTTTTCAAAAATTAAAAATATTGGCTTCAAACTTATTTTATTTCACAGCAAATATTGTTTTTTATATTCAGTAATTTTTTTATAAAAATCCAACAGTCCGTTTATTCATAAAAAAAATAAAATCTACAAAAAATAGAACGCAAATTTGGCAAGAATTGTTACATTTAGACAAACTTTTAAGCAAGACAAATCGATAGACGGGATGGGAAGTTATCAGTGTGGGTCGCATCCCAGCCTCTTTTTAATTTTTGAAAAGCTATTTGAGTCGAAAGTAAATTTTTACAAGTCTTAGTATTGTTTGTTTTTTTAGGTTTTTATTTTTTGTAAAAAAAACTGTCGATTCGATTTTTCTAAAAATTTTATAGAATGTTGAAAACAATATTTCTTATAAGATAAATTAAGTTTGAAGCCTTAATCTCAAGTTTTTGAAAAGATTTTGAGTCGAAATTCAATTTTTACCAACATTGAGTAATGTTTTTTTTTAGGTTTTTATTTCTTATAAAAAAAACTGTCAATTAGATTTTTCTCAAAATTTTATCAGATGTCAAAAACATTATTCTTCGTTGCGCAAAATTGTTTTGGAGATGAAATCATATTTTAGTCGTAAAATTTTCGAGGTTCACAAATTTTTTTTTCATTTTTCATTTTTCAGTTTTTTTTATTTATAAAAAAAAACCTTTTATTGGAATTTTTTCCAAAATCATAGTTGTTTTGTATCACGTTACAATTTATAATATAAAATTTAATTCAAGTCTCTAGCGGCATTGGTTCATGAGATATTTAGGGTTAACCAAAATTTTCACCTTTTTTTTTAAACTGCTATGGTAAAAAAACCACCCACACACTTTTCTTGAGAGCCCTTTCTGCATCTTTCTGCCTTATTATCTGTATAACAAAATTTATTTGAAGTCGATATCTCTTCTGGTTCTTGAACTATGGAAGACGTACACACGCACGCACAGACATCTTTCTAAAAATCTTTTATTTCGACTCTAGGGACCTTGAAACGTCGAGAAATGTCAAAATGTTCAATTCGACAAATCGGACCGATTACAATAACTTCCTATGTTAAGTTAAAAATTGTTACGGATTTTCGAAATAACTCAAAGTTGAAGTTACTATTTTAGGATTGTATTAAATGTGAACACATTTTAAGATGCTAAAATCTTATTGAATTACAAAATAACATCTTTAAATCTCTGTATCTTGTTAAAATGGCTTCACCGTTTTTATAAATCATTTTAAATTTTGCTCCAAATTTTGAAATTTACTTGATTTTTTAGCAACAGTTCTTGATTAAGAGGATATAGACCATTAAATTGAAAAACGTTTAATTCGAGCTATTTTATAATTAAATCTCTAAAATAACCTATAATTTCATTAAGAGGACTACCCGTTTGAGGACATGTATGTGAAATCAACTTAAATCAGACTATTTTCCGTCATATCTCGACACCTAATTGCAACAGCGTAATGAAATTAAAACTAGCGTAAAACTAAAGAAAGAAGGACTTTAAACTTTTATATACAAGTTTTTGATACCAACTACACTAAAACTACTTAAGCTGCCGCGGGGAAAGAAATGTTTGCATTTGGAACACATGCGTAATCCAATATTAGCTTTTAAGTGTTTTAAGACTAAAGTAATACGACTTCATTTTGATGTAGGTGTCGATAGTATGTATGAACAATCATGAAAAATTTTACTTCAGATATCTTGAACAGTTTGGATTGTTGAGGTATCTGAAGGTTTTAAAATGGAGTTTTCAGAAAAAGGATTATTTCGGTACCTTATTCGAAAGGGGAAAGGTGCGGACTCAACGAACAATTAAAATAAAATAATATTTTTCAAAATGATGGAATTTTCCTTCTTCCGGTATAATTCACTACATTTTTTCGTATACAAGATATTTCTCCATATATGTTTTTAAAATTGCATCAAAATTAAGATGATAAATCGACCCAAAGAAAATGTTTGTATATCTCAGGCAAACATGACCTTTTTTGTTACACCTAAAAACGTAAATCAATTTTCCTAAATTACACCCTTTCACTCAACAGTCAACATCCCTTTACATTCTTTTGGTTCTTAGTAACCAAATTTCATGAACCTATCAATTTTGTAGGGAGCTTTTTTGTGGAAGCATAATCACTTTCCCTACCATTGTTAACTTTTTATTGTTTCGATTTCATAAATTAATAATTTTGAGCTTAAACCTTGTGTTCCCTAAATTTTCATAAATTTTATTACTCCTCTCCAAATCAAGGTAACTTTTGAGAACAGTTATTGAAACATTTTTGTGTTGGTCCCGATAATTATTTACTTACTTCGTCTAGAGAAAATATGTGGAGTATGGATAAATTGTCCTTAGGAAAAATCCTTTTTTTTTCAGATATCAACTTTATCTTTTAGTTCCATTTTCAGTGAATTAAGCAGTTCTTTATCCCCCATTTTGTCAACTGCAAGAACTTCACAGTTTTCAAAGGACTTTTGCATTTCTATATAAAATTCAAAGACAAAATGCAAATTATCATAGCGTGTCTGTCTGATTGTTAAAAATTCAAGTTTCTGACTTGCTAACTTCACAATGAAGCAAAAGTGTGATGTAAACTCGATTCCCCACAAATTTTTTTGAATAAAACAAAAAATTTATTCTTAGAAACAAAAAGTGTTACAATTTGAATACAATGAACTATTCTGATTTCTTTGAATAAAAATGCAAATTTTAAAAAACTACAAATTCATGTCATGGTTTCGTGAAAGTATTTTTAAAGGTTTAACTTTTACTTACTTTCGTAGCCTTAGTTTGATAAGTTAAAGTCAAGAATTTGATTGATGTTTTTGTACCAAAATTTAAGGATAATCGTCAACTTTAAAATCCTCCTTGTGACAATAAAAATAACATGTAAGTTAGTACCTTCAAAAGGACATTCAAGGATTCCACTTAACAAAAATGAATGTCTTTTACCTTTGCATATGTACATTGTACATAACACATAATTGAGGATTATAATGTGAAAAATAAATAAGAATTTATGTAAACATGCATCAGGATGGTTAAGGATGTTTTGTTTCAAGAAAAAATGAAAACATAAAAATGATATGTTGTCCCCATACAGTGCTACAATCTACAACATAATACTTCATTTTAAATGGTTTTGTTGGTTGACAGGATAAGAGATATTTGCATTGTTTTATTTCTTTTTTTTGTTTATGTATCTCTTCAATTTTAAGGACCTTCTTTTTTATGTTTTGTGACATTTTTAAATTTAAAAAGGAAATTAAAATGGAAATTTAGGAAGAAATTTAATTTAATACATTTGTTTTTACGAGATAAATTAAATGTAATAGGCATTTAGGTCTTAATAACAGATTCTATGCAATTAGTGCCTTAAGATGTCCTGGAAGGTGAGAAAAATAAAATTCAATTAAAAAGAAACAGTTGTAAATATCAAAGGATCTATGAAAGTCTGCCCAAAATGGTAACATTAAATGGAAATAACGATATCTTTTTTAGTTAAGTCCTTCAAAAAGCCATATGACCTCAAACTACAAAGATATTAATTATCCTGCAAACCACAATTTTCTTCTTATTTGTATTTATAAGCCTCCTTCCAAAAAACATCAATAACATTCATTCCAAGAAATTGCATCGTACTTTTAATCAACAACTAACCAACGAAGTGTGTGAAATATCCGGTTGAACTTCTCTCAAATCAATTTAAACTTTTATTTCGGTTTTCTTTTCTTTATTTTGAACCTATTTTAAGAAAATGTCTGCTCACGAAGTATGGCGTCATAAATTTCGAGCACATAAGGATAACAAGCAGAAAGCACAAAAACCATTAATAAGGACTCTAAAGCTCATCGACTTCGTTTTTGATGCAATTGAATTTAGTTTTCCTCGACATGAGCATGAGGGCTTGTATGAACTTTATTTGTAATCTATCATAACTAAAAATCAATCAAAAAACTCTAACAAGCCAAAACCAAGGCCGACTACGACGAACAGTGCCAGGACATTACCATATACAAATATTTGTATAGTTGAATATGTGGTACATATGTTACCTACCTACCAAACTTCCATTCCCCTCCACAAAAAAAAAAAAAATATCTCTTACAAAAATTCTGGCCAAATGTTTGCAGGCTTATGCTATAATCCTATTTCTTCACCTCACTTGCAGGAGCAGTAAAGAAGAAGCAGAGGCAGTCCAGTCTTCTCTCCCCATTACAATTGATTTCCCATAAAACAAAACATCCCATATAATAGGTATTAGATCCGAAGGAGATAGACTCAAAAAAATATATGAGAACCGCATTGAAAATAAATCCTTAGTCCTCGCACTCTAAAACATACGGACTTAGTATGGTACAACGCTGTGCAAAAAATATTGCTACTAAATAAAACTACAAGGAAATTAATAATTGAAGCTTTTTAAATTCTAATTTTTCTTCTGAAATTACATAATAGCATTATATATTTATACTAGCTGCACCCCGCAGCGTTACTCGCATGCAAATGTGTTTGGCATAAAAAAGGTTATAGTGAGCCAACATTAAATGATAGACACATGCTGTCGCGGACTGCTTTTTAGATATATTAAAGTGGAACAATTATTAACAAAACATTAACCATTTCCGCAGCCCATGTGGTAGCTTTCAAAATTGAAAAAATCACCGATTTTGAAACAATCTTTGGTGTTACGCTCATAGAGCTCAATAAAGGGGCTATCGAACACTTCTAACACTGAAATAATTTTTCAAATTGGACGAATAGTTGCTGAGATAAGTGGGTGCAAACAAGCAAACAAACACACGATTCAGCTTTATAATATTAGTAAAGATTGTTTTTAAAAAACTAGTAAGAATTAACATTTGTTTAATAATTTTAAGGTTTCGATCATTGTTAATTTCGGTTGGCCAAAGTATAAGTTATCCGCTGTGGTCTTAATATTGAAAATATAAATAAATAAATAAATACACTTATCATATGAAAGCAGTCTTCTTTCAAGGCTAGGTTGCAAAATGTGTAGAATTTGTCAAACTTGTCACTATATGGGTTTCCTTGTAAAAATAAGACCTTAAATCTTGCTTTAAATATAAGAGATATTTTATAATAACATAGCGAGTCATAAAAGTAATTTCTTTGGTTATAATTATAATTTAACGGATTATATGGACAATATCCTGCTTTTAGACTCTTGAGCATTATAGTTGTGAATGCATTTCGGATATTGTTTTCTATAGATTGGGAAATGTGGTATGGTTGATTTTTTAAATTACTAAGGTTTTTCACGTCTACTTCTAAGGTTTCTCCACAAGCGGAACTAAAGTTTTGCCACCTAGTATACTACTAATCTCCAATCCTAAACTGGTAGAAAATTCTTTCTTCATACTCATTAATCCCCAAAACCTGAGAGCCATAAGAAAGAGTTGATCAGCCAACTGCGTTTAAAATGTTATACTTTGCATAAAGAACGACTTTCGTGTTCGAAACACATATTTTTCACGAAAAAATTAAGTACATTGTGAGAGCTTTTTGCGTTTCCTGTATTTAACATCCTTGACTGTTTCCAGAGGGTGGCCATTGTCATTCATTAAGCATTATTGTAGATTGTATAAAAACCATTATTTTGTTAGTCCCCATTCTTACAATACAATGATAATCAGTATCATCGCCATATTAGCAATTCATACTCCTTCTGGGAGATCATCTACTGCATCGTTTATAAATATGGAAAAAAATAATTAACTCAGTAGGCAGCCTTGCTTAACTCCTGTATCTGTTTAAAACCAATTTGAATACGATGAATCATTCGAAACTGCTTCATTTTGAAGAAATTTGGAGTTGTGAAAGTTTAAAGAAAAGGGCATTTCGGTTTACAAGGTCCCAGGCCTGGAAAGCTTGTTGCGGTAAAAATTTAATAAAAAGAAGAATTTTCAAATTTTTCTTTTCCGGTAATTAAAGTTTCTTGAAGCAAAATTTATTTACGCCTAAACATTTATTTCTGTAGTACCCGTAACGTTATGGTCAGTGCGTTGGACTGCCATGCAAGAGGTCTTGAGTTTGATCCCTGCCTGTGTCACCTAACTTTTTTTACGGGTACTGCCTCTTGCGAGGAGTTGACAAATCTTCCAAGAGTAATTCTTGTCATGAAAAGTGCTTTCTTAAATTAGCCGTTCAGATTCGGCTTAAAAAACTGTATTCCCCTCCATCTCTGACAACATTAATAGCACACAGGAATAGTTGAGAGTTGTAAGTCACTAGGCCCTAGTTCTCAACGGACTTTTGCGCCACGTTGTTTATTTTTATTTATTTATTTCTTGAAACTATTATAATGTAGTTTTTCATTTACATTTTTTACTAACATTTTGGAGTTCGAAAACAGTTTTGTGAAAGTTACTTTTTATGTGACTTATTTATAATAGCTCTCTTATTTCAAACCTGGACTATCATTGTTAACTTATGATGGTACACAGCTAGAATTTCGTTTATTTAGAACTTGCTTGTGATGTGATACTTTTTTTGTATGAGGATGAGGTAGACTCGTCGGTGTCTAGGGTCCTGCCTGTCCCTTACAGAGATTAGGGAATGATAAGCGTAGCACTAGCACGCGACGACGCAAGGTTTGTCCTAGTTATTTTTGAACAGTAACCACGAAATAATCGGTTGGGATTAGGTTCTCCTTCCTTGTCGCTTATAGAAAACTAGGCATTAATTGGTCAGCTTAAACCTCTATCATAGTAGACTTAGCAAAAGTGGGGTAGGTATACAAAAGTGGAGAGGCAGTCCTGTATTCCAGGTACTAACTGTGCTTGGGTACTCTTTCCTTTAATCTATACTAATAAATATAAAGAAGAAAGATTTGTATTTTTGTATGTAACGAATAAACTCAAAAAGTACTGGACCGATTTTAATAATTCTTTTTTCATTAGAAAGCTACATTATCAGTATCATAGTAACATAGTAAGTAACATAGGCTATATTTAGTACTAGATTACTACAGAAATCTTTTGAAATTCCTATTACAACCAACCGAAGGTGTACAAAAATTAGCCATAAAATGTCTTTCATCGCATACGCTGCGAAGAGTATTAATGATAGGACAAAAAAATGTTCGACGATATCTTTTTTCATTAGAAAGCTATATTATCTGTATCTGTACCTATTTATGTCTACCCGTGCGAAGCCGGGACGGGCTGCTAGTATAAAATAAGGTTGGTATGGTAGTTGGTACCCAAACAAGCTCACGGCAGAAGACGAGTTTGTGTTGAAATTTCATTTTCCTATATGAAATACTCTGTGAAAAGTCCATGTGAGTTAAAAGCAGATAATAAAAGAATACTTTGACAGATCTACAAAATCTAAAGTATAGTCTTCAAATATGTAACTGTTTTTTTCTCTACTTCCACGTTTTTTTTAAACTTTTTTTCTTACTGATATTATATACTTTTTCTTGTTAAAAACTATTTTAAATAAAGTTTACGTAAAGTTTTATGGTTGGAAAAAGTACAGAAATTCTTCTTCAATATATAAACATACAAATAAAAATCTTTGATATGTGATGGTACCACTTCAGATTTTCGAGATGTATGTATACATTTTATGCTAGCTTTTATATGAGCTGTACTTTTTTGTACATATGTTTGAATTGTGCCGAGATGGGATGAGGCCATACTATAGTCCGGTCAATTTAGACATAAAAATAGTGGTCAAATAACAAAAATTCCGACAGAGCCAAATTTTGGTGGAGACCTTGGGTTTACCCTAAGAAATAAAAATTTAAAAGTCCCCATCAATCCCATGCGAGCTTAGAAAGTTATTCGGGGTCAAAGGTCAAAATTTTAATTTTTTGGATTTTTCTAAAAAACGGTAAGTTTTATCACAAAAATACCTCAGACCGAATTTGTAAATCTCAAAATTCTCTACAAAAATGGTCCTCATGATTTTTTGTCTAAGTATCACCCTTCCTGAGATATCGCGTTTGTAAGAGTTATGTTCAACATAATATGCACATATTTGCCCCATATATACATATTCAAGTGCTCAAGCAAGCAAAAATATCTATTTATGTCTCTTTTATGAACAAAGTATATACTATATTAAAAAAATATACATTTAAAAAAAAAGTCAGTCCCTTATAGAATCCCCTCTACCCGCATGGCCTTGGATAACATCTGGCTATTCGGCCTAGAACCTTTAAATCTAAATTACAACTGGGTCTTTCAGTTTTTTTCCATCGGCAGTTTGGTTCGAAACGTCTCATACATGATTGAACAGATCAAGGTATTGTCCGGATATTTCTTCATCATCTTCAATGTCGTATAGTATAAACGAGTTTTATTTAAAATATTTTCAACTGTAATAATAAGATTTGCAACCATAACATCATCAATAGCTAATTCTTTTAATATTCTTAATGCTAAAGCGAGCTGAAGTAACGTGTGAGCTCGAACTGCCCTCGTGTAAGCATGGCCATTAAGCATTTTCTTTAGAGATTTAGGTGCATAAATCTCAGCAAGTACTTCTTTTAAACCACTTCCTTGCATAATATAACCTATTGCTCCAAAAAATGACATAAGCAAATGAAATCCTCCAAGTCTAACTATAATCTTCGATAATTCCGATCCTTCAGATGCAGCAGATACGATTTCGCGAGCTTTCGCATACAGAGGTTGATCAAAAGTAATTATGCAAACTTTATGGTTATAACGTTAAGCATCTTCTAAGCACAAAGTAAAGTTGTGTACCTATATAGTACTGTAATTACTTGCTGGTTGTTGAACAAATGGCAGAAATAAAATTTTTGATCTTGAAAAATCTATAATATTACTTGTCACGTGTTCAATATAACCATTCCAACCACAGGTAAAGGAAAATGTTTGCATTTTTCATAGAACCATATGACATCAACTTTTTTTTAGGAAAGTTACTTTTGTTTCATTTTCATAATCAAAATCTCGAACATTTATTTTGCTATATCCTACAAGTACTACGCCAGTGTTTTGATAAACCTGTATAGGTACATGACCCTTGCTGAAAGAACTTTAGTTACTCGTGGCATCGGCTCTTCTTGTAATACTGAATCTTTGGGGGTAATAATTTGTATAATACCCATTATATGAAGTTTATTATTACCGTCCAAAGTATTTGCATTAATATCAGCATTGTCTTCAACATATTGAAGAAATGTACCACTTTTTGGTGATAAAATGTGAGGTGGGCGACTGAAAACTGCTGCTGATTCATAGTTCATTGTTTCACTGTAAGATGCGCATAAACCAAAAGATGAGAAAATTTGTATGAGACGTTTCGAACCAAACCGCCGCCGCGCCGATGGAAAAAAACTGAAAGACCCAGTTGTAATTTAGATTTAAAGGTTCTAGGCCGAATAGCCAGATGTTATCCAAGGCCATGCGGGTAGAGGGGATTCTATAAGGGACTGACTTTTTTTTTAAATGTATATTTTTTTAATATAGTATATACTTTGTTCATAAAAGAGACATAAATAGATATTTTTGCTTGCTTGAGCACTTGAATATGTATATATGGGGCAAATATGTGCATATTATGTTGAACATAACTCTTACAAACGCGATATCTCAGGAAGGGTGATACTTAGAAAAAAAATCATGAGGACCATTTTTGTAGAGAATTTTGAGATTTACAAATTCGGTCTGATGTATTTTTGTGATAAAACTTATCGTTTTTGAGAAAAATCCAAAAAACTAAAATTTTGACCTTTGACCCCGAACAACTTTCTAAGCTCGCATGGGATTGATGGGGACTTTTAAATTTCTATTTCTTAGGGTAAACCCAAGGTCTCCACCAAAATTTGGCTCTGTCGGAATTTTTGTTATTTCAATTGTCTAAATTGACCGGACTACTAAGTGTGATTGTCATAGGTTAAGTTAGGTTAGGTTAATACATTTTAAGAAGAAGATAGGTTACTGCAATACATTTTTATATACGACGTTTTTTGTTTTTCCTTCCTTGGCCAGAACGTAAAGATTTTGTGGGTTTGAGACTCGTGAGCACGCTACATACAATAATTGTCCATGGGAAAAACAGTTTTTTTTCCAAATTTACACCTTCAACTTTCAGCGTTTGCCCCTGAGCTTCATTTATTGTTATTGCAAATGCTGCTTTCAGAGGAAACTGCACTCTTTTAAAGTGAAACGGCAAATCGGAATTATCGGAATGCGGGGTATTAAAACATTTTTTCCTTTTGCTATTCCAGTCATGATTATAGCTTTTATAATAGGGGAATTCACGATCGGGTGTAAATGGTCTTGCATCAGTGCATGTGCATATTTTTTGTGCATACAGATGCTCTACACTTACAAAATATATGTATGAATATGCACATGCTTTAGTAGTGCAAATTTACTTTGCTGAAACCCTAAAGTATACAAATGCACAAGCATGAGCAACACTGTTTTGACAGCAATAAATCAGCTGATATTTAAATAATCAACATGGCTGATCTAATTAAAATAAATAAAAAAAGAGAAAAACCGAATAAAAAGTGGTCAATTGACGAAATTAAAATAGTTTTAAACTATATACGGGATAATTCGGACTTGGAGGTAATATTAATCAACAATATTTAACATTTGTTTACAAGTATTTGCTGTTTTTTTATAAATAAAAATAACAATAATCAGCTGTTCTCACAACTGTCAAAAATCGTTGCAAGAATACCTTGGCTTTTTATTTGCTTTTCGGGCGTTCACTATGTTGTGTATATATTTACACTCAAATGCAATTCCCAGACTAAATGCACTAGATCGTGAATTCCCCTAATATTTCGTCCTAGGTGAGTAATCTGTAGCCGTGTACCATTACATAACTTTGATACGCCAAGATTTCTCATTAACAGGACTGGAACACCAACCTTCAATCTCAACTTATGAGAAGGGTTGGGAATGCGTTGTTTTCCCGTAATACCAATTTTATCCAAATAATATTTAAATCTTTGGTATTTTAGGAGTGAAAGCGATCAGATTCCCCGAAAAGTAATTTTTCCCATGGGAATGCATTTTTTCCGAGGTCAAAAGTAACTCATGGCCTTTCTTAAGTCTCAAACTGTCTCCTTACCAAATTTCATTTAAATCTGTTCAGTAGTTTAGGCGTAAAAGCGATCGGCCCACCTGAATTTTCGCATGGGAATGCGTCATTTTCCCGGGGTATGTTATGTTTTCCTCTTTTTAACAGCTACTTTAAAAGATATTGAAAAGGTACAAAATGAATAAATTTAGAATAGCAACATTTTTGTAAAAACCCAAAACCAAATCTGAAAAAACAAGAATGGAATTAGTATCCATCCTTTCCCAGCATTTGGTGTTTTTGGCCATTTTTCAGAAGAAAATTTTGGTTTAAAATTTCCCTAGCTTGTTTTTCAGATGCAAATTTCTGTTTTATGAACTTCTTTCTTTTTTAGTTAATCACATTTTCTATAAATACAACTTCCTAAACCAACATTCAGCCAATTTCTTTGGTAATTTTTTTAACACATCTCTAAATATGAAAATATAAAATATTTTCTGTGGCCCTCAAAAACGTTCATATATCAGAAAACGGTTATCTACGAATATGTGTAGCTGATAGGTATACAAAAAAAATAAAACCATTCAATATCCTTCCCTAACATATAAAATCGGTAAAGATTGAGTTTTAGGTTCTCTTTTTTGATCCTACAAAGCTCATCGAAGTATACCTACGAGTAGATAGATATTCGCTTATAATTTTCTCTCCGTCTGATTCTAGTCCTGACCATCATTTGCCTGATGCTTGGTTAGTTTTTGGTTCGATGGGTATGCTTAGGTTAGCCTGTTCCCAATGCACCCATTTTTCCAACAAAATAATGGAAATTCAATGAAGAAAAGCATAAAAAGGATTAAAATGCATTTTCCACTCGATCGAAATCGGAATTTAAGAATTTTCTATGCTCATTTAGCTTACCTACATACTCGTATATATTTTTATATTCGTACTCTCTTCTTCAAAACTTTGAAATTCATATACATACATATATAGATATCTATTACTAGCTTTTTTATCATTTTCCAAAACTATAAATGAATATTTTTAAATAGAACTACGAAAAGTAAAAAATAAAACACAAAACTCGAAATGTGAAAAATGTAAATTTTCAGTTTCTACAACTCGAATTCTGAATACATAATTTTGGAAAAGAGATTTACTTAATTTATGCAATGTTTGATTCGATTGAAAGTGGATTTACAGTTTTATTTTAATTTTTCTTTTTTTTTGTGGGATAATTGTATAAATAATACGAGCATGTTAAAAAGAGGAAAATTAATTATTACATTTATTTTTACTTTTAAAAATCATTTTTGATTTAATTTGATACATTTTATGTATCCAATTATAGATTTATAAATATGTAGTTTTAAAAATCTGAATTTCTCTTTTTTGGATTAATTAGTAATTTTGAAGAGTTTACTAAAAGCAAAGCAAAATTATTGTAAGGGAGACCAAAAAACGGTCATACTAAAAACTTTAAATAGGACCCAGTGACAAATATAAAATATTCTGGGTTCAATAAATATACTTTTGAAGTTAATCGAAACAAACATAGATATATATACTGAAATATTTATATGTGTTAAAAATAATAAAACATGGCGACTCTGAAATCATAAAAAAAGGGCCTAAATCGATGTTCCCGATTTCGAGGTATCAAAAGAGTCTATTTAGACATATTTCCTGCATTTCAAGATTTAATAATGAACCTGCAAAGAAGTTTGTTTTCAAAAATTTAAAATCCATTTCATTTCTCAAAAAAAAACTTAACTTTTCAAAATTTTTAATAGAAAATCGTTTTAATTAATTTTGTATACATACAATTTTTTGATTTGAGTATAAAAATATTTTTAGTATGCAGTTATTTATAACCTTATGACATGATGACAGATTTTCGATATATCGAATTTTGAAAAAAAAATGTAGGTTTAAAATTTAAAAATAATGACATTTTTTATTAAATCAGTTGATCGCTTAAAAGCAAAATAACGGCTCTATAGAGAGCACTTTTCTGAATCAAACAAAAATATTTTTTTAATGAAAGAAGCCAAATAAAAAAAAAGAGGCTGGGATGCGACCCACACTGATAACTTCCCATCCCGTCTGTCGATTTGTTTTGCTTAAAAGTTTGTCTATATGTATCAATTCTTACCAAATTTGCGTACTATTTTTTGTAGATTTTATTTTTTTATGAAAAAACGGATTGTTGGATTTTTATAAAAAAATTACTGAATATCGAAAACAATATTTTCTGTGAAATAAAATACGAGTAAGTTTGAAGCCAATATTTGTAATTTTTGAAAAGCTATTTGAGTCGAAAGTAAATTTTTACCAAGTTTTAGTATTGTTTTTTGTTAGGTTTTTAATTTTTGTAAAAAAAACTGTCAATTCGATTTTTATCAAAAATTTACTGAATGTTGACAACAATACTTTTTGAAAGATAAAAGTAATTTAAAGCAAATACTCAGTTTTGAAAACATATTTGAGTCGAAAATCAATTTTTACCAACTTTTATAAATTTTTGTTTGTGTTTTTATTTTTTGTAAAAAAAAACTGTAAATTCGATTTTTCTCAAAATTTTTCCTATTGTTGAAAACAATATTTCTTATAAATTAAAATATGTTTGAAGCCTTAATCTCAAGTTTTTGAAAAGATATTTGAGTCGAAATTCAATTTTTATCAACTTTGAGTAATGTTTTTCTTAGGTTTTTATTTTTTTATAATAAAAAAACTGTCAATTAGATTTTTCTCAAAATTTTTTAGGATGTCAAAAACTTGAAAAAATTGATTTGGAGATGAAATCATATTTTAGTCGTAAAATTTTCGAGGTGACAAATTTTTTTTTGATTTATAAAAAAAACCGTTTATTGGATTTTTTTTCCAAAAATATACTTTTTTGGTATCACAGTACAATATATAATATACAATTTAATTCAAGTCTCTAGCGGCATTGGTTCATGAGATATTTAGGGTTAACCAAAATTTGCACCTTTTTTTTAAACAGCTATGGTAAAAAAAACACCCACGCAATTTTCTTGAGTGCCCTTTCTGCATCTTTCTGCCTTATTATCTGCATAACAACATTTGTTTGAAGTCGATATCTCTACTGGTTCTTGAGCTATGGATGACGAAAAAAACGTCGCAATCACGCACAGACATCTTTCTAAAAATCTTTTATTTCGACTCTAGGGACCTTGAAACGTCGAGAAATGTCAACATTTTCACTTCACTTCCTATGGGAAGTTAAAAATAACGTTTTTCGAATTCGTTGCTATTTTAAGAAAAATTGAATCTACATTTTTGTGTTGATACAAACCTAATTAAAATTTTTCGTATGTTTTGTTGAAATAATTCATCAAAGTTTACTTGTCTTTCTTAATTTTAAACTGAACATTTTTTAGAAAACCCTTTCTGGCTACAACAAAAAAAAACTAAATTCTCAAAATTATTTTAATTTAAAATTTATCAGAAATATTTTCAAATTACCAACGTAGACATTTCTCTTAGAATTTATTTGAATTTTGAGTTTTTTTTCACATAAATATCAAGCATTTACTTTCATACTATACAAAAATTGTTATTAAAACAGTGTAGTAAAATTATATTCTTTGAAACTTTACTGTTGTGCGGTCCTTGGCTTGTTTTTGAGAACCAAAATTAAGCAAATAAATATTCTCAACAGCAAATAAATCCGAGCTATAGAAAAATATATCCTTTTTATGAGTCCGTTTCAAAGGAATTTTTGATTGGAATTATTATGTTAACAAATCATTCCTACTTCTATGGAAATAAAATATAGGCTTTATTTATTTTTGTTGAAAAATTAATTTCTCAAAAATTATGATTCTAACCATGCAAATACCGCTAAATTACATTTAACTTTATTTCATACCAAAACTAAAACTCCAAATAATGAGAATCCTATTATGAAAAGAAAACGAAAATGCCGTACGAAAATATTTTTGGTATTCATTTATTATACTTGTACCGCCATATCGTGTTTCAAAGGTCTAACTACTCGAATCCACTCTAGGTCTTATCCCCCGTCCGCTCAAGTTCTATACCTCATCTTATAAAGAGCACATATAAAAACCATTAATTTAAATCATGGACCATGACTTGCCTTAAGCGTATACACTTTTCTCTCTAACTTCTTCACCATCACCGACCACTAGCCCACGTCCGGTCCCAATCCCTGTTAAAAGATGATTTCAAAGAAAGAAAAGTTTCGTAAAATACTCGTAGGTATGATTCCAACAATGGACCGTTACATATATTTTGAGAGTATGCGATAGAAGCTATTTCTGAAGAAAAAAGCCACTTACCTATACCTTGAGTCTGAGTGCAACCATACGACGACCTGACCATTATTATTAGCCAGGACTTGGTCAGGTCAGTTGGTGTAACATTATTAATGACACGTTAAAGCTGTTAATGACTTTAGCTCGCTCAAAACTTCTATCAAGGAAGTCCGAACCGAAGGGGGGAAAAATGAAAATGTTCATACCTTCGCACATAATATTCATTATTCCTACGTAACTTACCTTTACCTTAACTAGCCTAACCTATGTACCTTTAAAGAAGCAACAATGAAGGCGGTAAACAAAAAGTTTATAGAAAAAAGGACGAGAGAAAAAAAAAAAACAATACAGCCTTCGTTGAATCAGAAAGTGGAGTTCTCAATTAAGGAAAAGTCACATGGGGAGTTCCTCTGTACACCTCCCAACCCTAAGGACATATGTCGTTTCAGGATTTCTTTTTTATTGTATTCTTCGTCACAGGACTTTTTTCTTGTTTTGTTCATTGTTTGTGTACATTACATGCTCATGTAGGTAGGAATAGCGCTGCTGAACACGCTGGTGCTGCTCTCTGGGCTGATCCTGGGTCCCTGGATGGCAAGGCCAAAAAGGTGAGCAAATTGTGTGTATATTTGAGTTGCAGGAAGAGAAGTCAGGGAGGCATGAATAGAAAATATACTGTTTGAAATCATAGAAATGTAGACTTATGTATATACCCACCCATAGCTTAGCTATACAGATGGTGAAGACTAAGGAGAGCCCTGGAGAAATCATTGCACCCAGAGTTAGCTTATACAGATTGATTGTAACTATGGCTTTTACTCGGGATTCGTATGCTTGACATCAGGGATAAAAATACACCAGGTTGACAGCCTTTTTCAGACATCAACATTCAACATTCAACATCAAGCAATTGGAAGCTGAGGTGAACCGAATAGAGAACCGCATCATAGAGCCAAAAGACTTGACATTGATTTGTATGTTTGTAAAATGTGAATAAAAATCGTCGCTCGTTTTATAGGGGGCTATAGGAATAAGGTACATTTATAGACCTAACCTATACGTACAAGTATGTTTAAGAATTTTTAAATTCAAGGCGTTTAACGGAGAGGTACATACGAGTAGCTACGTACATATATATTCTCGTTCTTTTGGAGTCTTGGTAATGTAAAATGTTGGCATGAGGATTGTTAAAGTGATTTAACGTTTTGGCTGTAATATTTCAAGGGGAATTGGAAAACACAGTTGACTCTATTCAATATTGGAATTGATTTTATTTCTTTTATTTTTTGTTATTTTTTCTTTGAGAATGGAAATCGAAAATCGGAAAGAAGTTTTGCTTAACTTTGATTTGTTGGTTAGATATAAAACGAATTATAGTGGGTAATAGTTTAAGGAGTTGTTAAAAGGATATTTGGTGCAGGTATACAAATATTTACTTGGCAATTATTTTACAAAAAGAATCTGTTAAAAGGGTAATAAGGAAAGTATACTAACAAAATTATTATGTTTTTCAAGGGTGAAGGGGGGTAAATAGGCTTGGGGATTGTGTTTAAGCTTCGAAGTTTCGACAAGGAAGAAGAGTTATCAGAAAAGAGTCAGCCAGGTTAAGGAAGAAATTGTAAAATCATTTGCCTAGTTCAGAAGTTGAAGGTCAGAATTTTCGTAAATTATGAACAGGAACAAAATTTTAAATACATTGAAAAGTGATGCAAATTTTTAAAGGTTACAACGGAAATGGAGAAATCTGTAATTTGATGAAATTTTTTGGAATTTCATGATAGAAATACTAATTTAAAAGCATTTTATTTTATTTATTCAGCTTAATACAAGCTATAACTTAACATAACTTAACTTAACACTAACTTTACCAATTTTTTTTTTAGTTCTTGTTATCAGTTTTCAAAATTAATTCATGTGGGCCCTAAGGCCCACATAAAAGAACTAACAATTTTGATTTTATTAGACTTAAAATGAAAAGGGATGAGGAATGCGGACTCAAAAAGGGAAAAAGTAAAGGGTATCTTTCAGATGGGATTTGGAAATGTTAAAGTCGAAGACTAGCATAGCAGCGTTGCAGTGACAAAGAATTCTGGACATTGGTTCAAAGTGCCCCTAATTAGTGCGGTGATGAGGGATATAGGAAAGGGAGACAGATCGCAGATTTCGAGGGTTGGTGTTTAGATGAATATCACTCAGGAGTGCAGGGGAATCTATATTGCCCAATAACAATTGGTGAGCAAATAATATATCAGCGTTTTTGCGTCTAATATATTTATAAGGGTTGCAAACCTATCAGTTTTATTCGACAGGCATAAGGAGGCAAGTTGGATGTATCATCCCAGGGGAGGCCACGCAAGGCAAATCGAACGAAACGTCTTTGAACATTTTCAATTCTGAGTGCATGGTTTTCATAAAAGGGAGACCATACTTGGCATGCATATTCTAGATGAGGACGAGAGATCTATTAGCTTTATTAATAATTGGGTCAAAATGGGAATGGAAATTCAAGTGTTTTTCACACATAATACCAAGATCTCTAATAGAATCGACTACGTTGACGGCGTCATTAAGGAAGTAGTATACTCTATGAGATGGGATTTGTTTGCGCGAAAAGGTCATTTGTTTACATTTACCTACATTTAACTCTAAGAAATTATGCATGCACCAAACAAAAAAGATATTAAGATCATTTTGTAAAAGTAAGGAATCAGATGGAGTTGAGATAATCTTAAACATTTTCTTATTATCCGCAAACATTAGGATATCTGAGTTTTTTAGTTTAAGACAGACATCGTTAACAAATAAGACGAAGAGAAGGGGGCCAAGGTGACTACCTTGTGGGACTCCAGAAGTTGCATGTATGGGACTGGAAATTGAGTTACGGAAGAGGACTCTATAAGTTCTATTCGGAAGTTAGGAGCTTATCCAGTTTATAAATATAGATGAAAAGCCTAGGGATCTAAGTTTTGAAAAAATTATCTTATGGGATATTTTATCAAAGGCTTTGCTGTAATTAGTTTATACAACATCAACTTCATTGCCATTCTCGAGGGCTGACAAAACTTTGGATATAAATTCAATTAAGTTAGTCGTAGTGGATCTACCTTTAAGAACTAAAGTAACTTAGATCACTTCAAAATGGTTATGTGCATTCTTTTAAAAAACCAGGGAAAAAATCAAGACTTTTTAATCCCGATGTTAAAAAATAAATTTAATTTAAGACGCTATTACTCCTTAAAATATAATTGTGTTGTTAATCATACTGTCTATTCGAGTTTCTCTGAGATTATTTTAAGAAAAGTAAGACTTCTCAAGAATTATTTAACAAAATAAAAAACTTTCTTTGAATAATTTGTGTAAAACTGCACTGCATCCCCTTTCGCGCCCTTAAATGTAAGCCATTTTTAATAGAGTGTAAACTAGAAATGTAAAAGAACGATTTTCGCTTAGGTTTGCTATGTTGGAATTTTTTGAAGTATTAAAATTTTTTTGTTATATAATCTTGCTGGATTAAGGCAACGTGCCAAAATTCAAGAATTGGCCTTATTTCACTTTTGTTAAGTGTATTAAAGCCACTTTCCAAAGCCAAATTTGTTTAAATTCACTGTTAACAGTATGGTTTGCCATAAATTCAAAGAAACTTTGCATACACTCAACCTGTTACCTACCGAAAATCCTACCTGCACACCTCACCATAGAAATAAGTTGGTTTCATTTCTCAAAATAATAAAGCCTTATTTCACTTTTTCAAAGTGCAATCTGCTGAAAATTGGCCTTATTTCACTATTGTAATAAGACTAATTTTTGATTATTTCGCTTGGTCTTATTTCACGGCACCGACTAAGACATTTTGATGAAAAAACTAAACTACTAAACTTTTGTCGAGTTTGTCGAAATAAGTTAATGGCTCATGTTAATTGCAGTTAACTTTAATTCCTATAAAAGTTACAAAACAAAATACATACTTCGATGTCTCTGATAAGAGTTTTTTCAAACTGAAATACTGTTTTTTTGATCTCCAGCTAATTGGTCTTTAAGTAAAAAGCTCACATTGGAACACAATTTAAACAATCTAAAAAAAGGGTAATTTATTTGTCAGTTTGGAAAGCAAAGCTAGATTAAACCCTACTTACATTTTTGGTACAAGTTTTTTTTGGACAAGTTTTAAAAAGTCATCAAAATTAAGTTCTTTTTTCTGCCCCAAAAAAAAAAACATGTCTCTCTAAAAATGTTAAAGACAAGCACAAACGGTATTTTTAAGCCTAAGGTAAAACAAAATAGAGTTTTGAACAATAAATTGATAGATGATTTTCAATGTTATACTGAGTTTCTGAAAATTCTCAAAAGTTATTATGAATCTTCATTTGACTACATATGAAGACTTGAAGCCTTGAGTTTAGAGCATTCATAGTTTAGAAAAATATGTTTTTAGTGCTGATTTCGAATTTTAGATTCGATTTTAACTATATAAAAACAAGTTGTTTTTTTTTAGAAGTATATACTTAAAGTTGGTAGCACTATATTTACTGGCGGCTATTGGCAGCTGTCACTGTATGGCACCTGAACTGAACAACGTTTCCAAAATGTACAAAATAATTTTTAAAATCATGGTTCTATTCGAAATACGTACTGGTCAGTGGTGACTGATAACTGACTTTTGAATTGAACAACCATATAATGTGCAGGAGCTTTGGTTTCAAGAAGACGGTGAAATATGTCAAACACAGCTCGTGCCACAGTTGATTTCTTGAAGGAAAAGTTTCGTAACTGCATAGTTTCAAGTTACGGAATTGGTTTCCAAGTTTGTGCGATTTAACGCCGCGTTGGATGGGGTGAAAATGTAATTATTGCTCGGATTTCAAGTATTCCTACAGATTTACTAATCCAATTTAAAAGGTCTCAATTCCCCATGAAAGTTAGTTTCGCTATAATTAGGCGGAAAGGCAAACACTAAAAGAAGCGGAGTAAACCTAGAAAAGCCGTGCATAATTACTTTCACAATAGACAGCGTTACTTTTGTATCGTTTTTGTTTCTTTTGATTGAGAAAAGCTTACCAAGTTAGTATAGTGTATACTTGGCACTGGAATGTCTCGATATGATATTATGATTATCTTTTACCACATGGTCAAAGATGAATGGAACAGCTAGTATTTATATTGAAGAATGTAGAGTTAGTTACACTGTTTATAGCTTACTCAAGAAAGGCTGTGCCGATATGTCTGAAAATTGGTGGGGAGGTAGCTTAGAACCATGGAGACCGACAAATAATACTTTTCATCACGTTTGATCGTGTTCCCCTGTGACTTGCAAAGTGAGGCATCCCGAGAAACGGCTCGTTTGGCAATTCGAAATTGTATAAAGATCAACAAGTAGCTAACTTTTGACACACAAGAAGCGATTTATCAAGTGCTGAATTTAATGTTGGCCCCGTAGTCCTGGCATAAACCAACGAAAACTGTTCAACGTTACGTGTCTGGTAATAAGTAAAGAAGGTTGAGAAGTTCTCATTCTGAGATATGCAGAATGAAAAAATGTTTAATTAACGTACGAGTTCTAATATCCATTGATCTAGATCCTAGGGACCTTAAAAGTTCGAAAATGTATTTCTCTACGAAAAATTAGAACGATTACAATAACTTTTCTGGAGTTAAAAAGCTTTTCAAACAAAATTAAATTTTGAGCAAACCTATGTACAGTACATATGTATGATACATTTAGAAAACATTATAAGAAATTTATTGTTAAATAAATAATATTGCCGTATGCATCAATTTTCGAGAAGTTCAAGAAATAATTGTAAAGCGATGTATTAGTGCCCTAAAAGTAATAATGCAGAAAGACTTAAATTTTATATTAAAAATTAAAGATTATTACTTCAAAAAACATAAAACATCCATTGTTCTCAAATTAAAAATAACCTTTCTACTTAAACAATTTTAAATTAACACTTTCTTGCCTTAAACAAAAATGAATCCTTTAGCAGACATTCTGTGACTCACACAGCGCACCTATACTACCACTGCCACCTCCTCCGTGGCTCAATATCCTTCCAGACATAAATTTAAAAAAAAAGAACAAGAATAAAACCAACACCGAAATTCCTGAAATTAAAATTCCCATAAATTCTCCTTGTGCATAATATAAATCAGCCCCAACGAGACTCCTCTCTTCTTTTTCCTTTTTTTGTTGGTTGGATAAGCCGACGCCCGTCATTTATTTGTATTCTTGCAAAAGATGTTAAAGCAGGAAAAATATGTTGCTAGGTACCTAACCTATGTACCTTACCAACAGTTACAATTGTACACAGGTATAAGGTAAAATGTAGATAGGATGGTTGTCAGAAGTTAGATAGGTTTGTCATTTTTAGACTTACCTTGTGTCCTTAGCATAAGAATAAGAAAGGAGAATCCAAGTATTTGCAGAACTTCCATATTTGTTCCTCTGGTTGTCTGTTTTTCCTTTGTCGTTTCTCTTCTGGTAGCCGTTATCTTTCCAAATTGTGTTTTACTTTATAAACTATGCCGTTGTTGTTGTTGTTGAGATGTCCTTTTTCCTTTTAAGGTGACATTGCATTTGATTTCGAACACAAATCAGCACCAGTGTTGTTCGATATTCCACAGAGAAGTCTCGATTGCAAAACAGCTGTCAAACCCCCAAACAAAGATTATGCATCACAGAAGTATCCTTTTCCTTTTTTCTTTGTTTTGTGTTTTGTGGTTTTTTTGTATTTTTATTGATTATTATTTTGTTACTTTTTTGTTCTTTGAAAAAAATTGAATTTCATATTTTTATTTTTATATTGTTTATCTTTTGTCAGGTTTTTGTATAAATGGTGGTTTACCCCAAATCGATTAAAATGAGCTGCAACTCCAAACAAAGTCTTTATGCGGGCGGATATCTAAAATGAAAATAATTTAAAATGATAAAACGAAATGAAATATACAAGTAAAATCGATAGATAAATAAAATATTGAAATAATGTTACATTTGAAAAAAAAAACACATTGTCATGAAACTGGTTGTGGAATGGTTTGTGATAAAAGTTTATATCGATTAAAATTGCTTGGACATTGAAATTCAAATAATTTGACTTCTCGAAATGAAATAAAGAAATATTTGTACACTTCAATAAAATACAAAAAGGTATAAAGGTAAAGTAAAGTCTATTAGTTTTATTCCATCCAGTTTAACTTATTTATTTATTTATTTATTTACATCAATTAGAGATCTTAATATAACTAGGCTACAAAAGGTCGAGAAATAAATAATCATTTATAAACAAAAAATAAATAGGCATAACAATATAAAGGGTGTCCCAAAATTAACGCAAGATTTGAATTAAATAGAAAACGCCGTTTTTAGTCTTTTGATAGTTATATTTTTATTGACTCGTAAAGTACATAGGATGGCTCCCGGAAATTACGCCAGAATTTTTTTTGGAAAAAACGCCAGAAAATTCTTCATACAAAATTCTGGCTTTTTTTCCTAGGAAAAAATCCCAAATTTTTCTGGCAAAATTTCGGAATTTCAGGCATTTTTTCCTAAAAATTTTCTGGCGTTTTTTCCATTTACAGAAATGGAAAAAAGGCAAAAAAAAAATATTTGAAAAAAAGCAAGAAATAAAATTTCTGGCGTTTTTTCCTAAACATGAAAAGGAAAAACTGTATTTTGTATACATTGTTGTAATAAATAAACAGTTTTACTACACATTCTTTGTCTCTATCATCTATTGTAAGAAAAAAAATGATGCTGTGTGATGGTAAGGATATAAGGACGACGTCAGCTGTTGAAGCATATAATGGAGTCCTCGGTAGATTGATACAACATAAGGAAACTTTTTTAAATTCGTTAAAATTCTTCGAGAGGAGGAGTTTTTTTAAAATTGTGACTTTTTAAATATGGTAGAGACTGGTGGTGCAACAGGCTCTATTACGAAAAAAAAAATAGAAAGATAAGAGCGCGAAAATTAAAGAAGCAAGCCAACTTTTGGCAGACAAAAAGATAACAGCAATCATGTTTCTCAACAGGATGGTGTACGAAAAAAACTGTATATGCACAGATATGGAGTCGTTCGATGACGTTTTCGAAGGTTTTTGTTTTCTAATTAATAATCGTATTTTTAAAATAATTTCTATGCACTTTTCTAGATTCTAATGATGTTGACACTAACGTTTACTCTGACGAGGAAGAAGAAGCGGAGGAACATCCTGAAGACGTAAAAGAAGCGGATGTAATGTTATGTATTATATGTCAGGTCCTTCCACCAAACGTTGTGTTGTTGCCGTGCAGACATATGAAAATATGCTCGGAGTGCAACTTAAAGTTGCAAGCTCAAGCAGTTGCAGATTCAAACGAAAATTACAAATGTCCATGCTGCCGGGAAATCGTAGCAGACACTTTGCAAGTTTACATTTAGTAAAAATATTTTGTTCTTTTCTATTTTGTTAAATAAATTGTTACAAATAAAAAAAATTATTGAAAACTTTAGTAATTTTTTGCGTGGCGGCCACGCCGTAACCGCGCTGGCCCGCGCCGCGTCCGCAACGCTATGGCCACGTGCGCCGGGCCGCGCCCGCGACCGACCCCCCCCCGCGTGTGCATGTCAGGGGCTGTTTTTTCCTGTTGTGATAAAATGTCTACAATATTGACCAAGTAGCGACTTTTAAAATGCAAAACATTTTCTGGCTTTTTTTCCAAATTGATATTAGGAAATTAGGCCAGAATATATCAATTGGTTTTCTGGCCTTATTTCCATTTTGGTTTCTGGTTTTTTTTCCATTTCTGTCTGGCACAATTTCCAATGTTTCTGGCTTATTTTCCACAAAAAATTCTGCTTCTTTTTCCAATTTGAAGCAGAAAACATTTTCTGGCGTTTTTTCCAAAAAAAAATTCTGGCGTAATTTCTTCTGGCGTAATTTCCGGGAGCCCATAGGATAGGGTTATGTATGGAATAACACATCGGACAAATGGCCTCCACGGCTTTGCATGCACATGCGCACTCTTTTGTTGAAATTTTCCATGACCATTCTGCATAAATGTGGCTGAATTTCGTTGATGCAGTGTTGAATCTCCTCCTTTAATGCACGGGTGGTTGTGGGCTTGTTGACATAGACTTGTGATTTCAAATAACCCCATAAAAAGAAGTCTAATGGTGTTAAATCACACGATCTAGGAGGCCAATTTTGATCACCGAAACGAGAGAGTACACGACCTGGAAATGTCTCATGCAGTAATTGAATTGTTTCACGGGCTGTATGACATGTGGCACCGTCTTGTTGAAACCACATATTGGACACATCAATATCATCCAATTTTGGCAGAAAGAACTGTGTAATCATGTCGCGATATCGAGCACCAGTAACAGTCACTGCTTGACCAGCAACATTTTCAAAAAAATATGGCCCAATTATGCCTCCAGCCCAAAATCCACACCATACAGTCACGCGTTGTGGTTGCATTTGTTTTTCGACAATCACATGTGGGTTCTCCGAACCCCAAATGCGGCAATTTTGGCGATTGACAAAGCCATCAAGATGAAAATGTGCTTCATCGCTTAGGATGATTTTGCTCGAAAAATCAGGGTCCATTAGTTGATGTTCAATAATCTATTCAACGAACTCTCTTCTCTGTCCATGGTCATTAGGCTTCAATTGTTGTGTTAATTGAATTTTGTAAGCATGAAGACACAGATCTTTGGTGAGTATACGCTGTAGAGAGGTTCTTGAAATTTGCAATTCTTGTCCACGACGTCGAATTGAGGTTCCTGGATTGTCAGCAACACTCTCACGCACTGCTTCGACATTGACATTTGAACGGCTTGTTTTTGGACGACCAGTGTGTTTGGCGTCTCCAACGGATCCAGTCTCTATGAATTTTTCAATTAATCTCTTCACAGTTGACGAAGTTAAAACACTATTCCGACCATATTTTGTTGTTTTGTATTTTTTCGAACTATAGCCGCCAAGCTTTCACTATTTTTGAAATATTCTTTAATAATGAAGATACGTTGTTCTCTCGTGTAACGCTCCATTTTTAATAACACTATACTGTTAGCTGTCAAATTGCTTTTTTTTCAGGGTTGCCAACACTTCACTGCACAAATGGCGGCAAATTCAAATCTTGCGTTAATTTTGGGACACCCTTTATAACACTAGCAAACCCAGCGAACTCCGTTTCGCCACCAGATGGCTTCGTTTTTTGTAACATTTCGTTTGGGGATTAAAAGATGAAGAAAAATTATTTTTTTTTGTTTTATATTTGAAAATGAGAAATTTTATTTCATTTCACAACAGTGATGAATTCATTTCGATTACAAAAATGAAGTGTAATTAAGTTGAAATTCTCTAAGTAGAAAATGAAAGTGAGTCCAAAGTAAATACTGAATCGAAGCGTTATACTTGTCCGCAAATTATCCTTTTCATTGAAGTGCTCTTTGGTAAACCACATTTTTTGTTTTTTGGTCGGACGTTAACACAAACAAAGCGGATGGTTTCCCAACTCGCGAACACGCAACGTAAAGCTGCCAATGTGAAAAACAGAGATTTTCTAAATTTATCCCGCAAACACTAAGCGTCTTGCGAATTGTTAATTATTGTCATTGCGAACGCAAGGCAAACCGAAAATTGCAATCGTTTGAAGTCAAACGGAAGATCAGTCGGAATCATTAGTATTCGAGGAATACAAACATTTTCACCTGCGTACTTTCCGTTAATAATGGTTGCCTCAATCAAATAAATTCGGCATAAGTCTGGTAACTCCAGAGGGTTCAAAAACTCCGTTGGATAATTTACTACATCATCGGGATTTGTTATGGAATCAACGGATTTGTATGTCACCAAATCTCCAGCGATTTTTGATTGAATGGTGAAATTCAGTGCGTGTACATCATTATTCTTTGCGGCGAGAATTGCTTGTTGACTTAACCAAGCATAATTCTGATAATTCTCACTTATATTTGGGAAAACATTTTCAATAAGAGCTAATTGAGAGTCTACAAATCGGCAAAAGTCGTTGGTAAGAGTAATTAATGCAGTTGTCGCACTTTGTGGCACTTTTTTATTTCCAACAGCTAAAAATTGTTTGGAAAGTTGTGCAGCACTTTTTTTGAAGTTGAACTCTCATATTAGTGGTTAGCGATAATGTTTTTACGTTATTCCACAAAAGTGATTCCTCCATTAAAACAATAAATTCATCTGCAGGCGTTCCACGGGGAGTTACTGGCAACGTCTGTCTGAAATCGCTTGCCAACAATATCATCAAGTCGCCAAAGATGTTGTTACTTCGTCGAAGATCCTTCAGTGTGAAGTTAAGTGCTTCAAGTGATTTCTTATATGCCATTGTGCACTCATCCCAAACAATGAGCTTGCATTGCAACAACAATTTTCCCATTGCACTGGATCGGGAAATATTGCATGTTGGAGTGTGTTTAAATTGAGTGAAAACTTAAGCGCAGAATGTGCTGTGCAGTACGATCGCCATCTAGAAGAGTTCCTGCAATTCCAGATGATGCTAACGCCAAAGCTATGTCACATCTTGATCGAATAGTGGCCAAAATCAATGAACTGACAAATGTTTTCCCTGTTCCTCCAGGTGCGTTCAGGAAGAATAAACCACCAGTATTATTGTCCACCGCTTGCATTAATGTTTCGTATACTTGTTTATGCTGTTCATTCAGCAACAGCACATTATTTCGAACGAATTCCTGCAATGTATCAACTTGTATTGTAGCTCTCGATTTAATTCTTGGTTCAATGCATCGTGCATCCATCGATTTGACGCAATCATTCCTACTTCAATCAGTAGCTTTGCAATAGTCAAGCATTGATCCTCAATCAGAATCATTCCTTTATTGTAGATTTCATACGTTATTTGAAGTCGATATCTCTCACGTTTCTAGAGATATGGTTGACTAAAAAAGGTTACCAAAAGTAAGCTTTGGTTTAGAACATAGGGCCCTTGAAACGCCAAAAAATTTTAAAAAATTCAATTCCACAAATCGGAAATTTTACAATAGCTTTCTATGAGAAGCTAAACGGAGTTCACCGTTTTTCTGTTAAAATTGTTCCGGTATTTTTACTGCTACAAACCTCACGGAGCCTTTCCAACGAATGCAAAACCGTGGAAATCGGTTCGTGCGTTCTGGATATATAGCGTCAGGAAGGAAAACCCGACTTATTTTTATATAGTAGATTAACAGTCTTATTTAATAGAGTTCGCTAAACAGATGAATAGTTATACATTGCATAATGATTTATGTAGGCTCTATGTAACGTTGCGAAAATTCCCATTTATAAAAAATTCTGCTATAAATTTTAGTTATGTACATATACAATTCGTATATCAAAAAAAGTACCAAAATGCAGCAATCTATTCCATTTATCTGTCTATCAAATCAGCTGTTTGTCATAACAAATAAAATATAAAAAAAGAGTCTGGGATGCGACCCACACTGATAACTTCCCATCCCGTCTGTCAATTTGTCTTGCTTTAAAGTTTGTCTATATGTATCAATTTTTACCAAATTTGCGTACTATTTTTTGTAGATTTTATTTTTTTATGAAAAAAACGGACTGTGGGATTTTTATAAGAAAATTACTGAATATCGAAAACAATATTTTCTGTGAAATAAAATAAGTTTGAAGTCAATATTTGTAATTTTTGAAAAGCTATTTGAGTCGAAAGTAAATTTTTACCAAGTTTTAGTGTTGTTTTTTTTTTTGGGTTTTTATTTTTTGTAAAAAAAAATGTCAATTCGATTTTTCTCAAAATTGTATCGAATGTTGAAAACAATATTTCTTATAAGCAAAAATTAGTTAGAAGCCATTATCTCAAATTTTTGAAAAAATATTTGAGTCGAAAATCAATTTTTACCTAATTTTTATAATTTTTTTTTGGGTTTTTATTTTTTGTAAAAAAACTGTCAATTCGATTTTTCTCAACATTTTTCAGAATGTTGAAAAAAATATTTCTTATAAGATAAAATAAGTTTGAAGTCTTAATCTCAAGTTTTTGAAAAGATATTTGAGTCGAAATTCAATTTTTCCCAACTTTGAGTAAAGTTTTTTTTAGGTTTTTATTTTTTATAAAAAAAACTGTCAATTAGATTTTTCTCAAAATTTTAGCAGATATCAAAAACATTATTCTTCGTTGTACAAAATTGTTTTGGAGATGAAATCATATTTTAGTCGTAAAATTTTGGAGGTGACTTACTTTTTTTCAGTTTTTTGATTTATAAAAAAAAACCGTTAATTGATTTTTTTCCAAAAATATACTTGTTTTGTACCGCGTTACAATATAAAATATAAAATTTTATTCAAGTCTCTAGCGTTATTGGTTCGTGAGATATTTTGGGGTAACCAAAATGTTTACCTTTTAAAAAAAAAATTATAAAAGTTGGTAAAAATTGATTTCGACTTAAATATCTTTTCAAAAATTGGGATAATGGCTTCTAACTAATATTATCGTATAAGAAATATTGTTTTCAACATTCGATAAAATTTTGAGAAAAATCGAATTGATAGTTTTTTTTTTTTACAAAAAATAAAAACCTAAAAAAAAAAACAATACTAAAACTTCGTACTTTCGACTCAAGTAGCTTTTCAAAAATTACAAATATTGACTTCAAACTTATTGTATTTCACATAAAATATTGTTTTCGATATTTAGTAATTTTTTTATAAAAATCCAACAGTCCGTTTTTTTCATAAAAAAAATAAAATCTACGAAAAATAGTACGCAAATTTGGTAAAAATTGATACATATAGGCAAACTTTTAAGCAAGACAAATCGACAGACGGGATGGGACGTTTTCAGTGTGGGTCGCATTGCAGCCTTTTTTTTATTTTAATTTCAAAAATGGAGAGAAATCAAAATGACATTTACGAAATAATAATAACAATAATTTCCTTATGTAGGCTCTATTCAACCTCAAAACGCGTTTAGCTTGTTGGACTATGCAACCTTGCATAAGTTTTACAAATAGCATTTTTGCGTTTAGAGGCATCATAGAGATTACATAACTTTATGTAGGCTCTATTCAGCGTTTTTAAATAAGACTGTAAGTGGTTAATACAATAATTATATAAACATGGTTTGATTAATTAATTCGAAAGGAACAAAAGTATATTATTTTTCAAAGTGTGTCTGTTGACATGAAAATTAAAATCAATATGATTTGAAATGAGATAAGTTTCTCAGACACAGCGAGTTAAAGGTTCATTACGAGCCTGGTTTACCCTATGTTCCTTTTCTCGGAATAAGCAAAGTTCTCTTATTTGACGCTAGGGAGCATACAAATCTATCAACGATAAAAAGAAAGGGCATTTAATATGATGCGACAAAATATCACATAATAAACATTACTGAAAACATTTTCCTTCTATTTTCAAGTGACTGAGTTCCAAGAAGTTTACATCTAGTCGAGTACGACGGGATTTCGATGTTCTAACCTAATTTCTGTATTGTTAACCTTGTAAATTTTGTTTTGATCATTTCAATTCTATTTGAAAAAAAATTGTAGTAAGGATTCCAAATCACACAAAAGTATTCAAAGTTTGATCTAACATAGAAGTTAAATAAAGATTTAAGGGCAAAATGGTTTTTGAAGTCTTTTGAATTACGTTTAAAAAAACCTAGCACTGAATTGGATTTAGCTACAATATATTCTATATGCTTGCTAAAGTTTAGTTTTGTATCAAACAATACACTAATGTCGTTTTTTTCCAAAAACTTTTTCAAGAACGAAGTTATTAACTTTGTAATCAAAAGGAATTTTCGAGAAAATGCAACAAAAGGTACGAATTTGACATTTATTAACGTTCAAGAATAATTGGTTGGTTATACACCATTCTGTTAACTTTTGGAAATCATTTTGTAAAGGAATACAGTCATTTAAAGATATTATGCACCTGAAAAACTTTAAATCATCTGCAAATAAAAGTCTACTAGAATTTAAGAAGATTTCAGCCATGTCGTTGATAAATATTAAAAAAAAGAAGGGGACCAAGATGGCTTCCTTGCGGGACACCCGAGGTAACTATAATTGGACTTGAGAGCACTTGATTTATGCAAACGAATTGTACACGACCCTTTAGATAGGACTCCAACCATTTCAATATATTTGAGTGAAAACCAAATAGTTTCAGTTTTTCAATCAAAATAGTATGCCTAACTCTATCAAAAGCCTTCGAAAAATCAATATAATAACAACAATTTGGTAGCCTTCTTCGAGTTTATTTAACTTAAGACCTAAGGCCAATCTAGAGTCTTAAAAAATTAGATTTCGGGATTTTGTGTTTTTTGGATTCTGGATTTGCGAGTATGTTTTCTTTTTCTGTTTTCGGTGTTTTAGCCGCAAGTCTTTTTGCTACCCAAAGTTCAAATGGGTTTCTTTCATTAATACATTTTTAATTACGGCACATAAGAACTGTGTGGCAAGTATTAAATTCATAACAAATTTTGAACTTGAGTTTTTTATCAAACATTATCATTAAAAGCAGGTTCGGCAATTTCGTTCGTCTGTCCCTGCTTTTACAGATGAAACCATTCGATGCATTGAGTTTGAACTTGTATTTTTTATCATTTTTTAACAGCCTAAATAATAGAAATCCTCATACAAATTTGTT
This sequence comes from Eupeodes latifasciatus, assembly GCA_920104205.1. Classification (NCBI taxonomy): domain Eukaryota; kingdom Metazoa; phylum Arthropoda; class Insecta; order Diptera; family Syrphidae; genus Eupeodes; species Eupeodes latifasciatus. Next base: position 14,970,091 of record OV049926.1, read on the forward strand.
GTTAAAAAATCTAAAATTCGAATTTTCTCAATGAAGAGATTTAGATATTTTTTTCTAAAATATCTCTTATAATGTGTATTTGTTTTCGATATTTAAAAAAAATATTGCGATTTTTATATTTCAAAAATAGGTCAATATTTATAGATAATAACGAAATAACTGCATGAAATGGACAATCATAATGTGCCAAACCCTATTGATAATGATGGTGTGCAGGTGCATCAGGCTAGTGAAGACGATGTTTATGCTTCTGCTGCTGAGGTATCGAATGCAGAATGGAAGACAAAAGGGAAACAAAATAAATATGCCCCCACTCATCTGGTTCTGTTTCTAATAAAGCTGTCGTTGCGGTAGGCGAAAGTAAAAAGGTTGTTGATGAGAGGCGCGCGGATGATGGAAATGCTGTTGCTTCTAATACTGATGTTGCTGTTGACGCTAGTGTAACTGCTGGTGTTGTTGTTGTGGAGGAAAAAAATTCTCTGATGGTATCGTTGCTGCTACTGTTGTCGGTGTTCATACTGGTTTTGTTGTTGCTAATACTATGCAGCAAAGAAAGGAACTAAATGTCAAAACAATTCGTGTTGTTGGTACAGATTGTATTGATGATACAAATGCTGATATTGATGTGATAAATCCTTATAAATGGTTGCATATTTCAAAGTTCAGTGCTTTAACTAACGAAGAATCAATTAAGAAGTATGTGGCTGCGAAAATTAATTGCAATAAAGGTGAAATAAAATGTTTTAAGCTGGTGAAACAAGATACGAATGTAAATGATTTGGCGTATGTTACATTTAAAATTTTATTTCCTGTCCATCTATTTGATGTTGCCTTAAATCCATTGAAGTGGCCGAAGAATGTGTTGGTAAGGGAATTTATTAACTTTCCAAAAAACTTCAAAGTCAAAAAAATACAACAAATGGAGATACATCCGGATCAATCTGCTCTACAAACTTAAACATTTCAAATAACTTAGATCTTATTAATGTTTACTACCAAAATGCTGGTGGTCTTCGAACAAAAACTAACGAATTATATATTTCTAGCTCTATGTATGAATATGATGTAATTATTATTACAGAGACATGGTTAAATGCGAGTTATTCGTCTTCTGAAATTTTTCATTCTAATTATAATGTTTATCGTTTAGATAGATAATATACAGAATTTTTAAAAAGAGGTGGTGGAATTTTAGTGGCAGTTAAATCCATTTACCCAAGCAAAAGTATTGTTTTCTGTAAGACTGGAGAAAATATTGAACAATTATGTATTAATGTTAGCTTTTTTGGTAAAGATATTTTATTTATTGTAAGTTATATACCTCCAAAGAGTACAACAGATATATATGAAAGTCATATTAATAATATAGAAAATATCGTAGACAATTTATTGGAAAATAAATACCCATTTTTTGTTGAGGATTTTAATTTAGGTGATATTATATGGAATTATTCAAATGAAGATAAGTGTCTTATTCCATTTAACATGAAAAAAGATTATGAATATAATTTTATTGATTCTATGTATTCTATGAATATTTCTCAAGTTAATCATATTTATAATTCACTTAATAGATTGTTAGATTTAGTTTTTGTAGATAATATTAATATTGAAATTATTCAAGTTCAATTTCCACTTTTAAAAAATTCAATTCATCTGGTTGCAATATGTTCTATTTTAACATTTGAAAACTGTGTTAAAAACTCTGTACTTTTGTCTAATGATGATTTTTTTGATTTTAACAAAGAAGATTTCGTTGCACTCAACAATTACCTTCAGTCCATTGACTGGACGCATGATCTTTCCAGTTTATCACTTCAAGGTAAACGTTTGAAAAGTTAATAGATATTTTTTCGGTTGGCTTAAGACAATATATTCCAAAAAGGAAATGTTTGAAATCATTTAAAACACCTTGGTCTAATAAACGATTAGTTAATTTAAAAAATGTTAAAAATAAAGCTTTTAACAAATTTAGAAAATCAAATTCCGAAGCTGACAGAAAGCTTTTCGGCCAATTTCGTAAAGAATATGGTTTTCTAAACAAGTATTAGCACAAGCAATACATATTGAACATCCAAATCCGTATTTCTTCGGATTCCAAAGCCTTTTGGACTTTTTTAAATGGAAAGGAACGTTCTTTAGCTCTTCAAGAAAATATGGAATTTGATGGTAGTATTTCTTCTGATTTATAGAGTTCATTTGAATTTTTCTCAAAATTTTTTTAAGTCGGTTTATGTTCAACATTCCGAATTTAAGCTTCATCAAACAGAAAATGTATGCATTAACAATGCTAATATCTCAAAACTTCATCTCTTTGAGTCTGACATTCTTAATGGTATCTCAAAATTAAAATCTATCTCAAATCCTGGTCCAGATGGAATTCCATCTCTGGTTCTGAAGCAATGTCAATTCACATTAGTGTTCCTACTACAAATAATTTTTAATAAATCTCTCTGTACTGGTGAATTTCTTGATGAGTGGAAGTTCTCATATATCGGGTGATTTTTTAAGAGCTTGAGAACTTTTTTTTAAAAAAAAACGCATAAAATTTGCAAAATCTCATCGATTCTTTATTTGAAACGTTAGATTGGTCCATGACATTTACTTTTTGAAGATAATTTCATTTAAATGTTGACCGCGGCTGCGTCTTAGGTGGTCCATTCGGAAAGTCCAATTTTGGGTAACTTTTTCGAGCATTTCGGCCGGAATAGCCCGAATTTCTTCGGAAATGTTGTCTTCCAAAGCTGGAATAGTTGCTGGCTTATTTGTGTAGACTTTAGACTTGACGTAGCCCCACAAAAAAAAAGTCTAAAGGCGTCAAATCGCATGATCTTGGTGGCCAACTTACCGGTCCATTCCTTGAGCTGAATTGTTCTCCGAAGTTTTCCCTCAAAATGGCCATAGAAACGCGAGCTGTGTGGCATGTAGCGCCATCTTGTTGAAACCACATGTCAACCAAGTTCAGTTCTTCCATTTTTGGCAACAAAAAGTTTGTTAACATTGAACGATAGCGATCGCCATTCACCGTAACGTTGCGTCCAACAGCATCTTTGAAAAAATACGGTCCAATGATTCCACCAGCGTACAAACCACACCAAACAGTGCATTTTTCGGGATGCATGGGCAGTTCTTGAACGGCTTCTGGTTGCTCTTCACTCCAAATGCGGCAATTTTGCTTATTTACGTAGCCATTCAACCAGAAATGAGCCTCATCGCTGAACCAAATTTGTCGATAAAAAAGCGGATTTTCTGCCAACTTTTCTAGGGCCCATTCACTGAAAATTCGACGTTGTGGCAGATCGTTCGGCTTCAGTTCTTGCACGAGCTGTATTTTATACGGTTTTACACCAAGATCTTTGCGTAAAATCTTCCATGTGGTCGAATAACACAAACCCAATTGCTGCGAACGGCGACGAATCGACATTTCACGGTCTTCAGCAACACTCTCAGAAACAGACGCAATATTCTCTTCTGTACGCACTGTACGCATTCGTGTGGTTGGTTTAATGTCCAATAAAGTAAACTGAGTGCGAAACTTGGTCACAATCGCATTAATTGTTTGCTCACTTGGTCGATTATGTAGACCATAAATCGGACGTAAAGCGCGAAACACATTTCGAACCGAACACTGATTTTGGTAATAAAATTCAATGATTTGCAAGCGTTGCTCGTTAGTAAGTCTATTATTCATGATGAAATGTCAAAGCATACTGAGCATCTTTCTCTTTGACACCATGTCTGAAATCCCGCGTGATCTGTCAAATACTAATGCATGAAAATCCTAACCTCAAAAAAATCACCCATTATAAGTCCTATTTACAAAGCTGTCCAAAAAATCCTGTAACAAATTACCGCGCTATAACTAAGCTCTCTGCAATACCTAAGTTATTTGAGCTTATAGTAAAAGATCGTTTGTATTTTAGTATAAAAGAGTATATTTGCGTTGAACAACATGGTTTTATGTCAGGCAAGTCTACTTCAACAAATCTCATGCTTTATAAAAGCATTTGATTCTATTTCCATTAAATATCACAAAATGTAATGTGTTTACGGCACATCGTATTTTAGTTCCAATGATCCACAACTACCATATGCTCAACCAGATTCTTGATCGCAAATCTGAGATTTGTGATCTTGGAGTCATTTTTGATCCGAAGTTGTCTTTTTCGTTACATATAGATTATGTAATTGCAAGGGCTAATTCAATGCTTGGTTTCGTCGAGCGAAACTGCAACGAGTTTTCTAACCCTTATGCTCTGAAATCAGTGTACATGTCATTAGTTCGGCCGATCCTTGAGTATTGTTCAATTGTTTGGTGTCCTTCTACTTCCATTGGGATAACTCGTATTGAAAGAGTTCAAAAGGCTTTCACAAGATTTGTTGTTAGGCAACTGAAATGGAGAATTGATACTCCTTCATATCCGTCAAGATGTGCTTTGATTGGACTTGATTCTTTACAAAAAAGCCGTTCTGTTCAATGTGTACTGTTTGTCCATGATGTATTTTCATACTGTATCAAATGCCCACAAATCATTTATAATTTTGAAATCTATATTTCGGAGAGAAGATTGCGTCTTCGTCATTTCTTTAACAATCCTAAACATAGATGTAATTATGGTTGCAACGAACCATTTTCTAGATGCATACAATTTTTCAACACTATATTTAATGAACTTGATCTTTCTACAAACAGATGTGAATTTAAAATCCAATTGCAAAGCATATTATAAATTAGCTTTAAGTATTTAATTATACTTTTATGTCAAAATTGTTAGTAATCTGTAAGATTTATATCCGTAGATGAATAAATAAATAAACTTAAAACTTAAACTTAAATTTCCTTAAGAGTTGTTTACATTGTTGCTGTTTTCTGTAAAAATATTGCTTTAATAAATACGTTTTAAAAATGAAATAAGGTAAATATCTTTTTTGTTTTCTGACATCAAATATTCTTTATATTTAATTCATCCTTATTATTTTTGCATTACATTTGTTCTGCTCATGTTGACCACACTTTCAACGCATTATTATATTATTATCTACATCCTTGAATAATAGACTGCATTGTCTTTGTTGAAATTAACATTTTTAATTAGCATTAATAATTAAAACTGTTTACTTATTAAACACCAAATTACTTGAATTCAACTGCACAAACTTAATAATTCAGACACCTTAGTGGAATATGTATTTCAAAATAGACAGATAAAGAATTAATGATACATAAGTTGGCTAAAGTGATTCTCTATCTAAACGTATTTTTGAGAAAGTGAATTTTGTATTATTTCAATCACCTCATATATCCTTTCAGAGTCTCAAATTACGTCATTAAATATTGACATCTCTTTGAAGACGACCACAAAATACATACAAAAACATACAATATTTTATTATTCATCCACGATTCCAGAGAAGACATTTTTTAGTTTTATGTTTTGAAAAGAAAAACAGCAATCAAAAATACAATCCGTATACAAAAAGATAGTCGTGGCTTTAGATACATACTCTTACCGTAAAGATAGACAGAAAAACATTTTGTGAATTAATATTCAGTGTAGTTTTTCATTTGAATTTGAATCGTCCTTTTCACCTTAATTTAAAAGAAGAAGAAAACCAACAAAACTTTTCAACATCCAGTCACAGTTATAGCCACAGTATTATATTTATAGTCTGATGAAAATATTAATATAGGGATGCTGCATATAGAACACACACAAGGGACATCTGCTATAATTTCACAATCTGCAAGGACAAAGTTTTGTTTACTGAGTTTGAAATTATTATCTCAAGAATCATTAGGATAGGTACGGATATAATATTGTACTTCAACTAATTTACAGATCTATCTCTATCCTTCTCGCTCTATCTCTGGGATGTTTTGTGTTGGGTTTGAGATTCATAGGTTTTGAAATGATAGCTCCTAGGACTTTATATGACTATGAGTATTTTTGAAAATTTGAAAAGTTTGTATGTTATTATTATTTGAGAATTGAGAATGTTATTTTCCCAGGTTGTTGAAGGTTTAATGGGGCGTATGAGTGATGTTTTTTTTTATTTTACTTTAATTTTCTTGAATTCGTTTTGATCGAAAATATGTAACATAGAATATTTTTAGGGTATGTGGAATTTTAATGTGTTTGGAGATTTATGATGCATGTTATTTTATGGTTTAAGTTTTAAATATATACAAATTGGCAATTTGATGAGTCAATTTATTAAGATATATATAATAAAGAAAGAAGTTGAGAATGAAAATTCCTTATTTTCAAAAAGTTGTTAACTTTGAATGAATGATGAATTCAGACCAAATTGAAATTTTTAAACAATGGTAACCTTCTGAATTCTTTTTCTCAAACGTTTGAGCGTATGAGAAAATATTTAAAACAAATTGTATACGTGTCATTATTGGTAAAGGATAAAGGTGTAAACACCATCGGGCTTTTATCAAAGGAAGTATTCACGGAAAGCGATTTTTGCACATATATGAGATCTTGTGAGACTGAGACTGATTCCGAGCTCAAACCTTTATTTTAATCGCAGAACAAGTTTATTTTCAAAAACTTAAATTCCTTTTAACTTCTCAAAAAACCTTTATTTATTAGCTTTAGTTTTTTAAATCGTCAAAAATAAAATATGAACATTTAATTGATACTTAATTGTTATAAATTTGAAAAAAGAGGCTGGGATGCAACCCACACTGATAACTTCCCATCTCGTCTGCTGATTTGTTTTGCTTTAAAAGTTTGTAGGTTTTCTTGTTTTGTTAAAAAAGTTCTCAGTTGAATTATTTTTAAAAAAATAAAAATTATAAATAATACCCAAACATAAGGGTGATTATACAAAAGTTGGGTAACTTTTGAGGATATTTTGTTTACGATAGTTTTTAAATCAAACTTCTATAAATTCGGGTGTATATGATAGCTAATCGAATTAATATATTGTTTCCAATGGGGCCAGTCACTTTTTTGAGTACATTGTAAGATATTTAAAAATTTCAGAATTTGACTGCCAGGGGATTGACGAGGTAACATAGTAATGATACATGTTATACACAATTTTGAAAGTATTATATTGAAATTTAATACAAATTAGTAAAAATCTCTTAGGATTTAATAATTATCACTTAAAATCACTTAGTAACTATTAAAAATAATTATAACCTAATATGTAATACTAGGAAAAAATACTATAACAGTTTTCAAAACAGACTTTTGACATTTAACGTAACGTTATTCACTTATCTTTTACTACTTTCACATAGTTTTACTAAATATTTCTAAGTAATCAACAAAAAATATCAACAAAATCTAACAATATTCATCTTAAAAGTACTAATGATCATGAAATTAAGAACAATAACAATATACCTGACACAGGAATGACGCCATAGGACTGACGAAAAAGACGAAATTTGAGATTATAATCAGGACTAATGTCTTTTTTTTTGTAATTCCGAATATCAACAAACTACATTTTACCGAATCATAGTCTAATATGTATAAATAAAAATAAACTTTAGATTAACAAAAAAATAACGACTCACGCACGTGTATAAACAACAAACATAACCCAAACTCTGGTACAGATATGGTGGCCGTCAAATTGTGCGAACCGCAACTAATTTTATTACCAACATTAAAATTCAAAGTGGGATTTAACAGTGAGTCAGCGATATTTCACAAGAATTTCAAATTTAAATAACACACAAGGGACTGACGAATGAAACTGAACACAAAATTTCTTATTTTTTTAAATAAAGTGGAGAACATTGCATTATGAAAGTTGTAGTATATATTAAACTATATACATCGCAGATTGTATTAAATTAATAAGTTTTCTCAAATTAATGATAATGTTTAATAGACAGTCACTTAATGGTTGGTTTTCAGGGTTCTAACATGCCAGAGGACTGACGTTTTAAGAACTAATTGTGTTTTTTAATAATTTGTATTCAAAATTAAGAACTGAAATTGGGTGACTAAAAGTTCTTTCCATTGTTTTAAAATAAATTGCAATCTCAATAAAATATAATCAGACTTTGTATATATTGGTTGATGACATCGAGTTACCCAACTTTTGTATAATCACCCATAATTATGTTGAAATAGTTTGATTTCAAAATCTATTTTTAAAAACGAGATTTTTAGTCGAAAACCAGTTTTTACCAATTTTTGGAGCATTTCTTAAAAGTTTTTATTTCTTATATACAAAATACAAATTAAATGAATGAAATTAATTTGAAGACAATATCTTCTATTGTTCCAAGATACCGAGAACCGAACATCAATTTTTACCAAATTTGCGTACTAATTTTTGTAGATTTTATTTTTGTATGAAACTGACTGTTGGATTCTTATACAAAATTTACTGAATGTCGAAAACAATATTTTAATAAATAAAATCAAATATATTATAACAAATAAATAAAATAAAATAAGTCTAAAGCGAATATTTTTAATTTTTGAAAAGATATTTGAGTCGAAAGTAAATTTTTACAAGTTTTAGTATTGTTTTTTTAGGTTTTTATTTTAAATCTCAAATTTTTGAAACGATATTTGAGTCGAAAATCAATTTTTACCACCTTTTAGTAATGCGTTTTTTAGGTTTCTATTTTTTATAAAAAAAAATTGTCCATTCAATTTTTCTCAAAATTTTAACGTTATTCTTCGTTGCACAAAATTATTTTAAAGATAAAATCATTTTTTGTTCGTAAAATATTCGAGGTGACAAGTATGTATTTGTTTTCAGTTTTTTTTTTTTATTTATAAAAAAACAGTACAAATCTTTTATTTAGTCTCTAGGGACCTTGAAACGTCGAGAAATTTCAAAATTTTCAATTCGACAAATCGGACCGATTAGAATAACTTCTTATGGGAAGTTAAAAACCAACGAACGCTTTTCTTATAAATACAAAATTTAAAACAAAAATTATTTGGCACCTCGAATAATGTTGTAAGAATCTAAGAAAATTTTCAAGAACTTATTGATAAAAGTTTTGTGTTGGTTGAATAATTGAAAAGACGCAAACATTTAAATAAAAAAAAATAAACAAAAAGCAAAACTTTTGCTTAAACGACTAAAATTCAATAACTTATTGGTAGAGCCTATCGCACACCTCCCACGGTATGGGAAACGCGTAGCATTCGCTTTTTTGCGGCTACTATCCTCCGCGACGGCTACTCTTTCACTGTAAGAACGAACTTGAAAAACCAAAAACGTATCTTTCTTATTTCACTTTGCCGAAAAATAGTCGCAGCTGTCATCTTTTGGTTTTGAAAATTGATAAGAAGTAATTTTATAAGAATGTTTGTGCTTAGTCTTTTTTTATGAGGCTTGTTTGCCAAATATATTTAGCTCATAAGGAACTTGCAACGAGCTTCATTAATTCATGATAATTCAGCTATTTGAACATATTCCGTCTATGATGTTTCTAATAATTATTTTCATGATGTTAATTCTCATATTATTATATTTATGGGAAACATACAAAAAACTTATTTACAATTTGATAATACAAAATAGTGTTATGAGTCAAGACCAGCTTTTAGTAAATCGTATTCTTATTTCACAGTCCTGATGAAAACAAATTTACCAGAGTTGTATTGTAAATTCAGATAAGTTTTCAATGAAAGTAACTTTTTTAAAAAAGTCAGCTTAATCCCGATAGTTCTGCAGAACTTAAAATAAAGTCAATAAAAATGTATAATGTACGATTTTAGGTGCAGGGAACTAACTTCACGGGAACTACCTTCACATGGGAACTAACTTCACCACTAGTGAGAATTAATTTAACCTTTTTTTGGTGAAGTTATTTCCCACTGAAGGTGGGAGATAATTTCACTTTTTTGTGGGAATGAATTTCACTTTCATGTGTAACTGTTTCCCACGGAAGGTGGGAACTAACTTCACTCTTCAGTACAGTTAAAGTAAATTAACATGTTATGTTATTTTTATTCTCGCATACGCTAATCTAAGAAAATCTTTAATGCATAGGCGGGCGGCGCAGGGACATAGGGGCCAGGGACATAACGCCCAACTTTTTTTTTGGGGCTTATGTCTCACTACGGTGGGACATAAAACCGAAATTGAATTTGGGTATTAAGTCCCACCCAAGTAAGACCGAAGCCCCAAATAAAAATGTTGGGGCTAATGTCCCACTTAATAAGAATCACCAAATGACAAAACTTGGAGCACTTCAATACCACAAGACTTTGTTTTATGGAGTTTAAATCCTGAGATCCCGCGAAGCGGGCCACCCACAGGTGCTTTTATTCAAAACAGCTGTTGATATTGGCGCCTGCCTGGCGACTTTGCATACCCTAAGCGGAGCAACGGAGTTGCGTGAGCGGGTGCGACCCCGAAAAGGGAGTTAAAATCCTGAGAACCCGCGAAGCGGGCCACCCAAAGGTGCTTTTGTTGAAAGAAGTTGTTGATATAGGCGCCTGCCTGGCGACTTTACATACCCTAAGCGGAGCAATGGAGTTGCGTGAGCGGGTGGACCCCGAAAAAGGGAGTTAAAATCCTGAGAACCCGCGAAGCGGTCCACCTGATATAGGCGCCTGCCTGGCGACTTTACATACCCTAAGCGGAGCAACGGAGTTGCGTGAGCGGGTGTGACCCCGAAAAAGGGAGTTCAAATCCTGAGAACCCGCGAAGCGGGCCACCCACAGGAGCTTTTATTGCTTTAAACTTACATATTTTTGTTTTGATTTACAATTCAACGCTTGATATTTTTTCAGATATTTCAATCGTAGGTGGGAAGTTACTTCACATAATTTTCTGATGAAATTATCTCCCGCCTTCAGTGGGAGATAACTTCACAAAAAAAAAGTGAAATTAATTCCCACTAGTGGTGAAGTTAGTTCCCATGTGAAGGTAGTTCCCGTGAAGTTAATTCCCTGCACCACGATTTTATGCCTATGTATAATTTTAAGCTTATCAGTTTATTAAAAACACAAGTATGTGATTAAAACATAACAATACAAAATAAGGTTTGAGCTTTCAAACTTTTATATTATTATTTTTAAAAATTGATAAGAAGTATTGTTATGTTTATTTTGCGAAAAACAAAAGAGATGTATTTTTTTTTATTTCAGAAGCTTTGTAAAGTTTCGTTGAGTTTTTCATTAACATTGCTCATTTTTTAATAATACGAAACCATCCATTTATAATTAGGCCTAAGGTTTGAGCATTTATAGTTTAAATCGTGTATCTGCTACAAGTTTCAATATATCTTGATAATTCAGCGCTATAGAGACATCGAAATATGAGGTTTTCAATAATTGTCGTAATATTGTGTTTTATTGTTCCTATGATTATGGGAAAAATACAAATAACTTCGCCGTCAAGAAGAAATAATCAAAATGGTAGATGTTATAGAGAAAGTTTAATTATAGTTATGGGCTAGAAATAGATGCCAGTATTTGAATAATATCATTCTATTTTTACAGGTCTCAAAACAAATCGAAATTACATGGGGAAATAATGATAGACGCAACCGAAACCGGAATCGAAAAGGACATCATCAATGAAACAACTATATCATTATGAAATAAGACTGTAAAAGTTCCTTTAAGTAATTTCATAAAATTACTAAAAGTCTAGTAAATCTACAAACAAAAAATAGAGATGGAAAAGTTAAAGTTCAAAATAAGAAGACTATTTTTGTTAATTTTTATGTTTTAATCTTGAAATATCAATTTAAAGTTATCATTGCAATTTAACAAACAACAATTTAATTAGTTTCTATTCAAAAATTAAAAATATTGCAATAACTTTGAAAAAAATATTACTTTTGATCCAAATGACGTTACTATGTGATTTATCAGTGAATATGAAAACATTGTTTTAAAAATTTTTTATTTTTACTTCATAGTTGATATTTACACAGAATGCATTAGTCATCAGGTTTTACTAATTTGGTTTTTATATAAGATTATTTTTAAACTTTTGCTCTATTTAGCAGTTGTTGTATGAGATTTTGTTGTTTTATTTCTTAAAGCTTAGATAAGGACAAGAAAAAATATGTTCAATTATTCGAAGGTATTGATAATCCCTCAAAACTATAAATTTACATATATTTTTATTATTGTTATTTTGCAAAATATTGATTTTTTAAACATATTTCATGAAAGTGGACTTTTAGACGATTTCCTCAGAAGTTCAATGCAAAGTCCCGAAAAATAATTCTTATTTCTTAATTTTTGAAAAAATCTTAAAAACAAAATAAATCAAAGTATTAAATTCTAAAATAAATTTGAAAAATGATAAAATGGAGTTAAATTTTTAAAAAAATTTCAAAGTGACTTGAATATTTCTAAAAGTGCAAGCATTTTGTTCTTGTTTGGCTCAGATTTCGTTTTAATATTTCAACATGGCTTTCGACATTGATAATATTCATTGTTTTATTTTTACATTATACATAAGCTTTTTATTTAAAATAAAGTGACGACCTGGTCGCACTAATTTGTTCTTCCAAAGACTCTGTTTACAAATAGTACTCATATTTAAAAAATTATTGTTTTCAATAATTTGAATGCCATTTAATTAATCATAACAATCTTAATTTATTATTTTTTTGTTTCGAAGATAGTAAGAGCGGTTTTTTTTTAAATTAATGTGGTATACATAAAATATTTTAATTTTGGTTCAAAAATTAAAAACTTAAAAAAGAAAAGAAGCCAAATTAAGAAAAAAATGTTAAGAAAAAATCTATCGGTTTGTTTTTGAAAAAATTCGAATTTTCGATTTTGGACCATACAAATTGTATGGGAACTACTCCCATTTTTAGTTTAAAAAAAAATAAAAAAAAAACGCTTAACGCGAATCTGCTTAAGTTTGAACTCAACTAAACATATGGTTTCGGCTGTAGGGGCGATGACTGACAGACAGATATATGGACGGAATGGGGGGACCCACTTTTTTCGACCTCTCTACCATCGTAATGTCATGTTTGATTTATATATATATGATGTATAATTTTTCGTACGAGTAAAATTATACTTGTCATATAGTTCCTATATGTTGCAAGTAAAAATCTAACTACAACTTAAAAAGCTGATACCATAAGATTAAAACATACAAAGTTTTATATTATCAAAATATTGTTTCAAATATTTCATAAAAATTACTCTTGCGTTTTTGAAAACGAAAACCTTGCAAAATATTGCAGTATTCATGACGATGTTAACTTACTGTGACAATGACCATTTTTCTTTAAAAGATAAAATAACTAAAACAAATTCTGAAATGGTTAAAACTTTTAAAAAATTATTTCTAAAAAAATTAATAAATAACGACGTTTAGGCTTCGACTTTGACCAAGTGTCTGGTTTTGGATTTGATCTCGAATTTTTTTGTAAATTTTTTTTGGAGTCATCTTGAGAACAAATGTTAAGGAGTTTTCGTATATGGATTTGGAAAAATGAAGGGAGCGGGTCGAAATGCTGTATTTTAAAATACTGTATGGTTAAAATTCTGTATCATACTGTATGATACTGTATATTCATAATACTGTATGGTTAATATACTGTATATCAAAATGCTGTGTTGTCAAAATACTGTATCTGATAATACTGTATCTCAAAATTCTTCTTCTCAAAATGCTGTATGAGCAAAACATTATCTAAAAATACTGTATTTTTGCAAAATTCCGCTCTTAAGCTTCCATTATAGAGAACAACAAAAGCAGAACTCGATTTATGTATGTATGTATGTATGTAGATTATATCATTTATTGAAACTCCAAAGAAGTAAAAAAACAAAATACATAATAAGTCATATCATAAATAAGTAAATAACAATAGGCAATAATATTTATAAGTAACAATCTATGAATTGTATATACAAATGTATTTATAAAAACAACAAAAATTCAAAGACTTATGAATTATCATATGTTGTTTTTCAAGGGAAGTATATTAGAACATTATGTCAATGAAAAAATATTATGATGTATTCTTTATAAAAGTAACCTGCTTTTAAAATTCTATATTTCAACATGCTGTTGATAGGCTGACAAATAAAAATCGTTTTGATAATGTAAAAAAGTGCGCACTTTTTTACATTATCAAAACGATTTTTATTTTTTCAGCCTATTAACAGCATTTTGAAATACAGAATTTTGGTATACAGAATTTTAAGATACAGAATTTTGAGCTACAGTATTTTGATCATACAGATTTTGTACATACAGTATTTTGAAATACAGTATTTTGAGATACAGTATTTAAAATACAGTATTATGATCCATACAGGATTTCGAACCCAACCCAAAATGAAGTGCTTAAGAATATTGGTTAGAAATTGAATTGCTACATTTTTATAAATTTTGTGTGTTTTTATTTTTAACTTCCCATAGGAAGTTATTGTAATGGGTCCGATACGTTCGTACGTCCGTACGTCTGTACGTTCGCGACGTTTTTTTCGTCTTCCATATCTCAAGAACCAGAAGAGACATCGACTTCAAATAAATTTTGTTATACAGATAATAAGGCAGAAAGATTCAGAAAGGGCTCTCAAGAAAATTGGGTGGGTGGTTTTTTTACCATAGCAGTTTAAAAAAAAAGTGAAAATTTTGGTTAAACCTAAATATCTCATGAGCCAATGACGCTAGAGAATTGAATTAAATTTTATATTATATATTGTAACGTGAAACAAAACAAATATATTTTTGGAAAAAATCGAACTAACCGTTTTTTTTTATAATTCAAAAAAACTGAAAAAAAAATTTGTCACCTAGAAAATTTTACGACTAAAATATGATTTCATCTCCAAAACAATTTTGTGCAACGATGAATAATGTTTTTGACATCTGATAAAATTTTGAGAAAATCTAATTGACAGTTTTTTTTATAAAAAATAAAAACCTAAAAAAAATCATTACTCAAAGTTGGTAAAAATTAAATTTCGACTCAAATATCTTTTCAAAAACTTGAGATATTGGCTTTAAACTACTTTTATCTTTCAAAAAGTAATGTTATGTCAACATTCAGTAAAATTTTGAAAAAAATCTAATGGACAGTTTTTTTACAAAAAAATTAAATACCGAAAAAAAAATTAACAAAAGTTGTTAAAAATTGATTTTTGACTCAAATATCTTTTCAAAAAATTGAGATAATGGCTTCTAACTAATTTTATCTCTTAAGAAATATTGTTTTCAACATTCTGAAAAAGGTTGAGAAAAATCGAATTGACAGTTTTTTTACAAAATATTAAAAACCGAAAAAAAAATTAACAAAAGTTGATAAAAATGATTTTCGACTCAAATATCTTTTCAAAAATTTGAGATAATAGCCTCTTACTACTTTAAGCTTATAAGATATATTGTTTTTAACATAAGGAAGCATTTTGAGAAAAATCGAATTGACGTTTTTTTTTACAAAAAATAAAAACCTAAAAAAAACAATACTAAAATTTGTAAAAATTTACTTTCGACTAAAATAGCTTTTCAAAAATTACAAATATTGGCTTCAAACTTATTTTATTTCACAGAAAATATTGTTTTCGATATTCAGTAATTTTTTTATAAACATCCAACAGTCCGTTTTTTCATAAAAAAAATAAAATCTACAAAAAATAGTACGCAAATTTGGTAAAAATTGATACATATAGACAAACTTTTAAGCAAGACAAATCGACAGACGGGATGGGAAGGTATCAGTGTGGGTCGCATCCCAGCCTCTTTTTATACTTTTAATTGTCCTCTGGCATTTGGCATGGAAGCATAAATGTTTAAACACTCTGTTTGGTATTTCTCATTTATAGAAATAATAACCAAATAAATACTCACATCTATACATATCCTACTCATTAAAATTTTATTTTCAATTATCCAAAGCCTTAGAAAGTTAATAACAAATTATGCATGTAAACGCATTCAACTCTGCTTCTGCATGCCATTTGTAATCAATCGTACCTACATACATACATACATATATGAATTACAAATTGAAAAATTTTCCTAATTGTAAATCACGCAGAACACAAAGCTCCGTGTATAATAATTTGTATTTTTTCGAGATAATTACGTATTCATATTGTATGACCTGACCTTCCCTTGGCTTGTATATTATAATTACAGTAAGCCATGGCCTACCTCTTTTTGTTGTTGTTTTCATTGTTTTTGTTGTTGTTGTTGATTATAAATATACAAATACTCAATTGTAAGTCCTAATAAATCATTTCTTATAATAGCCATACCGCCAGCAGTCCAGGATCGTTGAGCATTACCTTTTGTATACATAAGAGTGAAATATTGCAGAGAAATAAAAATGAAATAAGCAAACATCCTCACAACAATGATACTACCTACCCCCCCTCCCCCACAACCCCCAAAATTCACTACGTCCTTTCTTGTTCTTGCTTTGCCTTCCACAACAAAACATCAAATTTACCCCATAAAAATAAAGCAACTTGTGTTGTGAGTGAGTTCATTCGTCGGAGGTCCTTGCCATTTAAATTCAATTTAAGTGCCCGTTTATTTCGACAAACAACGAAACAAATAATCACTTATTTTCACAGTATTAACGCGCCATTCAAAAGAACCATCACCAAATGAAAACAAAAAAGTTTAAAAGAAAATTATAAAAATTACAAACAATATTAAACGAGAATATAAAGCTCCTTTTTGGTGGAAGTAGTAGCTGCTGCTAGTTAAACCATCATCAGGACGAAACCGACGACCCAACGACGAGGACGAGTAATGACTTTAAAATTGTCATCGTAGACCCTAATTAAAATCATTTTTACTACGAGTACCATTTAAAGGGTTGGTTGGTTGGTTGAGAACGGGAACGGAAAGAGACGAAGCGGGCGGCAGCGGTGGCAGAGAGGTCTCCAAATTGACGATGGGGGGAGTTTCGATATTAAATTTTAATTAAATTACCCTCTTGCCGCCAAAAATAATATTATATTTTTTAAGGGAGAAGACATCAGGTAAGCTCTTATTTTGTCTTCAACCGGATGTACATAGAAGAGTGTTGTTTTGTTAAAGTCTATGATTAAACTTTTAATAAATCAGGTGATTTACGATTTTTACTTATAGGTCCTTTCTTTTCAATAATGTCTCGACAAAACAATTAAGGGGACAACAACAATTTAATGGTTTTTGATTTAATATTCAATAACCACTGTTGCTGTTAAAGTCAAGGTAAAACTTATCTTTTAAGTTTCATAATATTAAATTTTGTATACACAATGTCACGAACTTAATTAAGTCCTATTTTATTAATAATTTGAAAAAATTACATAGGAAATATTGTGAATAAAGTTTTGAATGTCAAAATGGAATTATAAATAGAACTTTTTAAAAAGTTTAACATTCTTGAAGTTGTAGTAGTAGTAGTAGTAGTAATAGTAGTACCCGTGTCATGATGGTTAGTGCGTTGGACTGTCATGCCAGAGGTCTTGGGTTCGATCCCTGCCTATGCCATCTAAAGTTTTTTTCACGGGCAGTGATGGATTTACGCCTAGGCCCGTGAGGCCCAGGCCTAGGACGGCATAATTTGAAGGGCGGCAAAATTTATGAAATTCTTAACACACTTGAAAGCGTTTCTACATTTAATGAAAGGCATAAATATGTATATTTTCGGTCTAAAGTTTCGGAACGCATCCAAAATCATAACTTCTGTTTGCCAATTTAAAAATTCAATCTAGAAAATCTATACGTTAAATTTGAAATTGCGAAAACAAAAAAAAAAGGACTGTAAGATAGAAAAATCTCACCTCATCTCTTTGTTTTTGTATCTGCAGGGATCAGTAATACTGATGATGCAGACTTTAAAAATTCTAGAAATGTTTATAGTGATAAAACAAGGTATTGTTTCAAAAGTTTATTTCAACGTACACAAAAATGGAGAGATTCAACGCCGTGAGTGGTAGATTTATTTAGAAACTAAAAGCTCTGTATTTTGTATCCCATGCTTATTATTTGGTAGAAGTGGTGAAATGAATGCTTTTACTGACGAAGGATTCCGTGTCTGGAAAAAATCAAAAGCACGCATCGAAGAACATGAAAATTCTGACTTTCACAAAACTTAAGTTAGTCATTTTAAAGCTTGAGCAGTAGTTCACGGGCGTGTTGATCAAAATCTAATAAAACAACTCGATGAAGATATAATGGAAACAAATTTTTTACCGAGCAATTGCAATTATTAAATCACTAGCAATAAGAGGCCTGCCATTTCGAGGAAATTCAGAACGAATAGGAGATCCTCATAATGGAAATTTTTTAGGAACAGTATGACTCCTTGCTAAATTTGTTCCATTTTTATCTGAACATTTAAAATTGTATGCACACCCTGGTAGTGGGAATACATCGTGTTTATCTAAAACAATCTATGAAGAAATTATACTGTTGAATCAAAATAAAGTACTACAACAAATTTCTAGTGAAGTGTAATCTGCTAAGTATTTTGGTATAATTGTAGATTCTACGCCTGATTTAGCACATGTCGATCAGCTTACTATAATTATACGATATGCATGTACGTGGTAACGGTGAAATTGTTAAAAGGTTTCTAGAATTTCTACCAAATATCGGCCATAAAGCTAAGGATATTAAGGATGTATTGTTAAAATCTCTAGAAATACTTTACAAGAACTATACAATTTCTTTACTTTATCTGCTTATCGTTGGGAAATCTTGGTGCATCGTACAAATTTAAGAATGAAGAGTCTTTCTCAAACTCGTTGGTCTGCTCGACATGATGCATGTTACGCATTAGAAAATGGGTGGTCCGCAATAATTGATGCACTGGAATTTATTGCCGAAAGCAGAGATGATAAACCGACTACGCGATCTGAAGCTACGAGATTGCAGCGAAAATTACAACATTTAGAAAGAGCAATCCTAGTCGTTGTCTGGAATGTAATTTTAGGTCGTTTTAATGCTGCTAGTAAGAAGCTTCAAGAATCTCAAGCTGATTTATCATCCGTTGTGAGAGACAGACAATTTGCTGAATATGAAGAAAAAGCTAAAGCACTATCTGGAGTTCAGGATTATTATCGTTATGATACTCGTCGCCACCAGAAAAATGCAGCCAGATGACTCACGGGTAAATGAAAGACCACCTTTTTTTCTATTTTAGACACTCTTAGTCTACAATTAGCCGGGCGTAAAAGTGCATCTGAAACACTTTACCAACACTAACAACACTTCAATTTTTTCGACAATTAATGTGAAATAGATACAAACGAGTTGAAAATCTTGCCAATAAATTAGTCAATAAGTATCCTGACTATTTGGAAGAGACGTTAGACAATGAATGTATTAATTTCCATTATCAATTCAAAGATTCCTTAGCAAAAATAGAAGATGCCATGTATTGCATTCCCGGAGTCTTCTAGATGTTTATCCAAATTTGAAATTTTTTGAATTGATTAATATAAAAAAAAATTTATTATTTGTCTATCTAAGGATTATAACGTATTAATCTTTCATGTTAATTAATTATTTATAAATTATAGTTTAAAAAATAAAGTTATTTTGAAAAAAAAATATTGGATACAAATTTATGAAATAAAATTTAACAATAAGGGCGACGCATGGAACCTAGGGCGGCAGCAAGCCTAAATCCGTCACTGTTCACGGGTACTGCCTCTTGCGAGGAAATGACAAATTCTCCAAGAGTAATTGTTGTCATGAAAAGTGCTTTCTCAAATTTGTCGTTCGGATTCGGCTTAAAACTGTAGGTCCTCTCCATCCTTGACAACAGTACTCGCACACAGGAATGGTTGAGAGTTGTAAGTCACTAGGCCCTAGTTCTCAACGGACTGTTGCGCCACCCAATTTATTTATTTTAACATTCTTGAAGTGTGGCTAAAAAATAATCTCAATACTTTAACAAACTGATGACCATTTCTTTCATAAGAGTAAAACTTTGTTTTGAAATTGTTGAAATTCCTAGTCAGCAAAATTAAGTTTTTTTTTTCGTGGGAGCGAAAACAAACAAAACAATACTTTTTTGAAGAATAAAAATGTCCTGAATTCAAATCTTGGCTTTAATTTTTTCTATAACATCAGATTTTTAATTGTAGCTTTTTACTTGCGACATATAGGAACTATATGGCAAGTTTTGCATTCGTGCAAAATTTCGAACTCGAGGTTTTAATCAAACTTGATATTACGATGGTAGAGAAGTCGAAAAAAGTGGGTCCCGCGATTCCGTCCGGTCTGTTTTGTCTGTCTGTCCACGCTCCTACAGCCTAAACCATTGGGTCGATTGAGTTCAAACTTGGAAGTTAAGGTTTTCAGCAGATTCGCGTTAGGCGTTTTTTTCATTTTTTTTTTAAGACCAAAACTAACAGTGGCCCCCATACAATTTTTTTGGCCAAAAAACGAAAATTCGAATTTTTTCAAAAACAAACCGATAGATTTTTTTTAAATTTTCTCTAAAATTTTATTTTTAAACTTGGCTTCTTTTCATAAAAAAAACATATTTTTGTATTGCTCAGGAAAGGTACCGCTCATAGAACCGTTATTTTGTTTCTTAATTGTCTCAGCAACTTATCAACCGATTTCAATAATTTTTTTTCTGAATAAGCTCTTATATTGCCTTAACAATATTTGATTATCAAAAGTGAAATTTTTTATTTTTTGGATTTTTTAAAAAATATTGAATTTTTTTTTTTCAAAATTCTATATCTCAAAAACGGGTCAACATTTTTTTACGAAATTCAAATGTAGAGCGTATATTTACAATCACTAAACAACTGCATACCAAAAATATTTTTAGAACAAAATTTAAAAATTTTATATATAAAAAATTAATTTAAAAAAAAACCGCTCTAACGATTTTCAAAAAAAAATTTTGAAAAATCAAGGGTTTTTTGATTTATAAAATGGCATCTAAATTTTTGAAGACAAACTTATTTTTCAGGTAAAGTTTTGAATCTTAAAATAGTTTTTTTTTTTAAATTATTTTAACTGCATTAAATGTAATCCCCTCCCATCTCACCAGATCAAATCTTATACATGAGCCCGAAAGAGCGCATTACATTGACAAAACTTTTATTATGTTCAGCCCTATCGTGAATTCCATCGTAATCGGAAGTTTTTACGAATCCCGAAAAACTATATCATGAAATCCGTTCGTAGTGGAAAATCTCATACAATTTTGCATTACGAACGGATTTCATGATACAGTTTTTCGGGATTCGTAAAAATTCCGACTACGATGGAATTCATGATAGGGCTGATTACTATCTTTTATCCAAATTAGATAATGCATTTGGTACATATGTATGTATTGTTTATAACTATAACTATTGTAAATACCAATTCATTTCCGGGATGAGTTGTCCTAGGATGAGTTGTGTCTTGGGATGAATCGCGCGGTTTTTTTGACAAATCGAATAGCATTTAAATCTTTGAAGACAAACTTGTTTTAAAGGTATAATTTTAAATCTTATATAGGTGCTTTTTTAAACAGACTCTTTGCATACAGGAGCAAGTTCGTGCGACCCAGTCGTGCATTTTATTTAAAGTTTAATATACAACCAAAACAAGGTCGAGGTACAACAAAACTTGCTTGATTTTTGTTATTAGATCAAATTTTTAAAAATATCTGTTTTCAACATAATTTTTTTACATTATCAAACAATTGTAATCGGTGCGATTTGTCAAGTTCAAAATATTTATTTATTTAAAATAAATTTATTTAGAAAGATGCCTGTGTTTGCGTTCGTTTTCAGGATACCAGTTTTCATCGTCCATATCTCAGGAACTAGTAGAGATATCGACTTCAAATGCCTCATGAACCAATAACGCTGATGACTTCAAGTAAACTTTATATTTTTTAAAGTGAAGTGATACCAAATTAGCATATTTAAAAAAAATCAACTAACGGTTTTTTTATAAATAAAAACACAATCAAAAAACAGAAAAATAAGAGGTTTGGTGCGACCCACACTGATAACTTCCCATCCCGTCTGTCGATTTGTCTTGCTAAAAAGTTTGTAGGTTTTCGTGTTTTGTTAAAAAAGTTGTCAGTTAAATTATTATTAAAAATTTTAAAATTACTAACTATATTTTGCACTAGCGGCACGTCCCGGCTTCGCACGGGTAGACATAAATATAGGTACAGATAATGTAGCTTTCTAATGAAAAAAGAATTATTAAAATCGGTCCAGTACTTTTTGAGTTTATTCGTTACACACAAAAATACAAATCTTTCCTCTTTATAATATTAGTGGAGATATAATGAAATAGTTTGATTTTAAAATCTATTTTAGTTATCGAGATTTTTAGTTGAAAACCAATTTTAGTAGCATTTCTTCTATTATTCACGAGATATCGAGAAATGAACATCAATTTTTACCAAATAAAATAAGTTTTAAGGTTTTTATTTTTTGTAAAAAAAAACTGTTAATTCGATTTTTCTCAAAATTTTATCGAATGTTGAAAACAATATTTCTTATAAGATAAAACTAGTTCGAAGCCAATATCTCAAAGTTTTGAAAAAATATTTATGACCAACTTTAGATTTTTTTTTTTTTGTGAGAAACTGTCAATTCGATTTTTCTCAAAAATTTTACCAGATGTTAAAAACGTTAATCTACCTTCCATACAATAATTTTGGAGATAAAATCAGTTTTTGTTGGTAAAATATTGGAGGTGACAAATATTTTTTTTTGTCAGTATTTTTGCTTTATAAAAAAAAGGTTACCTAATTGGATTTTTTTCCAAAAATACATTTGTTTGGTATTACGTAACAATATATGATATAAAATTTAATTCAAGTCTCTAGCGTTATTGGTTCGTGAGACATTTAGGGTTAACCAAATTTTTCACCTTTTTTTAAATTGCTATGGTAAAAAAAACCTCCTTCGCTATTCTGTTGAGAGTCCTTTCTGCATTATTATCTGCATAACAAAATTTATTTGAAGTCGATATATCTACTAGTTCTTGAGCTATGGACGACGAAAAAAACTTCGCGAACATACGTACACACGTACGCACAGACATCGCTCTAAAAATATTTTATTTCGACTCTAAGGACCTTGAAACGTCGAGAAATGTCAACATTTTCAATTCGACAAATCGGACCGATTACAATCACTTCCTATGGAAAGTTAATAATTGTCAACTTGAATATTTTACGAACTAAAATAAGATTAACTCCAGAATAATTTAATGCCATGAAGAATATTGTTTTTGATATTTGGTAAAATTTCGAAAAAAAATCGAAGTAACCATTTTTCTTTCCACAAAAAATAAAAAACCTATAAAATAAAAATCTACTTAAAGTTGGTACAAACTGATTTTGGATTCCAATGT
This sequence comes from Eupeodes latifasciatus, assembly GCA_920104205.1. Taxonomy (NCBI): domain Eukaryota; kingdom Metazoa; phylum Arthropoda; class Insecta; order Diptera; family Syrphidae; genus Eupeodes; species Eupeodes latifasciatus. Next base: position 14,993,368 of record OV049926.1, read on the forward strand.
ATTGGCAAACAATTTTAAAATACCGCTTTGAAACTAGTTTTATTTTATTAAAATTATTTTTTTTTTAATTTGATTCACATATCCTAATACACAAAATTGGTAAAAACTGATGTTCGATACGAATATTTCAAGAATATATAAAGGTATTGACTTCAAAATACAATTTTTTTTTCGACGTTCCTTTTTACAAAAAATAAAAATTTTCAAAAAATGCTGATAAAGATGATAAAATTTGGATTTTGATTTGAAATGTCGGGAACAAAAACAGATATTAAAATCAAACTTATTTTATCGTATGCAAAATATTGTTACTGACTTTCAGTTAATTTATAGAAAACAAAATTCAATTTACAACTTATTTTTACAAAACACGCTTACCTACAAAAACAACTAAAAATTGATAAGAAATGGTTTTCGACTCCAGTATTATGACAAAAGAGAAAGATATTGACTTAAAATTATTGTATATCATATGGTTATTAATATTTTGTTAAAAATTCATACAAATCGAAGGCAATCACGGATGGAAAGTTATCAGTGTGAGTAGCATTCCAGAATCTTTTTTAAAACCTGTTTTAGAATAAATCGTTCAGCATTTCTTTAAGATTTATGCATAGATGGCGCCACGTTGGAATACGAAATTTTTTTCAACAACACGTGGTGCAATGTGATATTTTGATAGATCTATAACGTAACATCGCTTTTTCTGGATTATTTCTCATTTAATGTCATGTGCTCTATATAATATAATACGAGTAATATTATAAAGAGGAAAGATTTGTATTTTTGTATTTTTGTATGTAACGAATAAACTCAAAAAGTTCTGGACCGATTTTAATAATTATTATACTGAGTAACATAGGCTACATTTAGAACTAGATTACTATAGAAATCCTTAGAAATTCCTATTAAAACCAACCGAAGGTGTAAAAAAATTAGCCATAAAATGTCTTTCATCGCATACGCTGCGAAGAGTATTAATGATAGGGCAAAAAATGTTTTCTAATTAAGTGATTCATGGTCGTTTTAATTAGCATGCTTATAACTTAAATATCTGTACCTATTTATGTCTACCCGTGCGAAGCCGGGACGGGCCGCTAGTTTTTTATAAAAAGAACTGTAAATTTGATTTTTCTCAAAATTTTACCAGATGTCCAAAACGTTATTCTTCGTTGCACAAAATTGTTTTGGAGATAAAATCATTTTTTGTTCATAACATTTTCGAGGTGACTCTTGGAACCTTGAAACGTCGAGAAATGTCAAAATGTTCAACTCGACAAATCGGACCAATTACAATAACTTCCTATGGAAAGTTAATAATTGTCAACTTGAATATTTTACGAACTAAAATAAGATTAACTCCAGAATAATTTAATGCAACGAAGAATATTGTTTTTGACATTTGGCAAAATTTCGAAAAAAAAATCGAAGTAACCATTTTTCTTTCCACAAAAAATAAAAACTTTAAAATAAAAATCTACTTAAAGTTGGTACAAACTGATTTTGGATTCAATGTATTGGCAACAATTTTAAAATACCGCTTTGAAACTAATTTTATTTTATTAAAATGATTTTTTTAACATTTGCTACACATAACCTAATACACAAAATTGGTAAAAACTGATGTTCGATACGAATATTACTAGAATAAATAAAGGTATTGACTTCAAAATTATTTCGTTCTATACAAAGTTTTTAAAATTATTGTATCTCATATGGTTATTAATATTTTGTTAAAAATTCATACAAATCGACGGCAATCACGGATGGAAAGTTATCAGTGTGAGTAGCATTCCAGAATCTTTTTTAAAACCTGTTATAGAATAAATCGTTCAGCATTTCTTTAAGATTTATGCAAGACTGGCGAAATCTAAAAAAAAAACATATGAAGATTTTTTGAAAGCTATTTTGAAATCTTAATATATAAAAATCCAGTGTGATATGTACATATGTTCCCAGTGAACTCTTCACCAAGTCAACCGATTTCAATGAAAGTTGGCATTTTATTTGTAATTTGGTCTAACTTGAGATATAGGATAGTTTATATTTCGATTAATGGTCTTAATAAGTTATAATTAACAATAAACTGATTGTCAATGTTGATGTTTGTTATTAATCGTAAGTTTCATAAGTCTCGAACAGATGGCGCCTTAAATCAGATTTTTTTACAGAAAACTGTCGGACCATCTATCGTGAACTTCTCATAGATGGCGCCACGTTAGAATTCGATATTTCTTTTTCAACAACACGTGGTGCAATGTGATATTTTGATAGATCTATAACGTAACGTCGCTTTTTCTGGCTAATATCTCATTTAATTTTATTATAGAATATAAAATTAAAATTAGGTACGCCTGTTATGCTTTTAAGAAATGTAAGCCCTCCCAATTATGTGTAATAATACAAGACTATTGATAAATGAATTAAGAGATAATGTGATTGTAGCAACTATCATTACGGGTCCCGCGGCCGGTCAGCTCGCACAAGTTCCGCGGATCCCGATGATACCAACTGATTTGCCCATATCTTTTAAAATATTACATTTCCCTTTAAAAATATCCTTTGCTCTAACAATAAATAAATCCCAGGAACAAACTTTTTCCATAGTTGGTAGCGACTTAAGGAAAGAGTGCTTTTCCCACGGGCAATTGTATGTGGCACTTTCTCCTGAAAATCAATACGTTTTATTGCCACCTACAAATACCACAGCCAACGTATTGTAGAGCGAGGCTTTAAGATAAGCATACAATATTTTTATAATTAAGTGATTCATGGTCGTTTTAATTAGCATGCTTATAACTTAAATATCTGTACCTATTTATGTCTACCCGTGCGAAGCCGGGACGGGCCGCTAGTTTTTTATAAAAAGAACTGTAAATTTGATTTTTCTCAAAATTTTACCAGATGTCCAAAACGTTATTCTTCGTTGCAAAAAATTGTTTCGGAGATAAAATCATTTTTTGTTCATAACATTTTCGAGGTGACTCTTGGAACCTTGAAACGTCGAGAAATGTCAAAATGTTCAACTCGACAAATCGGACCAATTACAATAACTTCCTATGGGAAGTTAATAATTGTCGACTTGAATACTTTACGAACAAAAATGAGATGACCAACTCCAGAACAATTTAATGCAAAGAAGAATATTGTTTTTGACATTTGGTAAAATTTCGAAAAAAAATCGAAGTAATCATTTTTTTTTCTACAAAAAATAAAAGCCTAAAAATAAAAATGAACTAAAAGTTGGTACAAAATGATTTTGGACTCCAATGTATAGCTTAAAAAGTAATATCTGATTAACGAGACGTGATAGACTATAATTATGGAGTCGGATTTGATTTAAGTCCATCAAAACTCTTACTCAAAAATTTAGTTTTGAATTTTTCAACTTCTAGTTTTGTCTAATTTATTTCAGAAATGAATCAACAAAACAAATAATTTAAAAAATTTGTGTATGGTCTTTTTAAACCCAGAATTTTAAATAATGTTCAGTTTTTAAAATTCATATATTGTCGATGCATTATTTAATGAAGGTTTGACAAAAACAAATAGAATTTTGTATCAAAACAATAATTTGAGCAAAAACCTTTAATAACTCTTATTCTCCTAAAACTTCTATTTTACTCACAATTTCCTAATACAATATTTCATCAATATTTCATTAATATAATTTTAGTATATAACAAATGTAAATAAATTAATTTAAAGAGTTTCATTTTTTCTAAATTATCAAGGCTTAAATCCAAATTTGGACATAATCTAAGAAAACCCCCAAAAATTAATCTTGTTAAAATGTTTTTCAAAACTCAATTTTTGCAAATTATTTCAAAAATAAAGCAGCAAACCTAATCACTTAATTAATTTTGGGCAAATATTTAACTTTCCATAATCTCTTCAAAATTTTCCGAAGCAGTTCAAAAATATATTTTTTTTTGCAAATAATATATAATAAATTCTGTCAGTAGTTTGAACTTAAGCTCTTTCGTTTAATTACTCCACGATAAGTTAACCAGCAATTTGTTTTACTGCATATCTCAATTCAATTGTCGATTTGACTGCTTAGCTCGGAAAATTTTCTTTCATTTGAGAAATTGGATAAATTGGTTGAAAATGAAAATGTAACACTTGTTTGCTTTTTATACATTTGATTTTCTTTTTAAATTTCGACTTGTCAAGTTAACACTTTGGATAACAGCTTTTTTTCTTATATCTTCAAAATTAGTGGATTTGCAACGAGGTCAACAAGATGATTGATATAGAATTGGTTTGGCAGGTAATGTAAATAATAGTCTCCTGTTTTACCAAATAGTCTTTGATACTTAAATCTCCAATAAACACTGCAATATCTCGACTAACAAATTTGTAAGGCTAAGGCATAAAACAGATATGTATGTTAACAATATTTAATAGAACAATTCTATTAAGTCCATCATCATCAAATAAATAATAATCTTCTTAGAAATAGTATTTCTGCTTTAGTGAAGTTGAACTCAAATGTTTCTTAAATATCTCCACTTTTTGCCAGAAAGATGCATTTTTAAGACTTCTTGCACAAATTCCTTGATTAATAACACTTGAGAAAAAATGAAGGTTCGGAGCGATTGCTGATTTTTAATTTAATTTAATTTTTTCTTACTGGAGATATTAGATATTTTTCACATTGTTAAACTATTAAAGGAGATATTAGATTTTTTTCAAATTTTTCAACCTATACTGTGTGTATTTAATAAAAAATCCACACCAAAATCAAGCATCATTTAGGACATTTTTCAAATAACTTTTGAATCAGGGATATTTCGATTTCTGCTCCCGAATCTTACATATTTATTTTCTAATCAAAAATAAGATTCACTATTTCATTTTATTAATGTTTGTAATTTTCATAACAGCCCAAAACATTCAAACAACATTTCTCATAATTTAAAAAAATAACACGAGATATTAAAATCTCTTCACAAAATATTCCAGTCATCCTTTTGTAATTTGATAAACCTCTTACTATCCCCACAAAATCTTTTATATATAAAGCTCAGAACCTAAATAAAAACACTTATACGTATACCCTAACTAAACGCGCCATTTTTGCATACCAAAATGTAAAAAGCAACAAACTCACTGTATAGTGTAGAATTCCGATCACGAAATGGCTATTGGACTCTTGTCTTCCTTTTGATTTTCACTTTGCCATGGCAGACCTTGAGCTATCTAAGGATTGGTTGGTGGGTTGCAGAAAAGCTCATAATACCTCGTCGTTCGGTGAATCCACATGCAACTAGATGCCGTTTCCTCTGCCGTCTAGTCGTAGCAGTAGCTGCCCAAAACTTCCTATTTTAGTCGATGATTTTATAACGTAGATGTACTCTCGTACCACTTTTAATACCTCTCTACTATACTATCAAATTTTTGAGTAATGTGACCCGAAAAGCTTGTTCACGTTCAGTACACTCACTTTTGACTTTTCATTTGGTGCTTGCTGCTTGCTGCTGTGCTGTGTGATGCACTCCACTGCTTTCGGGGAATACTGCCACTATTCCCATAAGAGGGTGTAGTGCAACAACAACAACAACAAAACAACAGCAAAGGCGCATCCTTCTTGAAAACACACAAAATCCAACTCACAGGATATCCGGTTGTTGGTTTAACAATATTTTTCTTTCACTATGTGCTGTGCAGTGCAGTGCACTGCTCTCGTATTCAAATATAGAGTTTGTGTGGTGTGTTTTTTAAAAAACACAACAAGAGGTATTCTAGTGTAGGGAATTATATGCCTTATGCTTGAGGGAAGGATTGGAGTAGCGACAGTGTGACATTATCAAACGCGACGCGTTGGTGGCGGCGGCGGTGATGGTGGCGGTGTTGTTGATGATATGGCGTTTTTGAGTGCCATCCGCGAGTTGAAAACAATAATGAGGACACAAACTTCAAATTCTTTGAATGAATCTTTTGTGAGTGAGATGAGTATGGAGTGAATGACACTGGCTTGAAGTATCAGACTTTTAAGTACCTACAACAAATCGCGTTACTAAAAAACATACAAAGGTACTGTTGGCTTTCGAAAACGACGAAACTCAAAAAACTCTTCTTTTTCTCGAATGTTTTTTTTGGGGAAACTCAAAAACTGAATGGTTTGAAAACAATCACTCCACAATGGAATTGAAACACCATTCGTAACCTATATTAATTTATAGTGACTTAATAAGCAATCAAATAAGGTTTGCACTTTTTTTCTTTATTAAAAACGATCAGGACTTCGTATATCCTTTGCCCGAACACGACCAACAGTGAAATACTACTGATATTTTACGGAACATTACAAATTGTTTATCTTGAAGTTGAACTCTCGAAAAGAGTGTCCTTTATTCGAAGGATGTGAATTCATATAGGAAAGCAATCAGGACTCATCTCAAGGAATGCGCAAGTCAATAAGAGAGATATTCATAGGAAATTCATTTTGGTGAATAAAGAATTTTTGTTTGAATTTTTAGAACTGGCGGATGAATTTTAGTACAAAAGTTTACGTGTAGTGTTTCTGAGAAACATGTTTTCGAAAGAGAATTCTCACTTTCTCTCTTTTATAGCAACACGTGGGTAAACAATAATATAAATGTTTGAAGTATATAAACAGAAACACAACAAGGCAATCGAGACAGCTGACAGACGGTTTTTCATACCACAAACAAAATAATGGAAATGGAAAGAGATTTTCGTTTGCTTTTTTTTTATTGAGTGAAGAAGCATACGCTGTTTTTTTTTTTGTCTCAAATTTTTCCTTTTTTAGGGATTAAGGACTAAAATTTTAAAGATGGTTGAGAGAATATTGTAGCCTGAGGAAGTATGTAGCTATTTTAATGTGTAATGTTATGAAAATGGGTCAGGACGAGTTACCCTTTCTAGGATTAGGAAATTGAAAAATTCAATAATCCTAAAGATTTTTGTCGATAACTTGAAAAATAAAAACTTTATTTACTCTGTGTAGAGAAAAAAGGGTCATCTATAGCCTAGAAGTCAAATAAACTGTTAACATCTTACAACAGAAAACATCTCATGAGCAATTGAGAACAGTTTAACTTTATTGATAATTTTTGTTTTCACAAAAAAATTGGCACAAATTTTAATAAATATTTAAAAATTATTTAATTTTATCAAATTAAGAAACATTTTTTTTCGAGTATCAGTGACGGAAAAGTTTTTCAATTAATATGAACGAACTAAAGACTAAGTACCACAGATAAAGGAATCTGAGATAACTCCAGCTTTTTTGTATAAAAATCAAGTTGTTGTCGAAATATTCAAACCCTAAAAATGTTCTAGACATGAGGCCGTTCATAGGTCGCATGTTATTTCAAGAATTTACTTCTTTTCAAAGTTTTTAATAGCTAGAAGACGTTACTAAAAAATGACTTAAGGCAGACTTCTTGACTTAAGAAAGCGCCACAAGAAGAAGTCTGAAGGGGTTAGATCACACGATCATGGTGGGCAATTCACGTCGCCTTGGCGCAACCTTGCCATGAAACTACTCGAGCAGAATATCGATTATCTCTTGAGCTGTGTGGCACGTAGCGCCATCTTGTTGAAACCATATATCTTCAGTGTTTATATCATGAAATTGGTGAGTAAAGATCTATAATGACCGTGGATGACGGTAATGGCGTTATCAGCATTATTTTCGAAGAAGTACGGACCGATGACGCCTCCAGCACAAAATCCATACCTCGTGAAAATCAAGGTAATTGGTCTTATCTCAAATACTGCCATAGTGCTTAGTAACGTAAACATTCATACAAAAATGGGTCTACTCGCTAAAGCTGATTTTTCGACCAGAACTGGAATCAACTACCAATTGCTGCGTTTGAGCGTTTGGCTTCAACTCCTGGGCAAGTTGAATTTTGTATGTCATGTTGTGATCTGCAACAGGCCAAGTTCTTGTGAGCGACGCGGAAATGACTTCCTCGGATTCTGCTGCGCACTTTTACGAACAGCATCGATTTTTTCGACAAGATATGGGCTGATTGTTCACTGAGCCTGTGGAAGTTCTGGATCCATTTTCTTTGACTTCTTTACGCAATGTCATGTTTGGGTAAAAATCTCGTATTTCAATTTTAGTACTAAAGGAATCTGCTTTTAAACCATAATTCACCGAAATTGTGCCAATACATATATGCTGGCTTCTCTTCTAGTAAAAATGTTGGCCTGAACGTTGTTACTTTTTCAATAAAGATTAACATTTTTTTTAAGGTATTGTATAATCATTTATGATTTTCTGCTACTCAACACTTTAAACGCATTTATCTAAAAATATTGCATTTTCCAAGTTTTACAGACATACATAATATCAAATATTTTTCAACTGAACTACTTTAAATTTTGATTATGTTGTCTTAGAAAATGGTATTTAGATTTCAATTTGTATGATTATCATTTATCAGCCGAATTTTAAGGAATTTTTTTAAATTTCCAATTTAGGAGTGCGCAATTTGCAAAAAATTCAAAACTGCTAAGCACTTTCAAAGCAGATATTATAAATGAAATAAGAATAAATTCATTAGCTTAATATGATTAAAAAAAAGAGGCTGGGATGGACCCACACTGATAACTTCCCATCCCGTCTGTCGATTTGTCTTGCTTAAAAGTTTGTCTATATGTATCAATTTTTACCAAATCTGCGTACTATTTTTTGTAGATTTTATTTTTTTTTTCTGAAAAAACGGACTGTTGGATTTTTATAAAAAAAATTACTGAATATCGAAAACAATACTTTCTGTGAAATAAAATAAGTTTAAAGCCAATATTTGTAATTTTTGAAAAGCTATTTTAGTCGAAAGTAAATTTTTACAAGTTTTAGTATTGTTTTTTTTTTAGGTTTTTATTTTTTGTAAAACTGTCAATTCGATTTTTCTCAAAATTTAATCGAATGTTGAAAATAATATTTCTTAAAAGATAGAATTAGTTTGAAGCCAATGTCTCAAATTTTTGAAAAGATATTTGAGTCGAAAATCAATTCTTACCAACTTTTATTAATTTTTTTAGGTTTTTATTTTTTTTTTAAACTGTCAGTTCGATTTTCTCAACATTTTTCAGAATGTTGAAAACAATATTTCTTATAAGATAAAATAAGTTTGAAGCCTTAATCTCAATTTTTTGAAAAGATATTTGAGTCGAAATTCAATTTTTACCAACTTTGAGTAATGTTTTCTTGGGTTTTTATTTTTTTTTTAAAAAAACTGTCAATTAGATTTTTCTCAAAATTTTATCAGATGTCAAAAACATTATTCTTCGTTGCACAAAATTGTTTTGGAGATGAAATCATATTTTGGTAGTAAAATTTTCGAGGTGACACATTTTTTTCAGTTTTTTTTTTTTTTTTGATTTATAAAAAAAAACGTTAATTGGATTTGTTTCCAAAAATGTACTTGTTTTGTATCACGTTACAATATATAATATTAAATTTAATTCAAGTCTCTAACGTCATTGGTTCATGAGATATTTAGGGTTAACCAAAATTTTCACCTTTTTTTAAACAGCTATGGTAAAAAAACCACCCACGCCATTTTCTTGAGAGTCCTTTCTGCATCTTTCTGCCTTATTATCTGTATAACACAATTTATTTGAAGTCGATATCTCTTCTGGTTCTTGAGCTATGGAGGACGAAAAAAACGTGGCGAACGTACGTACACACGCACGCACAGACATCTTTCTAAAAATCTTTTATTTCGACTCTAGGGACCTTGAAACGTCGAGAAATGTCAAAATTTTTAATTTGAAAAATCGGACCCATTACAATAACTTCCTATGGGAAGTTAATTACGGAAACTGTTAGCCCGGCCGTGGACCCTTAAAAATAAAAAAAACGTATTTTAAGTAACGCTACACAGCCACCATTTTGAAATAGCATAACTAAATCCAGATTTTACAAAAATTTTCTTCGGTCTTAATTTTTAAAGCTATTGTAAAGGTGTATGACAAGCTTGACGTACTTCCACAATGGCCTGTTACTTTGCGAGGGAGTTTGATACCTTTTAATATTTTAATTTTAATCAAGAACAACTAATTGGATCTGAATCAAAAATATCCTAAGCTGACCTGATATTAAACTAAAATGAATACTTCGTTGAACCAAGTGAAGTTTATAAGTCGAAAACTTAACCGTTTTTAAAATCACAAAAATTCTCACAATTGAACTTTTATTCAAAACAAAGTTCCAAAATTCCCACCAACAAAAGAGAAAAGCAAATTTAAACATGACATCAGCTGAAAAACGTATCCCTCCTTTCTCTAAACTTTCCATCAAGTCCGTAATTAGCAGGAGCAACAATACTTCCTGATGGCATGGCGGTATGAGAATCCACTTCAACATTTTTAAATTACTTATCATATAAATATGTTCTGTAAGGTGTACTGTACACTGTACAGCTATCCAATGAAGACGATGTTAAACAATTTGTTGAATAATTTTATTAGATACTTTAAAATAACATTCAAGTTAAGTGATTTTGTTCTTCCTTTAAAAAATTCACTTAATTCAGAAGTGGGATAACAGAGAGGAGTGTTGTTTCCTCGAATACTCATGTACAGTACATATCGACGACGACGTGTAATAAGAAATTCGATAAAGCCAATTACCTACATACTATATGTCATTCGTTTTAGGTTATTGAATTCACACAAGGTTGTCTTCGACTCGACGACGACGTTCACGTTCACGTCGACGGTGTCGTGACTCGTCTTCTTGTAAGGTAGAAGGTGGATATAAGCTTGAACCTATAAACCTACATATTATGTACCTTAAGTAGGTACTATATGAAGTCAGAAATCGGAGTGTTTTTTTTTTTGAAAAGGTAAAAAAATGTAAACATACGCGTACGGCGCCAAAAAATGCCGGTGGATTGAAGTGTATGTATATAGTCAACTCACCCCACCGTGTCGCACCATCAGTTTTCTTTGTTGTTGTTGTACAAGGATAAATATTTTCTCAAGAAGTTCGTTTTTTGTCTGCTTTTTGTTCTTGTTTTTTATTTTTCAAGGTTTATTAAGGACTGATATGTTATGTTCTGGAACCTTCAGTCCTTCAGAATAGGTCTTCATATATTCTTCATACGAGTTTTTGTAATTTTGCTGAGTAGGAGAACTTGGATTTTCCAGTCGATTGAGTGGAAATTCGGTGTGTGCTTTTCTCGTGTGTCTTTCCTCGTGAAAAAAACATTGACAAGAGTGTTTGTACTGGTGTGAAAAAATAGGTAATTTCATGTTATAATATTTGACAAAGGATATTGATTTAATTTACTTTGATTGAAGTTTACTTGTTTTGTTCAATGTAATTTTTGAATTTGATTTTTTTGTATTATTATTTTGTCAATAGAATAAAAATTATGAGATAAAGTAATGATGCAGGAAGTTACAGACAATAAAATTCAGACAAGGGGTCAACTTTGAAGAAGACTTATTTGAAGCGATAACAAGTTTAATGAAATGAATGAAGTGGGGGGAATGAAATGCAAAAGTTGAGTTCAATAAATTCTGTGAATATGGTTTACACTGTTTTAAAAATAATAAAAGCTTGGCGGGTAAAGTTAGGACATTTTGTGCACAGTATAGAAAAGGTCATTCATTTTTCGCTTTCTAAAGCAAAGCTAAATGAAACACCCACATCGATTACTATTTTATGAAAATTTCATTTCATTATAAGCTTTGGAGTTTTTTAAGAGTGAAAACAATAATATTCCAATGTATGTTTCGGGCAAAATTCTCATGCGAGGGTGATTTTGAACCAACTTTTTGAACATTTTGAGAGGTTTCAGAGTTACAACTTATGTAAGTAATATTGGTTTCTAGAGTTCGCGTAATAATAATAAGTAGTAGTAGTAGTAGTAAAATGTTTTTTATTTCCAACTTAATATCTAGAAGTTAACATTTTCAAATAAGATTTTAAGTTTCTTTTGAAGTTAAAAATGCAAAACTTACGACATTGACAAACGTCGTCTGTCGGGTAGTTGAATTTACATAAATATTATAACAATTATTAGTTTAAAATCAAAATTTGCTGATAATTTTAAGAAAAATTTTTTACTGGTTATATTCTCTCACTAGTTCATTTCGGTATGGTAAGGCTACAGTGATAAAATTCGCAAGTCCTTCAAAACTGGTGCTGTTTTCTCCATTGAGCACCTGGATTATTTCGGCTTCTGTTAACCAAACTTTCCCAAGGAAGGCCACCCTAAATTCCTTTAAACCCGGACATCTGCCCAAGAAGTGCTGGATGTTTTCTTCCTCCCCTAAGTTGCACACAGTACATAATGTTGATTCCTTCTGGCCAAACCCGTTTCCATTAAGCTTGATTAAATCACATCTTGCCTTAAAAATCCAGGTGATCTTGCTAAGTGCGAAACCATCGTTAATGTAAATCTGTCCTCTTAAATGATCCAGATGTTTGTAGATGCGCGTACTGCTCTCAGATGCCCTTCGTAGGTTTGCTTGTTGACCCTCTGATTTTAACAGCCGCAATAGATCATTGCCTTTTTGGATCCAATCAATTTTAGAAATGGATCTCTCATCCCAACACAGTCCAAAACAATATCCAAGATTGTTTAATTCCTTTACCCAGAACAATTTTTCCCTCAAAAGTATTTTTGTTAGCTGATGCGGTAGTCTCTTTGCACTGTATATATTGTTTTCGATATATATCTCAGGTGAAGATCAAGGGTATAGTAATGTCCGTCCTCTGCCCCAGTTTCCATTGCCAAAGAGTAGTTTGGAGTAAATGTAGGCAGTTTTAAAATTGGTTTCAAAAAATAGCGTTGAAGTTTATCCACTTCTTCGAACATTCCAAAGCCCCAGATCTGAGCACCGTAGGTTTGAATAGCTCTACAAACCGCCTGAAATAGTTTCCATTTGGTTTTTAAGTTGACATTTCTTTTTGCTAGAAAGCATTGCCACGTCGAGTTTATGCTGTTCTTGGCTGCAGTGTTTCTCTTTTCTACGTGCTTTGAAAACGACATCTTTGGTGAAAGTAAAACTCCTAAGTAAGTGTAGTTGGAGACAATTCGAATTCGTTCTCCATTTAATGTCCAATTTTCATGACTAGATAACCTTCCACCATTTCTGAACACCATTATCTCGGATTTAGAAAGGTTTACTTCTAGGCTCCATTTAATGCAGTAACATTCCAGTTGCGTTATCATCTGCTGCAAGACCGTGACATCATCCGCCAGAATAACCATATCGTCTGCATAAAGCAGCAATCTTATGTTGAACAAGTCAATAAAGAGTCCTCCTCCTAAAGATTCATGCAAATCGTTTACATACAGTGCGAAAAGCAACGGTGATAGCGAGCACCCCTGTTTGACTCCAAAAAGTGTCTCAAAATATTCGGAGAGCTCTTCTCCCGTCCAAACAGCTGATTGTGTGTTGGAGTATATGGCTTCTATCAAGTTTACAAATTTAGTCGAAACTCCTATTGTGTGTAGTTTGTAGATAAGCAATTTTCTTGAGATTTTATCAAATGCAGCTTTCAGATCGACAAAAAATGCATACACCTTCTTTTTTTGTGCCAACTTCAGATGAACGATTGATGCCAGATTATAAATGTTATCCACCGTCGAATATTTTTTCCTAAAGCCCGCCTGAAATTCTGTTAATATATCATTTGCCTCCACCCATTTGTACAGCCTCTCGTTGAGAATTCCCATCATAATCTTGGTCACACAATTCATGAAGGAGATTCCCCTGTAGTTACTCGGCTGATTTGTATCCCCTTTTTTAAATATGGGAAAGATAATTGTTTTCACAAAGGCTTCTTCTACTTTGCAGTCGTTCAACATCCTATTAAATCCTGCTGCTAGTTGCTCCAAGAAGTCATCTGTTGCATTTATGAAGAATTCATAGGTAATCCTGTCCTCTCCTGGTGCTTTGTTTAGTTTAACTTTTTTTAGAATACTTATAATTTCATCTACAGTTATAGACATATCCAGATCCCGATCCTGAATTAAGTTAGGTGCATAGAAAATCTGATTTGCCGTTTGATTTGGGTTAAGAAGTGAACTATAATATGTTCTAAACTCAGGAGCGGAAATTTGAGGGAAGATTTGATGATCTTGGTTACGTATTTCCTTTGCCAACTTCCACCACTCTTTACTGTCTTTTACACTGCTTATTTTGAGGTCAAGCTGATTGTTGTATGTGGACTTACTCCTTTTGCAAATAGTCTTATATTCTTTTTGAGCTCGTAGATAGTTCTCTTTATCTTCGTGGTTTTCCGTTTTCCGAAAAATATTGAGTAATTTAGAACTTTTTTTCCTGGCTGTTTCGCACTCATAATTGTACCATTTATTCTTCGGCTTAAATTTTGAGCTACAGCTCTGATCATTTGTTGAGTTCTTTATTATTTCGGTTAAGTCTTTTAGCTCGATTGGATCCTTCTGAATTATTAGATTTTGCAAATTAAAATTAAGATTTGTTTGGTACTCAGTCTTTTTTCGATCATTCCACTGCAATTCAGGCAACAGATTAGACTTGGTTGTGGTGTTGGGTATAGAAATATGCTTTAGGGACAATTTTATGGGCATATGGTCAGACCATATCTCTTCCTCTACACTAAATCGTTCCACGCACATCAGTAGTTCTTGCGATACAGTACAAATATCATTCACTGAGTTACCCACATTATTCATGAATGTAAAGCTTCCTTCTTCGTCACCTTTGGTTCTTCCATTTAAAATAATTAAGCCATTATCTTCGCAGAATTCCAGAAACTCTTTTCCTCTTGAATTAATAATTTTATCTTTAGACCGTCTATTTTCTAGCCCTGCTTGAAAAACAAATTTATGCACATCTTCAATGTCTTGCTGCAGTTCACCTAATCTAATGTTTACATCACCGATTACTATTGGATTTATAATTCTGTGGTCTACAAAAAAGGTCTTTACTGCGTTAAATTCACTTCGCCAATCCATGCTTCTCAAATACAAAGGGAAAACAGTTATTGTCTTTTCATTTGTGATTATTTTTATACTCTCCACACCATCAAGGTTGTTGTATTCATGCCGGATTCCTCTCTCCACCAGATTTCTTTTTAATCCATAGAGACATCCACCAATCGCTCTTCCAAAACTACTGTTTCGCGAACCAGGTTTCCAATATGTGTGAAACTCTTTCTGAAAGTATTTGTTGAACTGCTCTATCTTTTCTGTTTTCATTATATGTATGTGTTTCAGTTAAAATAAATATTTCGTGTGAAGATACATAATGAACAAATTGTGTGAATAAACTTTTATTTTCTAGACCATGTACATATATTATAAGCTAATATCCTAAAATCTTCTTCATAATTTTGTATATTATTCTTTTTTCTTAAATCTAAGTTAGTACATTTATTTAATTTACGCCGACAGACTTTGCTTAGTTTTTTTCATTATTACTTGAAGTTTGCTCTAAAACCTCATAAAAACCGCAAGTAATTGAATCTGCTTCACCGTTGTACAGGGCTTTAAGAATACCTTCCCCTTTTTGTTGACCACATACTAATTCAAAGTTTTTGTTCCATGCAAACCACTTGCCGTTGATTCTCATCCTATCATTTAATACGCTTAATAATAAGTAAGAACGGTCTTTTGAGTATTTATACAGAAAATATCTAAGATTGTCAAATTGCATGATTCTGGTTATCATCGTTGCCAAAACGTTTTTGTCATTGTTATGTGACTTGTTATAATGTCATCTTGTTGGATCTTGATTCTTCCGACCCGTTCTGATTATTTCGGAAAATTGATAAATTTAGATCATCAGCAACACTGACACTTTCAGCAGCAAATTTTTGATCAAAAAGTGACTTTTTATTTTTATAAAAAAATATTCATTTATTTATCCGAAATTAAATTGTGCCAGCACTTTTTTCAGTCGTCAAAACACTTCTGAAATGAACTTTTGGATATTGCCTTCAGCTCCTTCAGCGATGCAGCATTAATCTCCTCAATCGTGGCAAATCTTCGTTTTTTCATGGGCTTTCAATTTCGAAAAGAGGAAAAAGTCGCAGGGGGCCAAGTCTGGTGAATACGGTGGCTCAGGCATGATGGAAGTACTGTTTTTGGCCAAAAAACTACTCACTATTAACGATTTGTGCGCAGATGCATTATCATGGTGCAAAATCCAGGAATTTTCTTTCCACATTTATAGCCGTTTTTTTCTTATTGATTCACGCAAATGCCGCATAACTTCTTGGTTTCCACGTCATAACCATATACCCATGATTTTTCACCAGTTATACCCCTTTGAGCAGATTAGGATCATCTATGACGTCGTTGAACATGTCTTGAACAATGTTCATGCGGTGCTGCTTCTGATCAAAATTAAGAAATTTTGGAAAAAATCGCCGAGTACGCCAACACAAGTCTAACCTTTATGACTCTTACATAAACACACACCTCGTATCATCAAATTTCTTCAAAATTTTATCAATTTATTGTAAAGTCGATTTGATTATGATGGCGTGATGATTAAGCGATGTATCATCATTAATGGCAAACATTCAAATATTAAAAACAAGACTTAAATTGACAGCACAGTTCGACAGGTGTCAAATGACAGCACTACCAATTTTAAATCACAAAATAAATGGCCCTTTACATTAGATATATCGACTTAACTTGGTCAAATATGAAGAGCGTTTTGAAAAATTAGGAGAGACTAAATAAATAAATGATTTAAAGAAATAAAGTTAAAATTTTGTCAGCAAACAGGTCAAAAACTCATCAAAATTTAGGTAAGGTATAAACAGAGGTGACAAAAAAAACGTATTGTCAAAATAAATTCAAAAATATTGGTGTGTTCTTATTTTCTTCAAATATAATTGCATTTTTAAAACTAGTAACAGTGGATTTCCTTAAAAATATCGGACCAAAGTATTGATCCCAGAGATAAACCATTTTATAGAAATAGATTGGATTTTAAAAGTGTTCTTGAAAGAAATTCCGAACAGTTCCTCAAAAAATCTCTATACCAATACTTTTTGTTATTTTAATCTTTTTGGGGCTTCATTTAAAAAAAAAAAGGTTGGTAATATTTTGCCGAGAAAAAAGACTTGAGGACTTTGCAATAATAAATTTTAATATTTTATAAGCAAATCAAAAGTTTTATTTAATTCTGTAGTTATTTTATTGGTAGTACCCGTGGCATGATGGCTAGTGCGTTGGACTGTCATGTGAGAGGTCTTGGGTTCAATCCCTGCCTGTGCCACCTAAAAGTTTTTGTCACGGGTACTACCTCTTACGAGGAATTGACAAATCCTCCAAGAGTAATTCTTGTCATAAAAAGTGCTTTCTAAAATTAGCCGTTCGGATTTGTCTTAAAACTGTAGGTCCCCTCCATTCCTGAGAACATTACTTGCACACAGGAATGGTTGACAGTTGTAAAGTTACTAGGCCCTAGTTCTCAACGGACTGTTGCGCCACCTAATTTATTTACTTATTAGTTCTTTTATTGGAAAAAAGTAACCTCAAAAGGTATTTTAGTATGGATTCATTTACTCATTTATTTCAGATCTCAACGCAGTAATATTAACCTTGTAAATTTCAATGCTTCAAACAGTTGTCCATAGCGCAACACACCCCAATGCCACTTTCCAAGAGTGGCACTTACACCTTACAATATAACCTTATTTGTAATGGTTACATATTTGAAGTGGTCAATGTGAAGAAAATATTAAGAAATTTGTCTCCACTTCAGTACAAATGGCATATTTGGGCAGGTGGCCCTATAACGAGCTTTAATCTTTTGTACAGAATCCAAAAGATAATTTTTAAAATTATTGGCGATAAAACTATAAACCAAACTTTTACATCGTTTCAACACAGTTTCCATATTTTATTTTTATAGATTTATTCCTAAGCAATGCCCAATTTTTGCATTCCACCCCTCATCCATTTCTGAAGTAATACTTAAAGTTCTAAATAAACGTTCATCAGTTAACCCATGGGCTCAATTTTGAATACAAGTTAACACCTTAACACCCTGTAATTTGCTATTTGCTAAGTTACAGTAAATGCATATTTTATAATTTAATTGCGCAGAAGCTGATAAGCAAACCGTACGATCATGCTCTCGTTTTTTCATCAACGGTATCATCGCTGCTCTGCTGTGTTTTTGTTGCTGGTCAAGTTTTGTGTGGCTGGTCAATTATTTAGTGGTTGGGCTATCGGCGATTACTATTTTGGAAGCCGCCACTCGATAAGTGTCTCTATACTTAAAATAAAAGTCTACATAAAATTTATAAAAGCGTTTTACTTTTACTGGCGCCCAACGTGCTCTGTCGGAAGTTTTTGCTTTTTCCTAAATACATTTCAAAAGGAACTAGAAAACTCCGCAAGTAAGAACTAAATTCCACGATTTGTGAGAAATAATTAAGAGTGCATACAAAAAATTTAAAACGAAAAAACGCTACCCAAAGTTAGACTTCTCTAAAATTGACATTTTGAAACCCAATAGTGCAGTATTAAATCAATTGATAATATAAAAAAAACCTTAAAAACTAATGCTATAAAAAGTGCATCCTAATCACCAAAAGACAGTTCCTAGAAAAACGTACTTAATGAAATCTTATGAATAAAATCAACTGTAAAAAAGCAACAAAGAAAAAACGGTAAAACATAATGTAAGTTATACAGCTATAAAAGTATATCAAATTCATCAATTCCTGAAGACAGTGCAAGAAAAATCTTGTAAGAAGAATACTGTTATATTAAATCAATTTATAAAACCTGTAAAATTAAAAAAAATATTATTATATAGTTACATATTTAATTTATTTACGAATTAATTGTTATCTCGCCATCTTCTGAGTTAAGATAAAATTTGCATTTATAATACTTTTTTGCGTTAAAAATTCTGATAAAAAATAAACTGTTATCTATGTAAAAAAATTACTATTTATTATAAATTTATTAAATCTTATTATTATAGACTGTATTTATTTGTGAATTTATAATATTTTTCTTTTTTCTATGTTTTGGATTTCGTTAAAATTATCATTTAAGATTATAATACATACTTTTATATTGAAACATTTAAATTCTATGTTCTTTATCTCCTAAATAATTTATAAAGCCTTTATTTCACACGACATTCTTTTGTTAATTTTTGGTTTTAATTCCTTCTTCGTTGAGTTGTATAAAACATCCCACTTTTAAAGAACTTTAAGAGAAATTTAAAATGGATGAGGTACAAATTCGTGCAATTATTAACGTTGCTGTTCAGACTGCAGCTTTGCAGACCAAACAAGCTTTAGATAGTTCTATCGCCGATCTAACGAATAGACTCTCCCTTTTGGAAACTCCGTCAAGGGCCATAGAATTGAAACCTGTAGTTATTGACCGCCAAATAAGATGTGAAGAGACCTTAGATCTAGTGAAATCCCTTCCAGAATTTAAGGGCGACCACCTTAGTTATGTTTCATGGAGGCAGGCTGCTTTTGCTGCCCATAAAGTTTTCGAGGGCTATGAAGGCAGTTCAAAGTACTACCAAGCTGTAGCTCTGATCAGGAACAAAGTAGTGGGATCTGCAGACGCAGTGCTTCCTTCATTCAACACAATCCTTAATTTTCAAGCAATAATTAATCGTCTTGATTTCACTTATGCGGACAAGAGACCGATTTACCTGATTGAACAAGAAATGTCAACTCTTAAACAGGGAAAATTATCCATCTTTGAATTTTATGAGGCAGTTGAGCGCAAACTTACTTTGCTTATCAATAAAACTTTAATGACCAATGAGGGTAACGCCGAACTGATATATTCACTCAATGTTAAGTATAGGCAGGATGCGCTTAGAACTTTTATTTCTGGGTTGAGGAAACCAATGTGTGACATTTTGTTTTCATCAAGGCCTACAGATATGCCAACTGCTCTTGCTCTTGCACAAGAACTGGAGTCTAATCAGACAAGGTATAATTTCGCAAACTCGTTTGCCAACTACAATGAGCGTCCAATTAGGTTACCGACCCAATCAAACAAAAAATATGATTTACAGAATTCCACGCATTTTAGACTTCCACAATCCCAAGTGCAAGATATGGAAGTAGACCCATCAACTTCTTATTACAGATCTCCAACTCAGAATCCCACTTACGCAAATGAAAAACCTTCAACTTCTAACTCCAATAACAACAATAGACTACCCAATAAAAGAGCAGGCCCTTCCGATAAATACTCTCGCAATAGACCATTCATAAAAAATAATGAATCAACACAGCGACCACAACCTAAAATTCAAAGAGTAAACAATCTATTCCAGAGTCAGCAAAAACAAAACGATCAAGGTCAGTATGAGAATGATTATGACAATGACAGCTATCTTGATGACGATTCATTTTCTCGCAAAAACGAGGGAAACGAATATGATGAACTCGAAATTGAAGATGAAATTAATTTTTTAGGGAACGGTCCCTCCTACCATACATTAGGAGAACATTAGGAGGGAGAGAAATAAAATTTTTGATCGACACTGGAGCGGCTAAAAATTATATTAAGAACATAAGTCATCTGAAAGGCATAAAACCAGTTGAAAGACCTTTTATTGTTCAATCCCTACACGGATCGAACCAAATTGAACTTAAGTGTATTATAAATCTATTTAACCAGAATACACCTTTTTTCATTCTTCCTCAGCTTTCTAAATTTGATGGCATCATCGGTTGTGATTTCTTACATAAGATAGGAGCGCAGTTAGATTTGAAAAAAGGAATTATAAGCTATGACGGTAGAGATGAAAAACTTTTTTACCTTTTTTGCAGAAACGTTAATCACATTTCGATTGACAATTATTCTGTACCTCCGGATGTACGCAAACAGTTTGACTTAATTTTAGGTAATAGACTTACAGTTTTTGCCGATCCTAATGAATCATTACCCTATAATACGAAAGTAGTAGCCACTATCAAGACGACAGACAATGAACCCGTTTATTCAAAGGCATATCCCTATCCAATGGCGGCCGTCAAATTTGTCAATCAAGAAGTTTCTGATCTCCTTAACACTGGTATCATAAGACCATCCCGATCGCCGTACAATAACCCTGTTTGGGTTGTCGATAAGAAAGGTTTGAACGAGGATGGAAGTCGAAAAATGCGGCTAGTAATTGATTTTAGGAAATTAAATGCCAAAACCGTAAGTGATAAGTACCCTATTCCCGACACAACCGTAATACTTTCAAATTTAGGACAGTCTTCTTTCTTTTCCACTTTAGATTTAAAATCTGGTTTTCACCAAATACGGCTATGTGAGAGAGATAGAGAAAAAACAGCTTTCTCCGTCAATAATGGCAAATTCGAATTTTGTAGGCTTCCATTTGGCCTTAAAAATGCGCCAAGCATTTTTCAAAGAGCCATTGATGATGTTCTTAGGGATGAAATTGGAAGATGTTGTCACGTCTATATCGATGACGTGATTGTTTTTTCAAAAACAAAAGAACAGCACATTAGCGATATAGATAGAATTCTTTTAAAACTTTTTGATGCCAATATGCGTGTTTCTCAAGAAAAATCAAAATTTTTTAAGAGAGAGGTCGAATTTTTGGGCTTTGTTGTTTCCGAAAGGGGCATAAAAACCTGCCCAAATAAAGTAAGTGACATAGTTGAGTACGAAATTCCTAAGACATTACGTAGTTTAAGGTCATTTTTGGGACTCTCCGGGTACTATAGGAGGTTTATAAGGGACTACGCCAAAATAGCCAAGCCACTTACGAAATTTTTACGTGGAGAAAATGGCAATGTTAGTGCCAGGCAATCAAAAAATATAGCTATAGAATTTGATCAAGATGCTATTGATGGGTTCAAGCGAATCAAAAATATCTTAGCTTCAGAAGATGTTTTGCTCCTCTACCCTGATTATACTAAGCCTTTCGACTTAACAACGGATGCTTCTTCTCATGCATTGGGTGCAGTATTGTCGCAAAATGGGAGACCAATAACGATGATATCTCGCACTCTGTCTGCCAAAGAAGAAGACTTCGCAACAAACGAGCGTGAACTTCTAGCTATAGTGTGGGCTTTAGGGAAGCTTCGCAATTATTTGTATGGCTGCAGGAATCTTAATATTTTTACCGATCATCAGCCGTTGACGTTTTCCATTTCCGACAAAAACCCCAATACTAAAATGAAACGATGGATGGCCTTTGTGGAAGAGTTCTCACCAACGTTCCACTATAAACCTGGAAAAGAAAATCTTGTTGCAGATGCTTTATCTCGGCAAAATATTAACATCATAGACCATTCAGGTGACTCAGATTCGGTAACTGGACATAGCGAGGTGTCTTTAACAAAAGCTATTCGTACAGTTGAAAATCCAGTTAACTGCTTTAGAAATCAAATTTTTATCACTAAAGGGGCAGAAAACAAAATGGTTAGGAAGATATTATTTCAAAAGAAGTTCAGATATGTCATAACATTTTCGGATCGGGACTATTTATTCAAAATTCTTGACGAAGTTGTTAATCCAAACGTTATTAATGGTTTGCACTGCGAACTTCATGTTTTAGCATTTGTAAAAGACAATTTACTCAAATCATTTCCATCTACCAAATTTATCCACTCGGAAAAATTTGTAATAGATATTTTCAATGAAAATGATCAACAGGAGATTCTCGCTGTAGAACACAATCGAGCCCATCGATCCCTGCGCGAGAACTTACAACAAATCTTAAAAGATTATTTTTTTCCAGACATCCGAAAAAAGCTTAGGGAGATGATAACAAATTGTAGAGTATGCAATGAATCAAAATATAAAAGGCATCCACTTAGAGTTGAAATAGGAAAAACACCTATCCCATCTTATGCAGGTGAGATATTGCATGTTGATATTTATTCAACGGATAAGTTGCATTTTTTAACGTGCCTGGATAAATATTCAAAATTTGCAGCCGTTTTTCCAATAAAGTCTCGAGCAATCATTGACATTAAAGAACCTCTGATAGAAATTGTAAATTTTTTCAAAGATACAAAGACAATTGTCTGCGACAATGAAAAATCGTTTAATTCTCAAACTATAAAGACATTGTTAAGAAACCATTTTAAAATAGAAATTTTTACCATACCTCCATTTCATAGTACATCTAATGGACAGGTTGAAAGATTTCACAGCACGTTGACAGAAATCGCGAGATGTACGAAATTAGAGCAGGGCATAAATGACACAAACGAACTTATCTTACTTTCTACAGTTAAATATAACAGGACAATCCATTCAATTATAAAACACAAACCTATAGAAGTAATTCATTCAAACTCTTTGGAGTTAAAAAACGAAATTAAGACAAGGCTTTTAGAGGGACAGAACAAAAGTTTAACATACCATAACAGAAACAAACAAACAAAATCATACAAACCTGGTGAAAAAGTATATGTGAGAACGAATAAACGTATAGGAAATAAATTTAGGAAGCTTTTCGTAGAAAAAATAATCCAAGAAGATAGAGGATCTACGGTTTTGATCGACGATAGAATCGTACATAAAAGCAATCTAAGATAAAACTTATTTTGTAACTGATGCTCGCGAACATCATAAGATTCTACTTAATTTTTTTAATGGGATTTTTTTTGTTTTAAATCTAAAATTTCTATTTTATAATGTGTAAAAAAAACAAAACAACATGTTGAACTAATTGTACTCAAAAACATGAATAATTTGAATTATAAAATAACTATAATTTGTAGGTATAATGTATTGTATGTATTATCGATAATGTTTGTAAATCTTTTATAAATGTTAAAATAAAAACATTGACTTTTGTTATTAAACTCTCCTAGGTACTTTTATGTTTTTTTGTTTGTAATTTTTGTTCCAACTTATCAAAAATATTTATTAGTTAAACTATATGTTAATTCTATCAATGAAAATAATTCTTTAGTTGCTTAAATTAATCATTCCATTATTTAATAATAAAATTAATCATCATATTATATAAAATCATATAAATAAAATAATTGAAAGACATAATACCAACACCCTAATTATGTCACAAAATATTGAATTGAAAATTGTTTTTGAATAATATTAAATCTACGAAATCCACCGAGGACGGCTGAGTTTGAAGCGGGAGCAGTTAACACCTTAACACCCTGTAATTTGCTATTTGCTAAGTTACAGTAAATGCATATTTTATAATTTAATTGCGCAGAAGCTGATAAGCAAACCGTACGATCATGCTCTCGTTTTTTCATCAACGGTATCATCGCTGCTCTGCTGTGTTTTTGTTGCTGGTCAAGTTTTGTGTGGCTGGTCAATTATTTAGTGGTTGGGCTATCGGCGATTACTATTTTGGAAGCCGCCACTCGATAAGTGTCTCTATACTTAAAATAAAAGTCTACATAAAATTTATAAAAGCGTTTTACTTTTACTTACACTTTCAAGTAATTTGTCAGCCGCACATCAAGAATATAAAATGCCTTACCCAATTCTGTTCTTCTCATCTAATTTGGATATTCAAAACCTAAACAAATTATAAAAAAAAAAATGAAGGCTTGAAGAATATCTTACGTTTTCAATGATTTGGTCACTTGGGTTATTTTTTCTAATGTCATGTCTGTCTTTAAAATGTTTTTAACAGATTTCCAAATTAAAGTTTTGTCGAACATCAAAAATGTTCTGAGATCTTCTGGCCACTATGACATTTAACTTTTTTACATCGTTTTGGAGAAAGTAAGATTATTGCACTTGATATTTCAAAAGCATTTGATAGAGTTTGGCACCAAGCTCTCTTATCGAAAATGCGTGCTTTTGGTATTGATGAATCTCTTCTTCATTGGATTAGAAATTACCTTTCTAACCGTTCAATACAAGTTGTATTAGATGGTTTCAAGTCTGAAATTTATAAAATAAATGCTGGTGTCCCCCAGGGCTCCGTTTTGTCTCCGACTCTCTTCCTTTTATTCATAAATGATCTCTTGTCTGTCACTTCTAATCCATTAAACTGTTTCGCCGACGACAGTACCCTCAGCTTTTCATATTCGTTTCTAGATTCACATCCTTGTCCTTCGGATGTGGAACTTCAACGGCAGCGTATGATAAGCTCATTAAATTCCGACCTAAACAGCATTGTCCAATGGGGAATCAAAAACCGTGTAGAATTTAATGCTTCGAAAACTCAATGCTGTCTACTGTCGTTAAAGCTATCTATGAGTGGCACTTGCATCCAGGAAACCAATCAACTATCAGTACTCGGTATGTGTATTACAGATCATCTCTTATGGAATGATCACATATTCGATATCGCCAAAAATGCTGCCAGGTGCTTAGGATTTCTCCGACGATGCAAGAAATTTTTCACCCCTTCTGATCTGGCTATAATCTACAAAGCTTTCATCCGTCCAAAGCTTGAATACAATTCGCATATCTGGGCAGGTGCCCCTAAAACAAGTTTAAATCTCTTGGATAGAATTCAAAAAAGGGCTTTAAAAATGATAGGCGACAGAACTATAATCGAAACATTTACATCGCTAGAACACCGCCGCAATGTTTCATGCCTTTCGTTGTTTTATCGATATTTTTACAAACAATGTTCTGTCGAATTAGCCAGTTGCATTCCGCCCCTTAAACTATTCAGCCGTAATACTCGCACTTCTACGAATGCTCATCAGTTTACCCTTGAGCTCAATTTCGGGCGTACTGTCAAGTATAGAGATTCTTTCTTAAATCGCACATCGAGAATGTGGAATGCTTTGGCCAACTCTGTTTTTCCCTCCCATTTTGATGTTCAGAACTTTAAGACCAATGTGCACCGGTATCTCCTTTTAAATCCTTCCCTATTTTCCTAACGCTTGCACTGTGTTTAAATATAAACATATGAAGGGTACTAATAACCCCTTGAGTGCTTGTGAATTATAAAAAAATGTAATCTGCTCTTTCGCAGAAATCCTCTAATATCAATCCGCCTATACTTACGAATTTTGCATTAATCTACATACTTCTTGAAATTGCATTAAATTCAGAACCTTGAATTACAAAAGTAAGCGTGATTAATTGCAATATAGTCAGTTTAAAAAAATAAATTAAAAATTGATGACCAAATCATCGCATTTAAACTTGTGCGGCACGTGAGTGCTTTCAGTATCAATATAATAATTATTGTTATTCTACCCAAAGGGAAAAAAATCACTTTATAGCCAAAACATCATTGAAATGCCCTTAAACCCTTTAACCATAGTAAATAATATAACATTTATTGCTTAATTATAACTTCAATACAATATCAAACCAATACAGTATCAAAAATATACCATTTATAACATGTTCCTTGGCGATGTAATTCCCATGTTTCTTCAGCAATTACACTGTGTTGTCATTTGTGTACAATTTGTGTTAAACCAGTGTTTTCACATTCAACTTTAACCTAATTCTTCTTCGAACATCCACCCCTCTCTTTGTCCAGAGCAACCAACTTAAATCCACACAAAGCACACAAAATCTTGTACAAAAAGAACTTCCTCCATGTCAACCCTCTTAACAAGCCGCATCATCCAAACCACCAGATGAACAGAACAGGACCAAAGGGCGTCAAAAGGAATATAGACTCCCTACGCGATGATTATATACCCCTTGAACAGATATATTCCCCCCAAAAAACCCACGTAGTCATCGTCATTTTCATCGTCGTCGTCGTCATCGTCATCGACGTTTGTTGCTCCTCGTCCTCGTCCTCGTCCTCGTCGTCGTCGTCATAGTTTATGTTAAAATTAGCTTTGTGGCATTGTATACACACTTTGCTAAGGGGTTGTTCAATGTTCTTGTTTCTATAAATATCCTAGAGCTAATCCACAATCTTTTATACCCGCATCACATAGCATCGCTTCGTATCGCCCCCAATACCTTCTCACCAACTAACTACCCTTTTTTCGACCGAAGTGAAGCAAGTCTATTAATTTGAATTTTGTTTTCCTAATTCGTTTATCTTTGTCGTTTTCTCAGAAGAAAATCTTGCTATCAACACTTTGAAAACATTTTAGTCATTAAAACCACACGATGACGGGACGCATGGTGGCAGCGGCGGCGACGGCGGTGGTGGCAACGTACCTAAACAACACGCCTTACAGAGAAATCTTTTCTTTTATTCATTATCGTCATCATCATCAGCAGGAAGTTATCCATAAAAATATGAGTATATGAGGATCTGGGGATGGCGTAAAGGGTATATTTGCTCCCTATTCTAATATTGTGAACATGGATTGTCTCTGTATGTCATTTAAACGCGGAGATAAGCCTTCATTCTTCGGTAACACTTTTTCAGCCACAAGCTACCAATAAATAATATTCAATTAAAATTACACGAAAAAATGTGTTGCCAAACATTATAATTATGCACATAAAAAAAAGGTTTTTATTGTTTAATTGACAAAACGACAAGTTTGACAGTACCCCAGTGACGTACGCTAAATTAATTGAGGGTAAGAATTTTTGATTTAAGCTTTTTTAACTTCCCATAGGAAGTTATTGTAATGGGTCCGATTTGACAAATTGAAAATTTTGACATTTCTCGACGTTTCAAGGTCCCTAGAGTCGAAATAAAAGATTTTTAGAAAGATGTCTGTGCGTGCGTGTGTACGTACGTCCGTACGTTCGCGACGTTTTTTTCGTTGTCCATAGCTCAAGAACCAGAAGAGGTATCGACTTCAAATAAATTTTGTTATACAGATAATAAGGCAGAAAGATGCAGAAAGGGCTCTCAAGAAAATTGCGTAAGTGGTTTTTTTACCATAGCAGTTTAAAAAAAAGGTGAACATTTTGGTTAACCCTTAATATCTTACGAACCAAAAATGCTAGAGACTTGAATTAAATTGTATATAATATATTGTAACGTGATACCAAACAAGTATATTTTTTGAAAAAAATCCAGTAAACAGTTTTTTTTTATAAATCAAAAAAACTGAAAAAAAAAATTTGTCACCTCGAAAATTTTACGAATACAAAATAATTTTATCTCTAAAACAATTTTGTGCAACGAAGAATAATGTTTTTGACATCTGGTAAAATTTTGAGAAAAATCGAATTGATAGTTTTTTTATAAAAAATAAAAACCCAAAAAAAACATTACTCAAAGTTGCTAAAAATTGAATTTCGACTCAAATATCTTTTCAAAACTTTGAGATATTGGCTTAAAACTACTTTTATCTTTCAAAAAATATTGTTGTCAACATTCAGTAAAATTTTGAAAAAAATCGAATTGATAGTTTTCTTACAAAAAATAAAATCTTAAAAGAAAATTTAACAAAAGTTGGTAAAAATTGATTTTCGACTCAAATATCTTTTCAAAAATTTTGAGATTATGGCTTCCAACGAATTTTAGCTTATAAGAATTATTGTTTTCAACATTCGGAAAAATTTTGAGAAAAATAGAATTGACAGTTTTTTTACAAAAAATAAAAACCTAAACAAAAAAATTAATAAAAGTTGGTAAAAATTGATTTTCGACTCAAATATCTTTTTAAAAATTTGAGATATTGGGTTTTAACTACTTTTATCTTTTGAAAAATAATGTTGTCAACATGCAGTAAAATTTTGAGAAAAATCGAATTGACAGTTTTTTTTACAAAAAATACAAACTTAAAAGAAAATTTAACAAAAGTTGGTAAAAATTGATTTTCGACGCAAATATCTTTTCAAAACTTTGAGATATTGGCTTTTATCTTTTAAAAAAAATTGTTTTCAACATTCAGTAAAATTTTGATAAAAATCTAATTGACAGTTTTTTTACAAAAAATAAAAACCTAACAAAATAAACAATACTAAAACTTGGTAAAAATTTACTTTCGACTCAAATAGCTTTTCAAAAATTAAAAATATTGTCTTCAAACTTTTTTTATTTCACAGAAAATATTGTTTTCGATATTCAGTGGTTTTTTATAAAAATCCAACAGTCCATTTTTTCATAAAAAAATAAAATCTACAAGAAATAGTACGCAAATTTGGTAAAAATTGATGTTCGGTTCTTGATATCTCTCAAATTAATTTAATTCATCTAATTAGTAAAAATTTAAGAAATGCTACTAAAATTGGTAAAAATTTGTTTTTCACTAAAAATCTATTTAACAAAACTAGATTTTCAAAGTAAACTATTTTTTTATATGAAAAATATTGTTGGTAATTTTAAAATTTTTAAGAATAATTCAAATGACAACTTTTTTAACCCAACACGAAAACCTACAAACTTTTAAGCAAGACAAATCGACAGACGGGATGGGAAGTTTTCAGTGTGGGTCGCATCCCAGCCTCTTTTTTAGCTTAAAATCATATACTTACCGTTTCCTTTAAAGATCTAAAGCCACATGTTATTTCTTTTGCAAAAAGGTGATGGATTTTAATCATTCCTGATTTTAGTTTTCCCGAAATTTGGATTTTATGGTTTCGTCTATCTCCCATAAAAATCGTTCGTATATATTTGTTTGTTTATTCAGCTTAATACAAGCTATAACTTAACACTAACTTAACATTTTTTTTTTAAAGTTCTTGTTATCAGTTTTCAACATTAATTCATGTGGGCCCTTAGGCCCACATAAAAGCTCTTTAATGTATTAGATAGATAGATACAAATCTTTATTTCCATAGATTTTACGATAATAAAAAGATAAGGTTAAGGACATGGCTTTGCTGCCGTCTGCCTGATTGACAATTCTTGGACTATGAAATAAAAAATAAAATTATGTAATTATGCAAATTAAGTGGTAAATATTGAATTAACAATTATAATCAGAAAAAGTCTTATTAATCTTCAAACTACATTTGTAAGTTGAAAGTAAATTCGTTAAGTTTTTTTGTATTTGTAATTGAAACCAGGACCCGTTCAATACGTTAGTTAGCTGACTGAAAGACAAAAAGCTTTCGTGGAAGTAAATGCGACGAATCTCTTGAAGGATGGGACACACTGCTATAAAATGATAAATATCTTCCAATTCCCTTCTATTACAAAGACCACAAATTTGGGATAGATCTGACCTATGAGGAACATAATTTAAGTTGAGTAACTCAACCCTTGCTCTAAAAATGGTACCTATAGCTTCTACGGAAAGTTCAGGGCAGAAATAGTTATTTTTAGTTGACAATTTGTGATTTAGGTTTTTATAGATATTTCTACTAGCTGACGAGGATGCTCTGAGCAAGTGTTCAGTATAAATTTTTTCATCTATTTTAGAAAATAAAAGAGAGAACATATTTTGCCAATCATCTAGATTGTTTTCAGTTAGTGAAAGGTTTACGTCGTGAGCTAGAGCCAACTGATTAAGTTTATTTTTTATTTATTTATTTATTTAATCTTTAAGCAATATTACAGCTAACAGATATAAGCACTCCAAGAGCAAATTAAAAAGTGAATAAATATAATACATCAATTTTAAATTTATTACGATTGAGATTAAAAAAGTCAATATTTGAAGAGACTTCATTGAAATATACAATAGATCTTGATAAAGTTTCATTACTACCATAATTTGTCATGTGAATTCTTTGGAATAAGAAGAATCTAGCTCTCATAGACCTAGCGGGAACATAGATTGCTACCAAGGCAAGAAGAGATGGACATTTAATATGGTAGCATAGTAAGTCTCTAATAAGCATTACACTATGAATTTCTCTTCTTGATTGTAACGACTTTATTCCAAGTAATTGGCATCTAGCCTCATAACTAGGACTAAAGTTCCAACCCATTTTATTAAATATATATTTTGTAAATCGTCTTTGAATCTTTTCAATCCGATCAGAATGAACTGTATAAATAGGACTCCAAATAACATCTGCGTATTCCAAAATTGATCTGACGAGAGATATATACAAGGATAATAACACGAAAGGATCTTTAAAGTCTTGTCCATTTCGTTTTATGAAACCTACCAGCGAGTTGGCCTTAGGAACAAAATAATCGAAATGACCTTTAAAAGAAAGTTGGGAGTCAAGAATAACTCCTAAGTCTTTAATGCTTGAAACCCTATCTAAATCCACAGATTCAATTGCATAGTTGAATAACAAAATATGAGATTTTCTGGAAAAAGAAATCGTGTTACACTTTTTGATATTCAATTTAAGGCTATTGATGTGACACCAATTTGATAAAGAATCAATGTCAGATTGCAAAAGTTGACAATCGCCCAAACTCGAAACTTTTGAAAATATTTTCAGATCGTCAGCATATAACAAACATTCACAATAATTAAAGACCGAGACAATATCGTTAACGAACATTATGAAAAGGAGCGGAGCTAGGTGGCTACCTTGCGGGACACCTGATGTACACTGAATTTCCTTTGAGTATGTATCTCCAATCTTAACTTGTTGTGTTCTACAAGATAAATATGACGATAACCAACGAAGAAAGTGAGAATGAAAACCAAAAATCTCAAGTTTTTTCAGAAGTGTTTGGTGGTTCACAGAATCAAAGGCTTTACTAAAGTCAGTGTATACTGCGTCCACTTGAGATTTTTGTTTCATAGCATTAGAGACATACGAAGTGAAATAAGTTAAATTGGTAACAGATGATCGACCGGATACAAAACCATGCTGTACTTCTGATAAATATTCACTTGTAAGAAAATCAAGCTTTATTTTCACCATGCTTTCAAACACTTTGGGAATTGCAGAGAGTTTACAAATACCTCTATAATTTTCTACATCATTTTTAGAACCTGATTTGTGTATAGGGACCAAGTAAGAAAGTTTCCATTCATCAATAAAAATACCTTCTTGGAGGGACTTGTTAAATATGCTTAGTAAAGGAGCACAGATGGAATCACAACAATTTTTTAACACTGCCGAAGGAATGCCGTCTGGTCCAGAACTATAATTAGACTGAAGTGATTTCAGTCCGGAATTAACTTCTTCAATACTTAACTGGATCGAGCCAATATCAAACCTACTTATTATGTTGTTTAGTGAACTATTATTAAATCCTGAATGAGAATAAACAGATTTGAAATAATTAGCAAACAATTCAACTATGGAGTCTAAATCCGACGATTCAACATCTCTGAAAAACATGGTATTTGGAATCCCTATCGATTTTCTCTTAGAATTGACAAATGACCAGAACGATTTACTGTTGTTTTTGATATTACTTTCAATATTCAAGATATAAGCTCTATATAGAAACTTACTAAGAACTACAAAATCTTTACGTAATTTACTAAAATTATCATAATCCGATTGATTTTGTGATTTATTGTATTTCACGTATGCATTACGTTTCTTTCTTTTCAAGTCATGAAGCTGCTTATTAATCCAAGGTGAATCTATGATTTTTTTTTTGAAAGAATAAGGAACAAATTTTTCAAAACCCATTAATACAATTTCAATGAAGCGGTTATACATATTTTTCAAATCAAGAAACATAAATTCATTTAACCAATCAATGTCAGAGAAATAATTATTTAGTTGAACAAAATTTGTTTTAGAAAAATTATACGATCTAACAGTTTTTTTAACATCATTTAACGAATAAGTGTAAAACTCTATTTCAAAAAATAATTCCTTATGATGAATAGATTCGTTTAAAAGAGAAAAAGGTGCATTACTTGAATTAACTTTGATTTCATCACAACATATAAAAATTAAGTCTAATATTTTTCCTAAAGAATTATCGATATGATTAACTTGAACTAAGTTTAAAGAATATAAAAAATCAATAAATGTAACTTCGATATCTTGTTTAATATTAAATGGAAATAACATTTTATCAGTTTCGGACCAATTCCAATGTATATCAGATAGATTAAAATCACCTAAGACGCACAAATTATCAGATATAGAACAAAGATTATTAATAAAATCAATATTGCTAATATGTTTTTCATACAAATCAAGTGAGCTACTTGGAGGCACATAACTTACAATAAAAAATACATTTGCTCTGGAAAAGGCATTTAAGTTGACGGAGATGCAAACTTGTTCAATGTCCGAGGTTGGTAAAATGACTTCTTTAGAGCAAAGATGGGATCGAACAGCGATAATTATCCCTCCTCCACGTTCTCTAGAAGATTTACATCGATCGCGACGATAAACGTTGTAGATACTGCAATCAAATAGTTCTGAAGAGACAATTCCGTTATAAAGCCATGACTCAACAATGATGATAATATCATAGTATGTAACACATGTATTTTTAAAAAGATCGGATACTTTGGTTCGGAGGCCACTTGCATTGTGGAAATAAATCTTTAATGACGAAAGACGAACATATAAAGCATTCGTTGTTAGGTTGTTATCCCTACGTCCTTCTCCAAGGAGTTTTTTGCCATATATAATTAAGTTCTTTGAAGGGCGTAGCATTTGTTAAGAGTAATCTTTTCATGAATGATTTGTGAAGACCGTTTTCTCTTTTCATAATTTTTACTAAATAATCTGCATGAACTTTGAGATTTTTAATAAAAATAGGTGGTAAACCAGATTCTATGTGGATAGCATAAGTTGGTGTTGTGCTAGGCAGCCGAAATAATCTTTTGAAAAAATATCTTTGAAGCAATTCAAATTCTTCGATTTTCGAGTAGCCCAAAACTTGGGCACCATAACACATAAATGTGTTAACTGTGGCATTAAATACTCGGTATTTTGAAGAGGCATCGATGTTCTGGTTGTTAAAGAAAGATGGCCACATAAATGTTTAAAGCCAGTTTAGCTTCATTGCTTTTCTCCTTCTATGTTTACCAAAACTGAAGTTTGAAGTCAATAATACTCCGAGATATTTAAATTGTGTTACAACTTAAATTTGCTCACGGTTTAGAAGCCAATATTCTACGACTAGTCTTCTTCGTTGTCTTCGTTCAAAGATCATAATTTTTGTTTTTCTTGTATTAATTTGCAGGCCCCATAATTGACAATATTCCTGCAGTCTGTTAATTTGTAGTTGTAATGTGGAAAGACTTTCCGATAACAACACTAAGTCGTCAGCGTAGAGCAAAACCTTCACAACGGTTTCCGCAAAAAGTACGCCGACAGGAAGAATATCACACACTGAGTCAATAAATAGAGCAAATAAGATTGGGCTTAGAATGCATCCTTGAGGTACTCCTGAAGAAGTTTCAAACCATTCGGACAAATGTGACCCATCCCAAACGGCAGCATTTGTAGATGTCAGAAAGTTTAAATAAACAAGCAGAAATTTTCGAGACACATTAAGAGATGCCAATTAATAGATCATAGTTTGTCTGTTTATTGCATCAAAAGCGGCTTTGAAGTTAACAAAACAACAAAAAAGTTTTTGTTTTTTTCAATATATTGAAATGGCAGACAGGGCAAAAATGTGGTCTACAGTGGAGAAACCGTGACGAAAACCTTCTTGGAAAATGCTTAATCGAGAACCATTTTCGACCCAATTTGAAAGCCTGTCATAGAGTAAAGAGGCAAAAAAATTTCTGATTGAATTGAGAATAGAAATACCTCTGTAATTTTCGGGAAGACTTGCGTCACCCTTTTTGAAAATAGAAAAAAATTATTGCTTTGTTAAAGTTAAGTGGTACAGAAGAATCATTATACATGCGGTTGAAAAATTCTACTAGATAATTTTTGAATTGTGGGGTAGCATTTTTATAAAATTCCACAGGAATACCATCTATTCCCGGAGCTTTATTATTTTTCATATTTAAAAGTATACTGTCTCAAGCTCAGTTAAGGACACCGATGTATCCAGTTCATCCACGACCGTGTTAGGGCACGCGTAGCTAAATGACTGAAAGCTCTCATTCGCTGATAACATCGATTTAAAATGATCTTTTAGTAGGTCAATCTGAAGTGACCCAATACTGTTGCTGGAACGAAAAGAACAAAGGACTTTGTACTCTTTATTTATTTAAACGGAGGTATAATAGTTTAAAGAATACTCGTATTGCATTCGTGGACCTAAACAATTTTAAATACGCGAACGAAACTAGAACTAACAATTTTGATTTTATTAGACTTAAAATTAAAAGGGACGAGGAATTCGGACTCAAAAAGGGAAAAAGTAAAGGGTATTTTTCAGATGGGATTTGGAAATGTTAAAGTCGAAGACTAGCATAGCAGCGTTGTAGTGACGAAGAATTCTTGACATATTGGTTCAAAGTGCCCGTAATTAGTGCGGTGATGAGGGATATAGAAAAGGGAGACAGATCGCAGATTTCGAGGGTTTGTGTTAAGATGAATATCACTCAGGAGTGCCGGGGAATCTATATTGCCCATTAACAATTGGTGAGCAAATAATATATCTGCGTTTTTGCGTCTAATATATATGGGTTGCAAACCTATCAGTTTTAGTCGATCGGCATAAGGAGGCAAGTTGGATGTATCATCCCAGGGGAGGCCACGCAAGGCAAATCCAACGAAACGGCTTTGAACATTTTCAATTCTGAGTGAATGGTTTTCATAAAGGGGAGACCATATACTTGGCATGCATATTCTAGATGAGGACGAGAGATCTATTAGCTTTATTAATAATTGGGTCAAAATGGGAATGGAAATTCAAGTGTTTTTCACACAAAATACCAAGATCTCTAATAGAATCGACTACGTTGACGGCGTCATTAAGGAAGTAGTAGGTATACTCTATGAGATGGGATTTGTTTGCGCGAAAAGGTCATTTGTTTACATTTACCTACATTTAACTCTAGGAAATTATGCATGCACCAAACAAAAAAGAAATTAAGATCATTTTGTAAAAGTAATGAATCAGATGGAGTTGAGATAATCTTAAAAATTTTTTTATCATCCGCAAACATTAGGATATCTGAATTTTTTAATTTAAGACAGACATCGTTAACAGATAAGACGAAAAGAAGGGGACCAACGTGACTACCTTCTGGGATGCCAGAAGTTGCATGTATGGGAATGGAAACTGAGTAACGGAAGAGGACTCTATAAGTTCTATTGGCAATGTTGGAGCCTATACAGTTTATAAACATAGATGGAAAGCCAAGGGCTCTAAGTTAGAGATAAATTATCTTATGGGATATTTTATCAAAGGCTTTGCTGTAATCAGGATATAGCATCATAAGGCGCCAGCTATAGCTATCATTGGTTTTCATCATTAAAAACAATTATTGTAATTTTTTTGACAGGTTGTTTAATGGCTATCATTAAAAATTTCTGCCATTGAAAAAAATTTCTTGATGAAAATCCACTGACAAATCTTAACTGACAGAAATCTGTCATTGGAATTGTATGAAATTGGGACACAAATCAGTGGAACGATTCTTTCACTTTTGAACATAAAAGTATCAGCTCTTCAGGAAAATGAATTTCCGTTCGGAAAATAGAAAAATACATTTTTAGAGAAAAATAAATGCGCAATTACACTTTTTTTCCTCAAAAAAAATTCTTTGTGTGATTTTCTATCGATCAGTATATAATTTTCATTTCTAATCAAAGGGAAACACCGTCAAATATCGATTCAAAAAATTTTCCGGATCGATTTCAATGATAGTTATAACTGGCCCCTAAAATTCCCCTTCCCCTCCATTTCTGATATAACAGGAGTAGGAATAGTTGATAATTTCTTGAGTATCATTAAAATCATTAAAAATAACAAAAACATTTTTTGTGGTACACTTTGGCGTATACGTACTTTTTTTTTGAAATTTCAATAGAATTTCGATTATTTGCATTTACATTGTATTATATAGTTTTTCTTGCAGTAATTTTTATAAAGGGCATCAATGTTCTGACGTTTTAAGCTTTGAAGTAAGTGGAAGTAGGATAAGTATAAGATGGAATTGTTAGTGAATTAATGTGTTTATAAGTTTCCTTGTCCAAAACTTATAAGCTCCGCCACTGCTTAGAATTTCTAGTGCCATTCTTCTCATTCTTCAAATCCAAAAGAAACAAAAATGATACAAAGTTTTTATTTTAATTTTCTTATTATTTCATAATGTTCAAGAAAAAGAAATAATAAAGTAATAATAATTGAGCAATGCTTTTCATATTATTTTTAATTCTCGTACAAGCGCCATATTTGCTTTGTTTGAGTTTTATTGTTTCTTGTCTTCATCTTTAGCACGATTATCGTTAATTTTTTCATATTTAATTTAACATTTAAGTCAGAGCTATAAGAAAATATGTCATGTATGTGTGTTCATTGGTGTCCCTGAAAAAGGATATATCGAGAAACAGGATGTTGGGTGAGATAAAAACAAGATAATCTGCTGGAAACTCATGTCGGATTATTTAGGAAACTGATTTAAAAAACAATCAGTAAACTGAAAAAATAAACAAGATGTGATGGAAAAATATTTGTTACATTAATTTTATAATATTGATCTCAGCTTAAAGTCTTTTTTGGACTTATTTAGTTCTTTTCTATTTCCGTAGAAATAAATTAGAGCAAATCCTAAAGAGGATATTTTTCTTTTGGTTCATTTGGTCTAAAAATTGTATTGAGTTAGCAAAATTTTTAAGAAGAGTTCTACTTCATGAAATGGTAATCCTTCAAAAGATGCGATATATTTAGGTTTAAAGTTAAGTAAAAGTGAAAATTGATGGAATTAAGGATATGTATGATAATCAGTGCGAGGTTAAGGGAAACACTACCTAATATGTAGATAGGCTTTGTATTAGATTATTTATGGAAAATTGAAGTTAAATAAGCTTTAAATCTGTACCTTATCTAAAGAATAAATCTATACCATGTTATGTTTGGATAAAATTAGTTCATAACTTATAAAGAGCGTCGATAAAATAAACATAAGACTCTAGCTGTCACCGATAGAAGGGATAATCTTGAAGAGTTTTCACCAACTTT
The DNA here is from genome assembly GCA_920104205.1 of Eupeodes latifasciatus. NCBI lineage: Eukaryota > Metazoa > Arthropoda > Insecta > Diptera > Syrphidae > Eupeodes > Eupeodes latifasciatus. Next base: position 15,031,084 of record OV049926.1, read on the forward strand.
TTCAGTAATTATATATATTTGGGGATCACCCTAACACAATAACTCTTTGTGCACGAGACGAAAGATGAAAGTTTTGAAGGTCTCATCAGATTTATATAAACAGCTTCTTTGAAAAGCCGCTGTTTCCATTCCCTTTTTACTTGCTACATAATGGGTGATTTTTTTGAGGTTAGGATTTTCATACATTAGTATTTGACAGATCACGCGGGATTTCAGACATGGTGTCAAAGAGAAAGATGCTCAGTATGCTTTGACATTTCATCATGAATAGACTTACTAACGAGCAACGCTTGCAAATCATTGAATTTTATTACCAAAATCAGTGTTCGGTTCGAAATGTGTTTCGCGCTTTTTTATCGACAAATTTTGTTCAGCGATGAGGCTCATTTCTGGTTGAATGGCTACGTAAATAAGCAAAATTGCCGCATTTGGAGTGAAGAGCAACCAGAAGCCGTTCAAGAACTGCCCATGCATCCCGAAAAATGCACTGTTTGGTGTGGTTTGTACGCTGGTGGAATCATTGGACCGTATTTTTTCAAAGATGCTGTTGGACGCAACGTTACGGTGAATGGCGATCGCTATCGTTCAATGCTAACAAACTTTTTGTTGCCAAAAATAGAAGAACTGAACTTGGTTGACATGTGGTTTCAACAAGATGGCGCTACATGCCACACAGCTCGCGATTCTATGGCCATTTTGAGGGAAAACTTCGGAGAACAATTCATCTCAAGGAATGGACCGGTAAGTTGGCCACCAAGATCATGCGATTTGACGCCTTTAGACTATTTTTTGTGGGGCTACGTCAAGTCTTAAGTCTACACAAATAAGCCAGCAACTATTCCAGCTTTGGAAGACAACATTTCCGAAGAAATTCGGGCTATTCCGGCCGAAATGCTCGAAAAAGTTACCCAAAATTGGACTTTCCGAATGGACCACCTAAGACGCAGCCGCGGTCAACATTTAAATGAAATTATCTTCAAAAAGTAAATGTCATGGACCAATCTAACGTTTCAAATAAAGAATCGATGAGATTTTGCAAATTTTATGCGTTTTTTTTTTAAAAAAAAGTTCTCGAGCTCTTAAAAAATCACCCGATATAAGAACTATATGGCAAGTTTTCATTCGTGCAAAATCTCGAACTCGAGATTTTAATCAAACATGATATTACGATGGTAGAGAAGTCGAAAAAAGTGGGTCCCGCGATTCCGTCCGTCTGTCCTGTCTGTCTGTCCACGCTCCTACAGCCTAAACCATTAGGTCGATTGAGTTCAAACTTGGAAGTTAAGGTTTTCAGCAGATTCGGGTTAGGCGCTTTTTTCATTTTTTTTTAAGATCAAAACTAACAGTGGCCCCCATACAATTTTTTTGGTCAAAAAACGATAATTCGAATTTTCTCAAAAACAAAATGATTTTTAAATTTTTTCTAAAATTTTATTTTTTAACTTGGCTTCTTTTAATAAGAAATAAGAAAATATGTATTGCTCGGGAAAGGTACCGCTCATATAACCGTTATTTTGTTTTTTAATTTTCTCAGCAACTTATAAACCGATTTCAATAATTTTTTTTTGAACGAGCTCTTATATTGCCTTAACAATATTTGATTATCAAAATTCTATATCTCAAAAATGGGTCAGCATTTTTTTAACGAAATTCCAATGTAGAGCGTAAATTTACAATCACTAAACAACTGCATTTCAAAAATATTTTTAGAACAAAATTGAAAAATTTTATGTATAAAACATTAATTTAAAAAAAAAACCGCTCTAACGATTTTCAAAAACAAAATTTGAAAAATCAAGGGTTTTTGATTTATAAAATGGCATTTAAATTTTTGAAGACATACTTATTTTTCAGGTAAAATGTTGAATTTTAAAAAGGTTTTTTTAAAATTATTTTAACTGTGCATGAGCCCGAAAGAGCGCATTATTTTAAAAAAATTGAATTACACTCCTATCTTTTATCCAAACTAATACATTTGGTACATATTTATGTATTTTTATAACTATTGTAAATACCAACGATGGCTGTGTATCGGTACTGCATTGGATTAACGAATATGATATATATTTAATCAACAATCTATTTTAAACTGTCTATCAAAAAGTATTATCTTGGTATCTTTGTATATATGATTATAAAATATTATTCTTTAAGAATAAGGTTGTTTCACACATATTTTACTTGCCTTCGCCTATATAAAAGAATAAATACTTTGTATAAGTTAAAGAAACGGACCAGAAAGAGTATATGTATTTTCTATTAGAATCAACGGGAACTTTCGTTGCACAATATTAGCTTGAGGTCTTGACCAAATCATAGACAAATTTCTGGAACTAGCTATTTTCAGAAGGTTGAATATCAACATCAATTTCTTCTTCACTAGACTCGTTTGATTCCGTTTTGCAGTCAGTGGGCTCATATCCATCTTCACTTCCATTTGAAAAGTCATCTTCATCAGAAAATTCTTCTAAACTATACGTAATATCTTGATTTCGAATTCTTGGCATATTGATAGAACTATAAAATATAAGGGCATAAGTACCTAACTGGGACAAACTTCACCCACTCTAAAATACTGATGGGACATATACGTCCCGCGGTATAAAAAATTAAATAGCAAGGAAATTATAGTTAAAAATACCTACCTATCAGCTTCAGATTATGATAAAAACACTTGTACAACACTTTATATATAACTTATGGAGATATACCCGTTATAAATAATAAATTTTGAATAAAACTGAAAATCCAAACGCATGAGATCTTTTTGCTTTTCCATATAAGAAATGTCCTGATGGAACCTCTCACCGTGCTCGTCGCTGATAGTTTCTAAATTGTCAGGGAAAAATCCAGGTGTGAGTCTTAAAAATGGATTTTAAGTGACATGTTGCAACCCAACATGCTTGATATGATAATAATACCTCGCTAACCAACTCCCTTGCAATACTTCAAGTTGTTCTTCATACCAATTACGGCAGTTTTTCTACTGCACATTATCAATTCAAACATAAATAAGCTTCGTCACTAGAACACAATTTTTTGATAAAAAAGTGAATCTTCGACCAACTCATTAAAGCCTAAACCAACCCCAGGAGCTGACGGTATACCAGCTATATTTCTCAAAAATTGCTCATCATCGCTTTGTTTTCCTTTGCTTTGCTTATTCAATAAATCCCTTTCTGAAGGAAAGTTTCTTAATGAATGGAAAATTTCTTATCTTGTGCCTTTACATAAATCTGGGTCTAAGAATCTGATAGAAAATTATAGAGGTATTTCCAAACTATCAGCAATTCCTAAGTTATTTGAAAGCATTGCTAAGGACAAATTAGAATTCTTAACTAAGGAATCTATATCTGAACTGCAGCATGGCTTTGTGTCTGGGCGCTCAACCACAACAAACATGGCTTTATTTTCATCTTACATCATAAAATCAATTGAGAAAAAGAGTCAAGTTGATGTTATTTACACAGATTTTAGCAAGGCTTTTGACTTTGTGAACCACTCCATCCTTTTACGTAAGCTAGAACAATTTGGATTCCATTCTACATTTCTTAACTGGATTTCATCATACCTCAGTGGTAGGTCTCAAAAGATTGTCATTAATAATGTTTTTTCGCGATTTGTTAAATGTACCTCGGGCGTGCCTCAGGGTAGCCATTTAGGTCCCCTTCTTTTCAATATTTTTATAAATGATATTACATCTGTTATAAAATATTCGCAATGCCTTCTTTATGCAGATGATCGTAAACTATTTTTAGAAGTTACTTGTGTAGAGGATTGCTATCTTATTCAATCTGATATTACTTGCATTTCAGAATGGTGCAATTCAAATTTCTTAAAATTGAACATTAAAAAATGTAGCGCAATATCCTGTTTTAAGTCTAATACTCATATAAGCTTTGATTATTTAATCGAATGTAAGCCGCTCTCACGTGTAGACAAAATTAAGGACTTAGGCATTATGCTTAACTCAACTTTTTTCTTAAAATCAGATGTTGACTATGTAGTTGCAAGAGCAAATTCACTTGTTGGATTTATTAAGCGTAATTGTGGTGATTTCAGTGATCCTTTCGCATTGTTATCCCTTTATACGGCACTTGTAAGATCTTTACTTGAATATGCTGATTTTATCTGGAATCCTATTTTTAAAACTCCCTTTACGTCATAAGGATTCATTTTTGAACAATATCACAGAACAAGCTATGGTAGTAACGAACCAGTGTGTAGATCAATAAGGCATTTCAATGAAGCTTGCCAGCTTATTGAACTTAGCAGCTCAAGAGATTTGTTTAAAGCTAATTTAGTATTGATTTTTACTTTTTAATTATATTACCTTATATAGTTATATACATAATGTAAATAAAGGGTGTCCCAAAATTAACGCAAGATTTGAATTTGCCGCCATTTGTGCAGTGAAGTGTTGGCAACCCTGAAAAGCAATTTGACAGCTAACAGTATAGGGTTATTAAAAATGGAGCGTTACACGATAGAACAACGTGTCTTCATTATTAAAGAATATTTCAAATATAGTGAAAGCTTGGCGGCTGATTTTTCGAGCAAATCATCCTAAGCGATGAAGCACATTTTCATCTTGATGGCTTTGTCAATCGCCAAAATTGCCACATTTGGGGTTCGGAGAACCCACATGTGATTGTCGAAAAACAAATGCATCCACAACGCGTGACTGTATGGTGTGGATTTTGGGCTGGAGGCATAATTGGGCCATATTTTTTTGAAAATGATGCTGGTCAAGCAGTGACTGTTACTGGTGCTCGATATCGCGACATGATTACACAGTTCTTTCTGCCAAAATTGGATGATATTGATGTGTCCAATATGTGGTTTCAACAAGACGATGCCACATGTCATACAGCCCGTGAAACAATTCAATTACTGCATGAGACATTTCCAGGTCGTGTACTCTCTCGTTTCGGTGATCAAAATTGGCCTCCTAGATCATGTGATTTAACACCATTAGACTTCTTTTTATGGGGTTATTTGAAATCACAAGTCTATGTCAACAAGCCCACAACCACCCGTGCATTAAAGGAGGAGATTCAACGCTGCATCAACGAAATTCAGCCACATTTATGCAGAATGGTCATGGAAAATTTCAACAAAAGAGTGCGCATGTGCATGCAAAGCCGTGGAGGCCATTTGTCCGATGTGTTATTCCATACATAACCCTATCCTATGTACTTTACGAGTCAATAAAAATATAACTATCAAAAGACTAAAAACGGCGTTTTCTATTTAATTCAAATCTTGCGTTAATTTTGGGACACCCTACATGTAAATATTTAGGTTATTTTTCATAATCTGTTAGCTATAAACGTTTGTAGATGTAAAAAAAAAAAAAAAACTTTTCAAGAACCCAATTACCAATAACTTGGCGTTAAGAGAACACGCATTTAAATAGGTACATTAAATAATTTGCAAGTTTGTTTGTATGTTAAACGATTCATGGCTAAATTATAAACTGAACTGAAGATATTTAACAAAACACGAAACGTACGTGAGTTGTCAAAAGTAGTTTGGCAAAAAATCACCCAATATAAGCAATTTTTCTAAGATATTGGGAACGTTAAACGTTATTACAGAATTTTTAAAAGGTTCCCTTCCATTGGATAAAATTATTCTAGAATCATTTTGACAAATTACAATAATTTCTAATATTATCAAATAGTCTAGGTGAGTCGAAAATTCAACTCCAATTCAATTTAACTTTCCAATTTAACAATACTTCTCTTTTTCAGTGTGAATTCTAAATTATTTATTTAGTTCAATCAAGTCAAGTTACGTTACAAACATGAGTTCAATTATCTCATTCATTCGCCTTAGAACTGAATTCCTAAGGGTGAATTTAAAAAAAAAACCTGTCATCTCCTCAACCACAAAGATCTACTAAACCAAAGAGCTTACTATTGTTATAGCTTGTCAGCTTTCAAACTTAAAAAAAAGAGGATACACAAAATACATCTATCCTCTACCAAAGGACTTGTATCCTGTCAGCCCTTATCCGTCATCAGTCACCGCTCCAACATCAGGCTAAAGAGTAAAAAGAGTTTGAGATCAAATCTGATGGCAAAAAAAAAAGGGTTGACATAATTTTGATGCGCTTAGTTTCCTGATGACATGTTTGCGGAAGAAATGTTTCGTTGAAAAATTCTATGTAAAGAAACTATCAACGACCAACAACACGATGACGATAACGATACTTATAGAGTTACATTTATGGATTAATGTTGTTCCACACCATCATTGTTACGTTAGTGCCACATATCGGTCACACAATGGTCATCAATCTGTCAGCAAATATATTTTCAAAAGGATTTATTCAGTGAAATGTGGTGAGTCCTTACGACGACCAGTTTATTGATTTTAAAAATTTGTTGCTATAAGGATAAAGCAAATCGTGTGACAAAACTTGGGTGTGTTCCACCACCGCTGGCGCTGTAAGCTAGAAATATGTGCGGAATGACAATTTGTTATTACATTTACATTTTGACCCAGCCCATTGGAAGGTGCAAAAGGTACAAAAATCGCTTTTAACTTCTCCAAAGCCAAAGGCCATTTTTCTTTAGGTCTCCATACATTTTCCTTTTCGACACACCTTGGCAAATTATAATCAAATTATCAATATAGTCATCGGACAAAAGAAAAATATACTCGTATGTCTTCTAAGGGTGTGGAAGAGGAAGTCGAAGTGGATATAGAAATGGAATGAAAGGACGAAATATACTTACCTTTGCTCTACCTTGCCGAACCGAAGAAGTAGTGTTAATCTGGAAGTGCGAAATATCTGTTTCTACTTGTTGCAGATAAAGCACACACAAAAAATCAAAGGAAGCGTGTGTCTCCTCTTTTTTCTAAGCCACATCAGTGTGATGTCCTTCATGAGGCTGAGACTGAGGTTGAGACTGGAGATGAGGCCCATCAGGTAAAAATGTCCTTTTCCTTCTCTAACCCATCAGCCATCACCATATCACAAGGAATCAACATCATCACTATCACCATCATCAACATCAACTGTAAGGACGATGAGGAAGGAAGGATTTGTTTTTGGGAATACGAGAGCATCAGTATCTTCCATAATCACCGAATAGAAGAGCACTGAGGTAAAATTAATGCCATGCCATTGTAGGTTACAGCTAAACTGCCTCTTGAGCCCACTTGTACTACATAAGAACACCCAGGACACACATCCTATATACATATACATATATATACTGAGATTTAACCTAATTGAACTGCGGCTATACTCCGGTCGGTACTCGGTGCTGGATAAAGGAAGGGAAAGGGAAGAAATGAACAGAAAGGATGTTTGTGACCGATCCGCCCGACCCAACCGACCCACCAATCGTCAACTACGACGACGACGACTACGAATAACGATTGTCACACCGTAATAGGCATCCGTGTTTTGGTAGAGAGTCCTTTTGAATCCTTGGTATAAACCGACATGACACCTATGTAGTACATTACATAATAATGTAGGTACGTTAAATGTAAGGAACGTACATATTTACGTACTAAAAGTGTACTCAGTGTTGGGTAGGTGTATATAGGACGACACGGACGACGAACTACTGCTGCTGGTACTACTGCTACTTCAAAAACAGTGACACTTAGAATGTAATTTTCGATTTGAAACAAATGTGTTGCAAGTTGGACAAATAGGAATAATCTATGGTTAATGTGTTTTGTGGGTTGTGCAATGTGCAAATGTGCGAAGACTGTGCATCAAGTTCAACTTGAAGGTTAAGCTTGGATTTGAATATTCTCGCATTGAGGCATATTCTATGTGAGTAGGTCAAATTTATTTGCTCTTATTTAAGCATGTTTTTTTCTTATGTTAGTAAAACAAACATGATTGTCGGAAGTGTAAAATATATAAATGGATTTAAGAAATTAATTTAATCTTAACTAAAAATGATATTCAGATGTAAATGATGTCCATGAATCTAATTTTGTAGTTAAACCGCTTTTCGAAACACACCTAAATATACTAAATATTAAATCATACTTCATACTATCATACTTACTATCATACTTACTTTTTATTATTAATATTATTAATTAATATTAATTAATCATACTAATATTATAAATGCGAATGTAAGTTTGTTTGTTACGCTTTCACGCAAAAACTACTTAACCGATCATCATGAAACTTTGCACATACACTCTTGAAGGTATTAGAAGTAACATAGGATACTTTTTATTAAAAAAAATATAAAATTTTTTTACGAAAAATAAGAAAATTGTTTGTCAAAATAACGTCAAATTTAGCTACTTCAACGCCATCTAGCATCATCTAGCATCATAGTAATGAAGTTTCAACCCTGAATACTGTAATACCAACCCACTGTATTACCGACGGTGACGACAATATCTAATTCAATTGAATATAGTTTCAACTGTTTCTAATTTTTCTATATTTATTGTTATTTTCTTCTGTCGTTACATGCAGTATAATACTATTCACATTTTTGAGGTTATCCGTAATTTTTGTGGTTAGCTGTTACTTTATTATTTTAGATCTTACTCGCTGATGTTAATTCTTACTCTGCTTTTATTTGAAAAAATGCCAAAATTGTTTGTCAAAATATCGTCATGTGGATCTCGTTGCTAATGTTTTTCCGGAATTGCAACAAAATTTGTGTAGTGATCAGTGGTTGTGTGCAAGAGCAATATTAGCACCAAGAAATGAAATTGCAAATAGGATCAACACTGACATTTTAAACGAAGTTCAAGGAGAAATGAAGGAATATTTGTCAATGGATACAATTATGGATACGGAACTAAGTACTTCATATCCTGTGGAGTTTGTAAATTCACTTGAACTATCGGGTGTACCGTCACATAAACTTCAATTGAAACTAAATGTACCAGTAATGCTTATGCGAAATCTAGATGCTCCTCGGCTATGTAATGGAACAAAGCTTCGGATAACAAAATTGGGACAGAACATACTTGGTGCTACTATTTTAACCGCTGTCGGTAAGGGAAATAGTGTTATAATACCTCGGATACCAATTATTTCCACTGACCTTCCATTCCAATTTAAAAGGGTTCAGTTTCCCGCCAAGGCACAAGGACAAACATTACAGGCAGCAGGAGTGCATTTAGAAAACCCATATGCTTCTCTCATGGTCAACTTTATGTAGCCTGTTCACGTGTATCTAATGCCCGGAATTTACACATATTTGCACCCGACGGGAAAACTTATAACATTGTCTATAAAAATATCTTAAATTAATACATTGTATTTTATTTTTTTAAATTGTTAGAATTCAGAATTATTTATTTTTGTTACGGTGAAATATATTTTAACATTTGTTGTTGCATTTCAATAAGCATATATTAAGGTGTTGAAACTTCATTGTCTTTAGTAATTTTTAAAAATTGTTGATCTCAGCCAAGCAATAAAATTTAGTTATTATATTGACTCATTTCTATTATTATACACTTACCCTTTATCTCTCATACTTATTTAATTTCTCCACTGCAGGCGAAGCCGCGGGTAAAAAGCTAGTTTAAAAATATTTTTAAGTTGAATATTGTTCCGTACTGATGGTAACATCATTATACAATACCAGTGCCCTAAATATAGACTACAGGGTTTTCCAATAGATGTTTCATTTTCATATTGCGAAGAACTAGAAATGTTCGTTGGTTTGTTGTAATGAGAAAGCTAGGTATGTCACTAACCATGTCAAACGATATGAGCCAAATGCCTGCCACAGCTACGGGCAGGCATTTTTTATAAAATTCGAATTGACAGTTTTTTTACAAAAAATAATAAGCTAAAAAAAAATAAAAAAAAAGTTGGTAAAAATTGAGTTTTGACTCAAATATCTTTTCAAGACTTTGAGATATTGGCTTTAAACTACTTTTATCTTTCAAAAAATGTTGTTTTCAACATTCAGTAAAATTTTGAAAAAAATAGAATTGACAATTTTTTTACAAAAAAATTAAAAACCGAAAAAAAAAATTTAACAAAAGTTGGTAAAAATTGATTTTCGACTTAAATATCTTTTCAAAAATTTGAGATTATGGCTTCTAACTAATTTTAACTTATAAGAAATATTGTTTTGAACATTAGGAAAAATTTTGAGAAAAATCGAATTGACAGTTTTTTTTACAAAAAATAAAAACCTAAACAAAAAAATTAATAAAAGTTGGTAAAAATTGATTTTCGGTTTGAAGCCAATATTTTTAATTTTTGAAAAGCTATTTGTTTTTCAAAAATTAAAAATATTGGCTTCAAACTTATTTTATTTCACAGAAAATATTGTTTTTTATATTCAATAATTTTTTTATAAAAATCCAACAGTCCGTTTTTTCATAAAAAAAATAAAATCTACAAAAAATAGAACGCAAATTTGGCAAGAATTGATACATTTAGACAAACTTTTAAGCAAGACAAGTCGATAGACGGGATGGGAAGTTATCAGTGTGGGTCGCATCCCAGCCTCTTTTTTTATTAATATTTATAACCCTAAGCATCATTGGTCAGATGTGTTAAACTATGATATTTGAATGCGTTTGTGTTTATTATTCTTCTAATTGTAATAGGTAGTGAGTTCCATAATTGAGTGGCATGGACAAAAAATGTACGTTCAGATTGCAGGCAAGCAAATCTTGCTTGGATCAGTACAACAGTTCTTACCGAATTTGAAAAAAAAAAATAATCTAAATAAAAATAAATAAATTAGGTGGCGCAACAGTCCATGAAGGACCAGGACCAAGTGACTTACAACTCTCAACCATCCCTGTGTGCGAGTAATGTTTTTCAGGGATGGAGGGGACCTACATTTTTTAAGCCGAATTCGAACGGCTAATTTGAGAAAGCACTTTTCATGACAAGAATTACTCTTGTTAGGTGGCACAGGCAGGGATTAAACCCAAGACCCCTTGCATGACAGTCCAACGCACTAACCATCACGCTACGGGTACCACAAGTCTCACATCTATCTTTTTTTGTAGAAACACGCTCAGGTTTTGGTTTTCAAACTCTAACCGAAACGTGGTTAGGGCTAGAAGTTCCATGTTCCGGTTTTTGTACCATTCTTCAGTATAAAAGTTAAACAAATAAGCCTTGGAAAGGCAATTTGATGCCAGGTAAATTTTTGAGGAACTTGACCTACAATAATGGGATTCCATCTTCGGAAGAGAGTTAAAAAAGTCAAGTAAAGATTGTCTTCTTTCCGCTGAAAACTTCTTTTTCCTGCTGACGTTTGTTCGACAAAATTTTCTTTTAAGGCATTATTGTCTTTTTTGGCATCTAAAGTTGCATCATATTTAGCATCGTTTTTTGCCCAGTTCAATGCTGACCATTCTCCTATTGATAATGTGTTCAAAAACATTTGCTTGCATACTCTCACCTTCTCATTGTTAAGCCATAATTTAATGGAGTTACGAGTTTTGCTATCCACAAATAAAAGATACGAGGTCTCCCTAGCAATTTTTTTTGTTGAAGTTACGAGGTCTGCCAGACAACAGAGTAGTAGTGCAGTTACGTGCTATGCTAAATTTAAATTTAAAAATATTTAGAGTTTAGAGAGGGATACGAAATTTTCTAGGTTGCGGCGCTGACGAATTTTCTATAAAATAGCATTCAAAACTCATTTTCACTAAAAGGTGGAGTTACGAGGTCTGCTTATGAGGCCGACGAAATATCTTATTCGTATGGTTATGCTTTTGCTTGTAACTCCAAAAGTTCAACGATTTTATTTTTGAAAATCCTTTATATCAATATGGAATTCCATTTAAAATAAAACCTTATTTTCATTTTTTCCAAATTTCATCGGTTAATACAACAGAATAACTTTTAATTTATGCGTGGCTTAAAGGAAGCAACTGCAAATGGTGACCATCAAAACTAATTTACATAAGTGCAAAGTGTGTACACAACCTCAAGTTAAATCAAGTCATCATCATATTGCATTGGCATCACGCGGCCTGCGAAAGAAACCATCATCACTGAGTAAAAATACTTAATTCAAATAATAAAAATATAGTTTTATCACTCTCCGCAACTCTCTCAATTAAAAAACTCTTTTGTATGACTCTTGAATTGAGTAAGTATGTAAATTTCCCACAAGGGTCTCATCACATCACATCACAATGCAACACAACACAATACAAAACAACAGACATTTCCGGAAGGATAATGCTTCACGACCAAATCCACTTGTTAAGCAACACAATCACTTCAATTAATGCACCGTGAGAAATAATATACAATCTATTCTATACGTAGTCTGAAATTCATTCACTTACTGATACTCGTTTATATATTCCATATACCGTCAACAGGACCTCACCAGGGAACTTAACAACATGGCATTGTTCCTTTATACTCAATCGTACTATATGTGGAAATGGTGTTCATTTCCATTTCCCGTGGGATGTTCATGGCGGAGCTTCCTCAAATATTTTCTTTTATTTTATTTTTTTTTTTTGTCTTGTTTGTGTTCACTCCAACTTCCAACTTCATACAGAGTCCTGTGAGAGGATAATAATAATGGTCCAGGGATAGTATACAGATATATGTATATATGGAGGCTATAGGGTTGCAATGTACACAGTTGGTTTCGCATTGGGAAGAACTTTGGATGAAAACATTTTTGAGGTTACGTTATAAAGTCCTACTTTCAACATCCAGCTAGTAGCAGAAGCATACGATGCGGGGCTTTGTTGTTCAATGCTCAATATTTGGGTAGAAAATAATTGTAAAAAGGGTTTCTGCTCTTTTTTCAGTTATATTTTTATGTAAGGATGTAGTATTAAATATTTAAAGAATTTTATTTTTTTTTTTTCAATGGCAGAAGTTGCATTTTTTAAAGCTTGCTTTTAGTCTTGGGCATTTTGTTCGAAAGAAGTAAAAACAGAATCAACCTGACAGTTTTACAATTTAAAAGCAAGTTTTTTTTTGTTATTTTGACGTTGAAATCTGGTTAGTATAGTCAACAACTATCCCAAGGGGGTAATTTGGTAGGTTTTACAGTCTGTGGCCTATTTTTTTACCTCCAAGTAACGTCGTGTTACTCTAACAAACTGGAAAATAGTGAGCTATTAGTTGCACTCTTTAATTGAAAAAAGTCACTATTTTTTCAATACGAGTAGCTCGCCTATAAATCAGACCGAAATAAAAAAAACTCATTCAGACAGATGACAACGGAACTGGGAAATGGCTATAAATAACAATTTCATTGAACAAACAATGTGGTAGATGGCATTGGTCAACAATATTCGGCGGCAATGATGATTTGTGTGATGGTTTTATGTTATCCCCAATTGCAAAAAGTTGGGAGCAGTTAGTGTTCGATATGAACTAAATATTAACACAGGAGGAATTTCGTTAATAAAAGGCGTCGTTACGTTACGTATGGTTTAAAATAGTTACAAAAGTTAAGTGACGTTTCAAGAGCTGTTTCCCTACCATTGAAAAAGTTTCAACATTGTTAAAAAAAATAATTTAATGCTTTACAGACCCTTAGACAGTTAATTAAACAGTCGTAAATTCATTGAGACTTTTCAAAGAAAAAATTAAATATACCATAGCCCAGAAAAATAAGATATTTGATTCAAAAATTTTGGACAAAACTGAATTATGTAAAGTTTTATTTAAAAGTCTAATTATTTTGTACCGAGGGGATTGAAATTATATTTTGTACTCTTTTTTGAAAATTACTCAAAAAGTTGTCTAAGTTTCCGGTTTTGAAAAAAAAATTCAACCCACTTGCATTTTTCTGTGACATTGAATATTTTTGTATGGCATTGAACTGAACATACAAATTGATCCTCTTTCATATGGTTATTGATTCTTCTTAACAAAGATACAAATATTTGACACTGTTAGAGAAATTAAACCTTCAGATGTCAATTAACATTGAAAATTATGTCACGAATAGCATTCAATTCTTTGTTAAAGTGGATTATTGATTTTATTTTCAGATTTTGTATTTGAACAGATTTCGTATAAACTTTTAAAAGTCATCCACTTGTTTAAATAAATTGCACCACTACCTTTCATTTTTTATTAACCTTGATAATAACTTTTCACAGAAACTATTGGCTTCTTTTTAAAAAAGAAATGTTTGTTAGAAGTGTCAATAAAGGTTATTTTTGTAATTGACCTTTGAGAAGGTTTTCAACAGATATTTATGTGTTTCTTTTAATTGATGACAGTTTTTCTATTTTGTTTTAGTCAACACGTCTTGTTTTGACAGCTTCTTCCGTTTCGTGTTTTGAGTCACTATCCAAACATCTTCATTTTGGTCTATATTTTTGCCATGAATCGGGGGAGCTCTGTTAAGAAAATTTATCGCGCTCTTACTCCATTTTATGTACAGTTTAATTGGCCTACTGAGGAGGCTATTGTGACTAAATTTCGCACCAAATTTACATTGTGGGACATTTAACCACCAACACGCTTACATAGAGTGCGAACTGAAGAAAATATCGCAGCTGTATCGGCCAGTGTTAATGATGACCATCAATTATCGATTCGTCGCCGTTCGCAGCAATTAGGCCTCTGTTACTCAACAACGTGTAAAATTTTGCGGAAGGATTTAGGTGTGATGCCTTTCAAAATACAGCTGATGCAAGAATTGAAGCCGAACGACCTACTGCAACGTAAAATTTTTGGTGAATGGGCTTTTGGAAAGTTGGCCGAAGATCCACTTTTTTATCGAAAAATTGTGTTCAGCGACGAAGCTCATTTTTGTCTCAATGGGTACGTAAATAAGCAGAATTGTCGATTTTGGAGTGAATATCAGCCAGAAGCATTGCAAGAGCTACCAATGCATCCCGAAAAAGTCACAGTTTGGTGCGGTTTATGGACTGGTGGCATCATTGGACCGTACTTCTTCAAAGATGATGCGAATCGTAACGTAACTGTGAATGGTGAGCACTACCGTGAGATGATATCTAACTTTTTTTTGCCCAAAATGCAAAAGAGCTTGATTTGCATGACATGTGGTTTCAACAAGAAGGTGCCACATGCCACACAGCACGCACAACAATGGACTTATTGAGAGGCGAGTTCGGTGAACATTTTATTTCACGTTCGTAACCTGTCAATTTGCCACCTAGATCGTGCGATTTAACGCCTTTAGACTATTTTTTGTATAGGGCTATGTCAAAGCTCATGTCCAAACAGACAAGCCCGCTTCAATTGACGAATTGGAAGACAACATTGAAGCATTTATTCGTGAGATACCGGCCGAAATGTTGGAAAGAGTATGCCAAAATTGGACTAAGCGGATGGACCATTTGAGGCGCAGTCAAGGTCAACATTTGCATAAAATAATCTTCAAACATTAAATTATATGGACCGTAATATCGATTAAAAAAAATATTTCATGAATTTTTCTAAATTGTATGTGTTTTTTTTTTGAAAAACTTTCAATTAGCTTTTAAAAAATCACCCTTTATTAACACAGGAGAAATTTCGTTTATAAAAGGTGTTTTTACGTTACGTATGGTTTAAACTAGTGACAAAGGTTAAGTGACGTTGAGCTGTTTGGCTACCATTGAAAACGTTTAAAAATTGTAAATCAAAATAACTTAATGCTTTACAGACCATAAGACAGTTTATTTAAGTTAATTAAACAGTCTTAAATTCATTGAGACTCTTCAAAGAAATAATAAAAGTGTTATACCCACCATAGCCCAGAAAAATAAGATATTTGATTCGAAAAAGTTGGACAAAACTGAGTTATGTAATGTTTTATTTAAAAGTCTCCTTATTTTGTACCGAGGTGATTGAAATAAGGTTTTGTACTCATTCATTCATTTATTTATTGTAGATTAAGGTACTTAGGTCTTACATCTAACTTACATTCGAGTTTTAGAACTCAACATTTGTTCTTTTCAGCTTTAGTACATTTGTATACAAGAAAAAATAGATGAATTTATATAATACTAGGCAAACCCGGCGAACTCCGTTTCTCCACCAGAGGCCTTCGTTTTTTGTAACATTTCGTTTAGGGGATTAAAAGATGAAGAAAAAAAATTTTTTTTTTGTTTCATATTTGAAAAGGAAAAATTTTATTTCATTTCACAACAGTGATGAATTCATTTCGATTACAAAAATGAAGTGTAATTTAGTTGAACTTCTCTAAATAAAAAATGAAAGTGAATCCAAAGTAAACACTGAATCGAAGCGTTATACTTCTCCGCAAATTATCCGTTTCATTGAAGTTCTCTTTGTTAAACCACATTTTTTTTTGATCTGACGTTAACACAAACAAAGCGGATGGTTCCCCAACTCATAAACACGCAACGTATAGCTGCCCATGTGAAAAACAATGATTTTCTAAATTTATCCAGTTAATTGTCATTGCGAACGCAAGGCGAACCGGAAATTGCAATCGTTTGAAGTCAAACGGAAGATCAGTCGGAATTATTGGTATTCGAGGAATACATACATTTTCACCTGCGTACTTTCCGTTAATAATGGTTGCCTCAGTCAAATTCGGCATAAGTCTGGTAACTCCAGAGGGTTCAAAAACTCCGTTGGATAATTTACTACATCATCGGGATTTGTTATGGAATCAACGGATTTGTATGTCACCAAATCGCCAGCGATTTTTGATGGAATGGTGAAATTCAGTGCGTGTACATCATTATTCTTTGCGGCGAGAATTGCTCGCTGACTTAACCAAGCATAATTCTGATAATTCTCACTAATGTTTGGGAAAACATTTTCAAAAAGAGCTAATTGAGAGTCTACAAATCGGCAAAAGTCGTTGGTAAGAGTAATTAATGCAGTTGTCGCATCAACTGGCACTTTTCCATTCCCAACAGCTAACAATTGTTTGGAAAATTGTGCAGCACTTTGATCATTTTAAAGTTGAACTCTCATATAAAAGGTTAGCGATAATGTTTTTACGTTATTCCACAAAAGTGATACCTTCAGGCAAGCATTCAATTCATCTGCAGGCGTTCCACGTGGAATTACTGGCAACGTCTGCCTGAAATCGCTTGCCAACAATATCATCAAGCCGCTAAAAATGTTGTTACTTCGTCGAAGATCCTTCAGTGTGAAGTTAAGTGCTTTAAGTGATTTCTTATGTGCCATTGTGCACTGGTCCCTAACAATGAGCTTGCATTGCATCAACTATGTTCCCATTGCACTGGATCGGGAAATATTGCATGTTGGAGTATCAATTGTGTTTAAATTTAGTGGCAACTTAAGTGTAGAATGTGCACTACTACCGCCATCCATCTAGAAGAGTTGCTTCAATTCCAGATGATGCTAACGCCAAAGCTATGTCACATCTTGATCGAATAGTGGCCAAAATTAATGAAATGACCAATGTTTTCCCTGTTCCTCCAGGTGCGTCCAGGAAGAATAGACCACCAGTCCACCGCTTGCATTAATGTTTCGTATACTTGTTTTTGCTGTTCATTCAGCAACGGCACATTATTTCAAACGAAAAAAAATGCAGCTCTCGATTTAATTTTTGGTTCAATGCATGGTGCATCGATCAATTTGGCGCAATCATTCCTACTTCAACCAGTAGCTTGTTTTTGCAATAGTCAAGCATTGATTGTCAATCAGAATCATTCCTTCATTGTAGATGTCATCGGTTATTTGCATTTCGGGATTATTCGTAAGCGAAGTAAGATATCTTCATATATGTCGTCTTTGTATTTTTTTCATAACTGAATTGGTTGTGAAGGGAAACATGTGGTTATGATAATTGCGAACAGCGTTCGGATTTAGTACGCATTTGATGAAACAACTGAATAAGCAAGTGTTAAATCCCAATGAGAATCGTTCTCCAGCAAACCCAATAGTTGACATACTTTTCAACATGTTTGACAGTGGAAGCCATTCACAGTTCTCAAATGCGCAAATGATTTTGGTCCTCGTACATTTACCAACAGCAGTCGAAAATAAAAACATTCATCATTTCTAGGACGAACAGTGTACATGCGATCTAGCGCATCAGTGGAAAACGCCACTTGCGCAGCACAATCCAACCGTTTCTCTTTTGAACTTTAACGCATTGCAATATCGGCATACAGCCGTCATTGGTCCAATATCTAAATTGTTATCATCACTGTAGTTCGCAGTGGGATCATATTGGAATGCCAAGCGATTGTATGATGCCAATGATCTTCGTGTGCTCACGCGTTGTCTCAATCGGGCATTTTCTCTTAATATATTTTGTCTTACTTCGCTTAAGTTCTGTGAATAAACTCGTTGCTGGCTTGCATTTCTTGTGCGGCGGCCAATGTTCGCACGTCGTACTCTAGGCATTTTATATTATAGATTATTTTATTGTTCTCAAAATATTCTACGTGACAAATATTTTGTTTCAGTTTTTTTATATAAAAAAAGAGAACTGATTTTTTCGAAATTATACTAAATTTGCGCAGAATGTGTCATACAGAATTTTATATATAATTGAAACGTCAAAAAATTTAAAAATTTTCAATTCCACAAATCGGAACTTTTACAATAGCTTTCTATAGGAAACTAAACGGAGTTCACCGCTTTTCTGTTGAAATTTTGTCTGAATTTTGTATGCTATAAACCTCACGAAACCCAAGACCTTTCCAACAAATGCAAAACCGTGGAAATCGGTTCGTGCGTTCTGGAGTTATAGCGTTAGAAGGGAAAACCCGACTTATTTTTATATAGTAGATTAAATTAATTACCCTTATGTAATTCTTATAATCTAAATTGCACATAGGTCATTTATTAGACTGTTGTCCGAAAATTGACAATTATACATAAAATCTGATACATATTTTATAGAAAGGTTAGCAACAAGGTTGACATTAGTTTTTTCATGTAATTTCAATGTTGAAAATCGTTTAGGTAATTTAAGAATTATTTTAAGTTCTTTATTTTGTACTATTTGTAATTTTTTTATGACAGGTCGCGCAATCGTACCAGACAGGAACACCGTACAATAAGATAGGTTGAAAGATTGTTTTATACAAAATCAGTTTGTTTTCTGTACTAAGCTTTGAACTACGACTAATAATTAATGGGTAAAGTATTCTAACATACATATTGATTTTGTTTATGGTATCTATAGTATGTTTTTAAAAAGTTAACTTTTTATCTAAACAGATGGATCAAAAACGAAAGAAGGGGTTGGTGGAGGTGTGTACTCTGAACGACTGAATTTAAGTCTCTCATTGCGCCTTCCCAATCATTGTAGCGTGTTCCAGGCGGAACTTTTGGCGATAAAAGAAGTCTTGTTCTGGCTTAAAGAAAACGTGATATCAAAATCTGATATCCGTATCTTCTCAGATAGTCACAACAATTTAATATTCACCTTTGCTGGGTGCCGGGCCATAAAGACATTTCAGGTAACTGTAAGGCAGATGAACTCCTCAAGAACGGTATAGTACAACCCATCCTACCACGTTTGGCACGTACTGGCATACTAATCGCTACTTGTAAACTGTTGCTAATGCAAGACGCTGTGAGGAGGGCAGGCACCAGGTGGAACAACATCACCACGTGTCAAGTCACAAAAAACATCTGGCCAACACTGGATTTAAAACGTTCAAGGTGCTTGCTCTCTCTAAGCAGATCGCATATAAGCTCGATAATAGGTGTCATAACCGGACACTGTCTTATAGGAAAGCTAGCCACGAGATTAGGCGTATTCTCAACTGATTTCTGCAGAAGCTGTATGGACGAGAAAGAGGAAGAAACAGTTCTTCATCTTCTCTGCACATGCCCTGCTCTGGCTCGAAATGTGAAACCCAAATATTTATATTGAATTTCCCACTGTATATTGGTATTATAAAATTTAAGGCAAGTTGATGGTAAATAACCGCTTTTCCTGCGACGTGTAAAGAAAACGGCTTGAGACTTAGTAGCATTGGCTTTAATTTTCCATTTCTTAAAATATGTAGTTTTCAATCTCTTTAAGTGATGTTTGCCATGAAGACATAATATTTACAGGGTTTACATTGGTAGAATATATTGCAGTATCATCTGTAAACATTGCCCAATGTGTATTGTTACATGAGACCCTAAAGTCTGACAAAAAAATATTGAAGAGGATAGGACCCAAAACTGATCCTTGAACGACACCAAAAGGAATATCCAAATATTCTGAATTACAGTTTCCAATAAATACAGAAAAAAGTCTGTCTTTCAAAAAACGATGGATCATTTTGACCAAGATAGGAGGAAATCTACACATTTTCATTTTATAAAAAAAGTGCTTCATGCCAAACAGTGTCAAATGTTTTCTCACTGTCGAACAAAACCAACCCTGTAGACATTTTTGAAGCCAAGCCTTTTTTTATATGATTTTTTAATCTAACAACTTGATGATTTGTACTATGTCCCGATCGAAAGACAAATTGTTGTTTTGGCAGTATTTGATTTTCTGTTATGTGTTTAACTAAATAGTTTTTAACTATTTTTTGTAAAATCTTACTAAGCAAACTAATAGGCCGATAGCTAAATGGATTTGTTTTGGGTTTTCCATTTCCAGGTTTTGGTATGGCAACTACTTTTGCTTTTTTAAATTGATTTCGAAAATAGTTTAAAGTTAAGCATGCATTTAATATAAAAGTTAAAAGAATCAACCCCTTCCTTGGAAGTTCCTTAAGATATTTGTTTCGTATCTTGTCAATTCCAACGGCTTTATTAGTTTTAGTTGTTCTTATTATGTCTCGGACTTTAGTAGGTGTTGTAAGGTACCTACTTTCAAGGTGCGATTCTGCTAAATCTATTTCATCAATATACTCTTTTACTGTAGAAATTGTTTTCATGAAAGCAAGATGCAAGTAAATTTAACTTTTCATCTTAGTTGTAAACTTTAACATCACCATTATAAAGCGCTGGAATGCTAGAATGCTTTTTAGAAATAACTTTACTTACTTTCCAAAATGGTTTGGACCCCTTTTTAAAAGAAGAAAGCAATACATTCGACCTTCTATTTCTATGGACAAGGATTTTATTTTTAATTTGCTTATTAACTTCCCATAGGAAGTTATTGTAATGGGTCCGATTTGTCAAATTGAAAATTTTGACATTTCTCGACGTTTCAAGGTCCCTAGAGTCGAAATAAAAGAGTTTTAAAAAGATGTCTGAGCGTGCGTGTTTCGTCGCGACGTTTTTTCGTCGTCCATAGCTTAAGAACCAGAAGAGATATCGACTTCAAATAAATTTTTTTATACAGATAATAAGGCAGAAAGATGCAGAAAGGGCTCTCAAGAAAAATGCGTGGGTAATTTTTTTTACCATAGTAGTTTAAAAAAAAGGTGATCATTTTGGTTAACCCTAAATATCTCATGAACCAATGCCGCTAGAGACTTGAATTAAATTTTATATTATATATTGTAAAGTGATTGTAGTACCCGTGGTTAGTGTGTTGCACTGTCATGCGAGTGGTCTTGGGTTCGATCCCTGCCTGTGCCACCTAAAGTTTTTTTTTCACGGGTAATGCCTCTTGCGAGGAATTGACAAATTCTCAAAGAGTAATTCTTGTCATGAAAAGTGCTTTCTCAAATTAGCCGTCCGGATTCGGCTTAAAACTGTAGGTCCCCTCCATCCCTGCAATTACTCGCACACAGGAATGGTTGAGAGTTGTAAGTCACTAGGCCCTGGTTCTCTACGGACTGTTGCACCACCTAATTTATTTTATTTAACGTGATACCAAACAAATATATTTTTGGAAAAAAATCCAATTAACGGTTTTTTATAAATCAAAAAAACTGAAAAAAAAATTTGTCACCTCGAAAATTTTACCACTAAAATATGATTTCATCTCCAAAACATTTTTGTGCAACGAAGAATAATGTTTTTGACATCTGATGAAATTTTGCGAAAAATCTAATTGACAGTTTTTTTAATAAAAATTAGATGAAAATTAAATTTCGACTCAAATATCTTTTCAAAGACTTAAGATTAAGGCTTCAAACTTATTTTATCTTATAAGAAATATTGTTTTCAACATTTTGAAAAATGTTGAGAAAAAACAAATTGACAGTTTTTTACAAAAAATAAAAACCTACAAAAAAATTAATAAAAGTTGGTAAAAATTGATTTTCGACGCAAATATCTTTTCACAAATTTGAGGTAATGGCTTCTAACTAATTTTATCTTATAAAAAATATTGTTTTCAACATTAGGAAAAATTTTGAAAAAAAATCTAATTGACAGTTTTTTTACAAAAAATAAAAACCTAAAAAAAATGTATAAAAGATGGTAAAAATTGTTTTTCGACGTAAATATCTTTTCAAAAATTTGAGACATTAGTTTCAAATTAATTTTATCTTATAAGAAATATTGTTTTCAACATTCGATACAATTTTGAGAAAAATCGAATTGACAGTTTTAAAAATAAAAATCTAAAAAAAAATAATACTAAAAAATAGCTTTTCAAAAATTCAAAATATTGGCTTCAATTTAATTTTATCGCACAGATTGTTTTCGACATTCAATAAATTTTGTATAAAAATCCAACAGTCCATTTTTTCATTAAAAAATAAAATCTACAAAAAATAGTACGCAAATTTGATAAAAATTGATACATATAGACAAACTTTTAAGCAAGATAAATCGACAGACGGGATGTGAAGTTATCAGTGTGGGTCGCATCCCAGCCTCTTTTTAGTTTTGAAACCATATCACTATATTAGATCTGTCTATATCTTATCCGACATCTTCTAGCTGTGTTTCTTAAACGTATGAGAACTAGAATGTTGTTGGGTAAAGGAATATCTGAGTTGTTCTTAAGTGTTCTTTGAGGAACTGATTTATCAACTGCATCATTAATAATGTCGACAAAGTTTTGTAGGTGCATATTATCAATTTGATAAGTTTGATTAATTTCATTAAACGCTAAAAAACATGTGCCCTATACAGATTCCAATTAGCAGCTGAAAATACATATCTTTTTTGCAAATTAAACATAGAAGTTGTGCCTGTAAATGATTTCTGCACTGGTAAATGATCTGAACTTAAGGCTGTTAGTGTGATATAGGTTGTGTAAAATATTCATTTTTGTTCGTAAGAAAGAAATCCAAAACTGATTGATTTTTATTTCGGTCAGATGGTATATATGTAGGGTTAACAGGGTTTATTAAATAATTATTATTCTGTGTGGTCATAATATTATCGTTCAAAATATTACCCCAAGAATTTGCCCTTAAGCAGCTCCACGACTAATGTCTGGAGTTAAGATCGCCACCTATCAAAACATTATCTTTGATACGAATCAGCTTTAAAATATCTTTTTTAAACATGATTTTTCTTTCGGAATTAGTATTTTTACCGGTAAAATAAACGGAAAATATATCAAGAGATATACTTTTGCTTATGTGTACCCTTATCCCAACACATTCAATAATTTCTAAATTCATTGTTCCTACCATTTGTTGACAAATTTCTTTTTTTTTGCCTAAATTGCTACTCCTCCTCCCATCTCACTTTCCCTATCCCGTCTATAGCAGTTGTAATTTACATGAGTTAAATTTATTTCAGGCTTAAGCCATGTTTCTGTAAGCAAAGCTATGGCAAAATTGTTGCGAATCAAGAAATCAAACAATTCTAAGTTTTTTTTTGGCGAACGCCACTTGCGTTTCAAGTTATTATCTTAAGGTTCTTAGTAAACATTTTGCTTGTATACATATTTTAATGCTAACATAGTTATAACATTAAATTGGTCAGCTTTTGATCTACATAGATTAAGTTTTGGCATCATTTCATTAAGTAACGACATTAGTTCATTTGGAGAAAATAAATCATTTTGTTTATAGTTACACTGCTCATTCTTGTTACTATAATGTTGTTGATGTTGTACTGGCACAGCTTCTGATTCAGTAGGAGACTGTATTGAAAATGTTCTACTTCTAGCTTTATTTTTATGTTGGTCCGTTGGAAGAGCAGGAAAGTCACTCATAGAGAAAATTGGTTTATTTGTTTGAGAGACTGAGCCGCTCTTGGGTAAATTATGTGGTTTAGAGTGTTGTATATTTATTGTACTCACTGTACAAGTCTACATGTTATATAATATTATCATAACGTTATATTAGGTACTTAGTAATAGTTAATAGGCTTAGCTTATGTATAATTATTAAGTGTCTATACCATAGCTGTTATCACTTTCTCTCGGTCAGTTAATAAACTCATTTCTTAGAAGACAGTTGTTTCTTTTAATAAAATAGAAGTACACATCATGGCGCAGCCGGTATAAAATATAAAAAAGAAATACAAAATTTAATTACTTAACTAAAATTAAAATTAAATTAAAAGTCAAACAAAAAATTAAATAATACGAACTTTGAAAACGTGAAGTTGTAATTTGAACTTTGATTAAAAATCAATAATTATGGTGGATTTTAAAAAGCCAGGTCCTCTTGTACTTGAAGGAAATTTGAAAGAAAATTTTGCAAAATTCAAGCAAATTTATACAGTGTATGCTACTGCGACGAAAACTAATGCAGAAGATGGATTAGTGCAAGTGGCAAGGTTTTTGAGCTGTGCTGGAGATGCAGCAATTGAACTGTTTGGCACATTTGAATTGACCGCTGCTGAACAAAAATCGATTGACGCAGTAATATCGAAATTTGAAGATTATTGTAATCCACGTACAAACGAAGTTTATGAGCGTTACTTATTCTACAAAAGATGTCAAAAAGATGGTGAGCCTTTTGATTCCTTTATGGCTGACATCACAAAACTAGCCGAAAGCTGCAATTTTGGAGATCAAAAAAATTCAATAATAAGAGACCGAATAGTTATTGGTACATCAGACTCCAACTTGCAGGCGAAACTTTTACGAATTGATGGACTGACTCTGGAAAAAGCGAAAGAATATTGTCGGATTGCTGAAATAACTACTACACAGGCTAAAGCGATGCAGGAGAAGGAGGCTGGGGTACAAAAATCGGTGGACGAATTATCTAGATTTAAGCATGCAAAACTAAAAAAAAATGACAATAAAAAACAAAATGTATTTAATTCTAGGTATGAGAGAAAGAACAGAAAACATGTGAACAAGCCATCATTTAATAAGCTGTGCAAATATTGTAATAGAGAACATAATTACGGTAAATGCCCAGCATATGGGAGAAGATGTTCCGTTTGTGGAAAGCAAAATCATTTCGCTGTTGTGTGCGGTAATAGAAAAAAGGTGAGTGATGTATCGTGTGCTTATGATTTAGACTCTGATTTTGAAAATTTATATATTGATTCTGTTGACTCGAAAAACGGTAAAAATCTAAAAAAAAATAAGGCTGTAGAGTTTGGAGAAAGTTGGTGTGAAACAATTTTAGTAAATAATACAAAAATTAATTTTAAATTGGATAGTGGCGCAGAAGTAAATATTATTCCTCTAAGCATATTTAATACAATAAAAGAAAAGCCTAGTTTGTCTAAATGCGCGGTGAATCTGGAAGCGTATGGTGGTCACAGATTGAAATTAATTGGTACGGTAGTTCTTACATTAAACCATAATGGAGTGACAAAGAAAGCATCTTTCGTGGTTGCTGACGTGAAAGCAAAGCCATTACTTGGTTTACAAACATGTCAAGAAATGAATCTCATTAAAAGAGTACATGCAATTGAGTCTATGACAAAAGAAGAATTCATATCAAAAAATAAGGATGTTTTTAGTGGCTTAGGTAGATTCCCGGAAACTTGCACAATTGAATTAAGGGCTTCCGCAAAGCCAACACATAACCCTCCTCGTCGGGTTCCTATTTGTTTGATGAAACAACTCAAAGATAAGCTAGATGAGATGGAGGCTCGTAAGATTATAAATAAGAAAATAGGGCCATCGGAATGGGCTCACAATTTAGTTGTTGTAGAGAAACCAGATGGTTCTCTAAGGTTATGTCTAGATCCGAAAAATTTGAATGACAACATTATACACAAGCCTTTTTTAATACCAAAGTTGGATGATTTTAGGTATAAAATGAGAGATATGTCAGTTTTTTCTGTCCTAGACCTTAAAGAAGGTTTTTGGCAGCTAGCTTTGGACGATGCTTCCAAGCATTTAACAGTTTTTAGTACACCATTCGGGACGTATGAATTTAATGTTCTTCCATTTGGTATAAGCACTGCCACTGAAAAGTGTCAAGAAATGAATGAAAAATACTTCGGGAACTTAGAGGGTTGTTTTATCTATATAGATGATTTTATTATTGGAGGTAAGACTGAAGATGAGCATGAGATTAATCTCAAAAGGTTTTTAGAGAGAGCAAGAGAAGTGAATGTAAAATTCAACCCTAATAAATTTCAGTATAGAGTCAGGAAAATTAAATATTTGGGGCATCAGTTTTCAAGCAATGGCATGTCACCAGATCCTGAAAGGATCAAGGCCATCCAAGCCATTTCAGATCCTGAAAATAGAAAAGACTTGGAAAAGATTTTGGGAACATTAAACTATTTAAGGGCTTTCATACCAAACTTTTCTGAGCTTAATTCTCCGTTAAGGGCCTTGCTTAAGAAAAATGTAGTTTTTCAATGGAACCCTTTGCATGCGCAGGTTTTAGAAAATATTAAAAAGGTTTTAAGTGAAGCAACTATTTTACACTCGTTTTCTCCAGAGAAAGATATTGTTATCCAAACAGATGCATCAAGTAAAGGTCTGGGTTGTTGTTTGATGCAAGAGGGAAAGCCTGTTTCATTTGCTTCTAAGAGTCTTACCGGAACAGAGATGGATTACTCCCAGATAGAAAAGGAGTTTTTGGCAGTGGTATTTGCATGCAAAAAATTTCACGAATATATTTATGGACATCCGGTTTTAATTCAAACTGATCACAAGCCATTGCTTGGTATCATGAACAAACAGATCAGTCAAATACCGTCAAATAGGTTGCAGCGCATGAGATTAAAATTATTGAAATATAATTTGAAGTTTGATTATATTCCAGGAAAAGATTTGCATGTTCCTGATTTGCTTTCTAGAAAATTTATTAAAGAAAAAATGCATGCTGAAAATGAAGATGTTCTTAGAGATGTTGTTCATAGTATTAATATGAGTCCCATTAGAAGAAGAGTATTTGAAAAAGCCACTTTAGAAGATTCAAATTTACAAATATTAATTTCTGTTTGTAAAAAAGGCTGGCCGAACAGCAAAGCAAAATTGCCCGCAGAGCTCAAAAGATTTTGGAATGAAAAGCAAAAAATTTATTTTGAAGACAATTTATTATTTTATGAAGATAGGGTGTTTGTGCCAGAATCTTTAAGAAAAGAAATGTTAAATTTGCTGCATGAAGCACATTTAGGTGTGGTTAAAACAGTAGCTAGGGCAAAAACATTATTTTATTGGCCTTTTATGAATAGGGACATAGAAAATGTAATTCGTAAATGCAATACCTGCGAAAAATTTCAACCTGCTAATCGAAATCATTCTCTTTTACCCCATGAGATACCTCAGAGGCCTTTTCAAAAAGTAGGTACAGATATATTTGAGCTAGGAGCTAAAATTTATCTTGTAGTTATAGACTACTTCTCAAATTGGATAGAAATCCAGAAGCTTAAAGGTAAAAAGGCAACCGATGTTATTCTAGCTTTAAAAAAGGTATTTTCGACACATGGTATTCCCGAATCAGTGGTTGCGGACAACCAACCATTTAATTCATTTGCTCTGAAGGAATTTGCTGAAGAATGGAATTTTGAATTTGTATATTCAAGTCCCAAATATCCAAGGTCGAACGGACTTTCTGAAAAAGGGGTGCATATTGCTAAAATGCTGTTGCGAAAGACTCAAGATCAAGGAAAGGACTACTATGCAGCTCTTTTAGAACAGCGATCCACAGTAGTGCCTAGGCTAGGATATTCACCTGCAGAGATATTAATGAGTAGAAAGCTTAGAACAAAATTACCCATAGATAGTTTACAGTTAGTACCTAGAATTTTGGAAGATGTATATGAGAAACATCAAATATCAAGAGGTAAACAGAAGGAAATTCATGATAATAATAGGTGTCGAAAAGAACAAACTTTTAAACCAGGAGATAATATTACTTATAGAGTTAATAGGTCTTGGAGACCTGCCCAAATAGTCGAAGAGCACAAATCACCTAGATCATTTATAATAAGAAATGAAGAGCAGGAACTTATGCGTCGTAATACGTCACATTTAAGAAAATCATTAAATGAACCTCGATTTAGGGATACATCAGATGTTGACCATAGTAACTTACCGGATTCACATGCTAGCATCAAACCAAATAAACCAAACCCAAATGTCTCCAATTCCACAAGCCCTAAGCCTGTATCCCAAACAAAATCAGATGATAGTTATAGAACACGATATGGACGTGAAATCAAGAAACCTGATTTTTATAAACCACACGACGGTAAGTGATTCAAACTTGATTCAATTACGTTCAAAAAAAAAAAAAAAAGTCAACTAAAAAATAAAAATCTCATTACAATATATGCTCTGCCATTTTATTATAACAATAAATGAATAAAAAAATATATTATTAAAATGTATTACAACTAAGCATATAAAACACATATTATATTATGTACCTACATCCTACATAATGAACTAAAACAAATTATTTTGAAAAGTTTAGCTAATTGTTCTACTGTTAAAAAAAAAAAAAAAAAAAAAAATGAATTATTATCCTCTGAAAAAATGAATTATCTACATATTATCCTTTGAATTTATGAACTTACATTTAATTTTTAATTATGAGTTAAAAATGAAATTACTGATTTTTAAAACACATATTATTATATTTTATTTTTAAAGATATTCTTTCAATTTCTTATTATATCTTTTTGTTACATATTATCTATATATTCTATTATATATCCTTGTTTTCTAAAAAAAAAAAAAAAAAAAAAAAAATATATAACTTACACATTACACTGATTGATAACTTAACGTTTATTGAATTAAATTAAATTCATATAATTATGAAAAAGGGGAGATGTTGTATATTTATTGTACTCACTGTACAAGTCTACATGTTATATAATATTATCATAACGTTATATTAGGTACTTAGTAATAGTTAATAGGCTTAGCTTATGTATAATTATTAAGTGTCTATACCATAGCTGTTATCACTTTCTCTCGGTCAGTTAATAAACTCATTTCTTAGAAGACAGTTGTTTCTTTTAATAAAATAGAAGTACACATCATAGAGTTGTTTCGATTTGCAATTTGTTTTCTAATTTCGAAGAAATTTGAGCGCATTTTACAAATTGGATCGATAGCCTTATGATCTCCATTACAATTTGCACATTTACTGACGTCAGATTTATCACAATCAGCAAGGTTATGATTCCCAGTACAGTTGGAACAAAATGTATTATCATTGCAATGCTTCTCTCCATGACCAAACATCTGGCATTTATAGCATTGAGTAACTTTGTTTGGATTATGTCTTTTGTAGTCCCATTTGGCTATCATTTTGAAGATGGTTGAATGTTGTTTTTTAAGATCACTTAGCTTAATTGAACCACGTTCAATATAAGTTATATACTTGTAACTTACATAATTAGTAAATGTCTGCACAGTGATAGGTTTTACGTCGGTACATTGGATACCTCGAGAAATTAGTTCATTCTTAAGTGTTTCACTAGGGTAAAGATCGAGACTCGAAAGCACTACCTTAAAATATGGTCTATTATGTTTTTTTTTTAAATGTGTAAAACTCATATTTTTTCTTTCAAGTAATTAAAGTTTTTTCATATGATTCAAGCGAAAGACACATTACTTTTTGTCCCAAAGAGATATTTTTAAGAACATAGTCTTCGATTTGCATTGATTGTAGTAATAATCTTATCACTTTACTTTTAGTTTTTAGAATCACTATTGGTGGAATCGATTCTGGCTTTTTTACATTGGAAATAACATTTTTTTTCGGACACCTTCATCGTGCTCCATAATACTTTGCAATGGTACAAAAGAATTTCTGCGATCTACATTCATATTAGATGAAATTGGTTGAGATCCCTTGAAAGTAATTTTTTTGCTTGGATTGACGAAATCGTCATCATTCAAGCGGTCATTTGCACGTTTCAATGAAGAAATGTTGTTTTTTAATTTGTATATATAATTCGCCTCAGATAATTAATACACGTATTGTTCGCGCGGGTGTTATTAAAAGACTCTTAGGTTTTATACTCTTTTTTGAAAATTACTCGAAAAGTTGTCTAAGTTTCCGGTTTTGAAAAAAAAAAATTCAAGCCACTTGCATTTTTCTGTGACATTGAATATTTTTGTATGGCATTGAACTGAACATATGTAGTGGGTGATTTTTTTGAGGTTAGGATTTTCATGCATTAGTATTTGACAGATCACGCGGGATTTCAGACATGGTGTCAAAGAGAAAGATGCTCAGTATGCTTTGACATTTCATCATGAATAGACTTACTAACGAGCAACGCTTGTAAATCATTGAATTTTATTACCAAAATCAGTGTTCGGTTCGAAATGTGTTTCGCGCTTTTTTATCGACAAATTCTGTTCAGCGATGAGGCTCATTTCTGGTTGAATGGCTACGTAAATAAGCAAAATTGCCGCATTTGGAGTGAAGAGCAGCCAGAAGCCGTTCAAGAACTGCCCATGCATCCCGAAAAATGCACTGTTTGCTGTGCTTTGTACGCTGGTGGAATCATTGGACCGTATTTTTTCAAAGATGCTGTTGGACGCAACGTTACGGTGAATGGCGATCGCTATCGTTCAATGCTAACAAACTTTTTGTTGCCAAAAATGGAAGAACTGAACTTGGTTGACATGTGGTTTCAACAAGATGGCGCTACATGCCACACAGCTCGCGATTCTATGGCCATTTTGAGGGAAAACTTCGGAGAACAATTCATCTCAAGGAATGGACCGGTAAGTTGGCCACCAAGACCATGCGATTTGACGCCTTTAGACTATTTTTTGTGGGGCTACGTCAAGTCTAAAGTCTACACAAATAAGCCAGCAACTATTTCAGCTTTGGAAGACAACATTTCCGAAGAAATTCGGGCTATTCCGGCCGAAATGCTCGAAAAAGTTACCCAAAATTGGACTTTCCGAATGGACCACCTAAGACGCAGCCGCGGTCAACATTTAAATGAAATTATCTTCAAAAAGTAAATGTCATGGACCAATCTAACGTTTCAAATAAAGAATCGATGAGATTTTGCAAATTTTATGCGTTTTTTTTTTTTAAAAAAGTTCTCAAGCTCTTAAAAAATCACCCGATACAAATTGATACTCTTTTTATAAAGGTTATTAATTCCTTTTAACGAAGATGAAAATATTTGACACTATTAAAGAAAATAAACATTCAGATGCCAGTTAACATTGAAAATATATATGTCAGGAATAGCATTTACTTCGTTGTTAAAGTGGATTATTGATTTTATTTTCAGATTTTGTATTTGAACTCTTTACATCTTTGGTATACTAGTCTTGTTAAAATAAATTGCACCATTTGCTTCCATTTTTCAATAACCTTGGAATAACTTTGAATGGAAACTATTGGCTTTGAGTTCAAAAAGTTTTTAAGAAGTGAAAATAAAGTCTATTTTCGAGTTCACTTTTGAGAATGTTTTTAGCAGGTATGAATGGATGATTTTTTTTGTCTTAGGCAACAATGCTTTTGACAGCTCCTTCCGTTTCGTGTTTTTGAGTGACTATCAAACATCTTCAGTTTGGTCTATTTTATTTAGCCATGAATCGTGGGAGCTCTGTTAAGAAAGTTTATCGCGTTTTATGGTCAGTTTAATTGACCTACTAGGTGGCTTTTTGGGTTATTGTGACCAAATTTACATTGTTTGACATTAAACCACCAACACGCTTACGAAGAGTGCAAACTGAGGAAAATATTGCAGCTGCATCGGCCAGTGTTAGTGATGACAGTGAATTGTCGGCTAAGGCCGTTTGCAACAATTGGGCTTCTGTTACTTCATTACAAGGAAAATGTTGCTAAAAAATTTAAGTGTAAAGCTTTTCGAAATACAGCTGGTGCAAGAATTGCAGCCGAATAACCTACAAAAACACCGATGTTTTGGCAAATGGGCTCTTGCAACGTTCTTATCGACAAATTTTGTTCAGCGACAAAGATTAAAGAGGAGTCAGAGGAGTCAATTGAAAGAGCTACTTAAACATCCTGGCTTAACGCTTAATGGTACAGCTTGGCTTGCATGACATGCGCGTTTTCAACAAGACGCTACCACATGCCACACAGCATGCGTAAAAATGGACCAATTTTAAGCGAGTGTAATGAACAGTAAATATCACTTTTGGGGCTTGTCAATTGGCCACGTAGATCATGCGATTTTATCCCTCTAGACTATTTCTTGTAAGGCTATGTTTAGGCTCATGTCTATAGCGACAAGTTCGTTTCAATTGACCAATAGAAGCCAACTTTGAACCATTTATCAGTGAGATACCAACTGAAATGTTAGGACTATTTGATTTGGAGTCGTGTCTGACATTTGCATAAAATAATATCCACACATCATTCTATCGATTTAAATAAATATTTTATGATTTTTTTTTAATTTTATGTCAAATGTGATGATCCCTAAAGACGATTTTTCCCCAACTCACTTGAAGAAACGGACATAACATTCAAATAATATGTTTTATGGAAGTAAAATTCCTTTCAATCACAATCAATTAATAATGCCCTCTACAAAAATATGCAAAAACAAAAACACAGCATGCGTAAAAATGGACCAATTTTAAGCGAGTGTGATGAACAGTAAATATCACTTTTGGGGCTTGTCAATTGGCCACGTAGATCATGCGATTTTATCCCTCTAGACTATTTCTTGTAAGGCTATGTTTAGGCTCATGTCTATAGCGACAAGTTCGTTTCAATTGACCAATAGAAGCCAACTTTGAACCATTTATCAGTGAGATACCAACTGAAATGTTAGGACTATTTGATTTGGAGTCGTGTCTGACATTTGCATAAAATAATATCCACACATCATTCTATCGATTTAAATAAATATTTTATGATTTTTTTTTAATTTTATGTCAAATGTGATGATCCCTAAAGACGATTTTTCCCCAACTCACTTGAAGAAACGGACATAACATTCAAATAATATGTTTTATGGAAGTAAAATTCCTTTCAATCACAATCAATTAATAATTCCCTCTACAAAAATATGCAAAAACTTCCCATCAATTTACCATTCAATCAAATTTCAATCAACTTGATGTTAACTTGACAACATTTGTCATCTCTGTGATAATCACACCCCAATTGAACTCCAAGGCATCCACTGATACCCAGAAAAAAAGGAAAAATATATTGTTTTTTTGTGTTATTAAAAAGGATATAAAAGTCCATTCAAAAAGTCTTATCCACTCTGTCAAAATAAAACAATAAGTCTGTCTAAGAAATGACAAAACATAGCATCTAAATGCCTCAAGAAGTTAATGAAAGTAAGCTTTTGCCTTTTAGCTACCTTCCTACCTATATATACATAATATACATTCATATTGTTTGAAATTCTTCTGTCAACAGAGACAAGACAATTCATTCCGATTAAGATCCTTATTTCTGTCTTCTAAACGGGAGAGATAAAAAAGAACCAAGAAAAAAAAACAACAACAAAAAAAGGATTTCAGGGGATTTTGCGGAGTCTTTTCAGAGGTTTTTTTATTCAATGATATTGTTTTTTTTATTTCAATTGTTCTGCGATAAGAAAATCTTAAGTATTGAATCAGAAGATTTCAAAGTTTAAGATAATAGTTTTTTAGTTTACCCGATTTAAGAATTTTTTGGTTTATATTTTTAAGTAAGTTTAACACTTAATTGAAACAAATCCCATTTTTTGACTTTATATTCTGAGTCTGAAGTTAAGAGGTACATTTTATTAAATGTTTTGATAGTAACTTCAATAAACACGTAATAATAAGTGTTAAGATTGAAATAGAATCATATGACTGAAAATCCCTGTTGTTGGGAAATGCACCAGGGCATCCTTTTTAAAATAAGCCTGAGTACCTATTTCTGTAGCAATTCTTTTCTCCTTTATTATTTTTTTACGAAAAACTATCTAAATGAAAAAGAAAAAGGATACAAAAATAGAAAAAGAAAAAACAATTTAACAAATTCTAACAAAGGACTTTAACATTTCGCATACAGAATTCAGAATAAAACTTTGAATGGTTTGATTCATAAAATGCACTAGCGCCCAGCAGGCAAAATGTGGAGTTGTAACAATGAAAGTTTCCATTCTTCTTCCATTTTTATACTTTTTCTTCTATAAACTAGCAATATTATATATGTATATCCCTATTTTCGATTTAGTTAGGTACACACATATAAATATAAAAGGATATAGCTTTATATACTATGTGAAAAGTTAACACAGAAAAAATACATACATATATACCTATAAGCTTAGAGCTGGGAGCTCGCCGGAGCTTATTAAGGACTAAACGGAATCGTTGGAGGATATATATTACTCACGGGTGTATTTTTTAATTAAAGAACCAAAGAGCAATGACTTATGGATTGAGATTAGTTTCCGATTGAAATAAGTAAAGTATTATGAGTAAGTACATATATTGCAGAACATATAGTAATATAGTTTTGTTTTTTCAATTAAAAAGCTTTGCTCGCCTTGCCATTGTATACGAAGAATACGAGTATAGTGTATAGAACTTCTAATCTTTATGAGTTTTTAATAAAATCCCGACAAAGCTGGTTTTGTAAAAATATCCAGACGGAAGTAATTTATATGAAAAAATTATGATTAGATTGAAATGATTGGTTTTCAATTTACTTTGTTTTCTTTTTATTCCATGTAGAATATATATTTACTATAGGAGAAACGGAAGAAGGATTTTAAATTGTCTGAGACTTAAAACGAAAGGATTTACAGACCAGACCAGGGAAGATGAAGAAATTAACTTTTCTCGAAAGTTTATGTTCAATTAACACTTTAAGTTTATATCTTTTTAACTTTGTTCCGTTTGCGTCTTAATAAAGTTCTGTGTTTTAAAGATTTAATAAATGCGTTTGTTTGCGCTTGAATTGGTCTGTAGGCAAATATTAATTATTATTATTATTATAAATTTATTTAAAGTAATGTAAAATTACAGAAAATAATTAGTAAAAAGCGTTAACATTTGTAGCCATCAGCTTCAAATATTAAATATGCATTGAAAACTTATCACAAAAAAACAGATTTTCCTTGCCTTTAAAATTGTGGTGTTCATAATACACAGACCTGAAAACTATACAGTACAAATGTTACCAATATAGTATAGTAAAATTTTAAAGCCATTTATGTAAGATATTTAGTTAAGAAGATAATGTTGTGAATTTTTTTTTCTCCCGTTTATTTAACAGAATAAGCTTCACCGAAATTATTTTTTTTCATTTTTTCGGAATAATTTTAAGTGGAATTTAACCAATTTTTCTCTAAATTCTTCAATTATTCTCAACTAATTTTGGGAAGAATAATTACCGCAGAGATAAAGTACACATTATTTTGATTAAATTTTGTGATTAATAATGAACTGAGGTGTTGGGAAAAAAATCCAGAATCGCAAAATCCGGAATCATAAAATCCCGAATCACATAATCCCGAATCACAAAATCCCACCCGTTTCAATCAATTGCACAATATAGTTTTTATTGTATGTATTTAGTAATTGTGACACGAATTCATGAGAATCAACGAGAACAAAGTTTTCTACTATAGTACTTGAATAATCAATGCGAAGAAAACTGCTCAGAATCCTTTAATTTTAACGAGCTAAAAGAATTCAGAGACTAAATTCTGAGTTCAAATTCGACGTTCAAAAAATTATAAAAGAATGGTTAATTTCTAAAGAGATTCTGTTAAATATTCACCTAACATCCAGAGGTAATGATTAGATTTTTAGATTAGATTAGATTAGATTAGATTAGATTAGATTAGATTAGATTAGATTAGATTAGATTAGATTAGATTAGATTAGATTAGATTAGATTAGATTAGATTAGATTAGATTAGATTAGATTAGATTGATTTTTATTTTGATAACGTTAATTACAAAACAAAAACCGTGGCTTTACTGCCGTCTGCCTAGTTGACAAATCATAAAAAAGATAACATAATAGCTCAATAATATATTTAAAAACTTTCATTTACAATTCTACTTCTATAGAGAAGAGCTAGCCTGCAGAATTGATATATAATTGCTTAACTTCCATATTGTTAAGCAAGAGTTTAATTGATTTTGCGTCTGTATTTCGCAACCAAAAGCATTCCTTCTTATTTCTTTAAGAACTGGACATCTTCAACAAAGTGTAAAACATCCTCCCTTTCCTTTAAATTGCACAAGTCATCTCTATGAGGTATAAAATTCAGCTGCGTAAATTCACCTCTCAATTTAACCATCATTGGAATTTCGGCAATGCTATATTATCGTCTCTAAAATAATTCCTCTCTTCCAAGTTGTGATTTAGTTGACAGTAGAGCTGTCTGTATATAGATCCTGTGGCGTCATTCAAGTATTTCTCTCGTTGTTTTATGTCCACTGCGGAAATGAGCTGGTATAAAAAAGCTTTTAAATCATCCTGATTATTACACAAAAGGTTAAGTTCCATTCCACATTCTCTTGCCAAATTTATCCAATCATCACACCAACTTGTTTTCTCAACTGTTTTGTATTATTTCGTTCTCCAAGTTTGTGCCGCGTTAAACATGACAGACTCCGATATCGCTTCAAATATCTTGAACTTGCTGCTATGTGCTATACTTTTGTTAGAAAAACATCTTTGCCAAGTTGAACTAATTGCACCTTTAGCCTTAACTAGTTTCTCTCTTAGATGAATTTCCATGCTCAAATTTTTCGTTAAGTGAACTCCAAGGTATTTGAATTCCGTGACAACTTCAATGACCTCTCTATTATAGAACCATTTTTCTTTCGCTGAATTGCAGCCTCCTCCTCGTTTAAAAATCAAAATTTTGGACTTATTAAGATATTCACCATCAAACTCCAAAGCTGACAATATTGATACAAGCGGTTTATCATTAACTGCAATGATTCAGGTGATGCTGCCAAAAGAACAATGTCGTCTGCAAACAACAATGCTTTTATTATTTGTCCGGCGAAGTCTATGCCACCTGGTAAGATGTCTGTGAGATCTTACTAAATAAAATACTAAAATGGATTGAAAATTTTTCCCGGTCAGCTTCTTTGCCAGGTTCCAAAACTCCTTTCCGCTTTTACAAGACGCTAATCTTTTAGATTTAGCTTCGAAGAATGCTGGCTTCTTTAGATTACATACTGCCTTGAAAGATCTATTAGTCAACAAATATTGATTTTTGAAGTATCCATCATTCGAATATCTGTATGCTCTAAGCCAGCTAAACGGTAATTCCCGTGCCTTTCTACAGTCTACATCAAACCATGGCTCTATGAAGTTCTCCCGGGCTTTGCTGTTGGCAGCTACAGTTGGATACGACTCCTTGATTATTTTATCCACCTTGGATAGATCACAATTTCTTTGACCCAGCAGTGAGATATCAAATCTTACTTGATATTTCATCTCGTTTGTCGGTTTCCATTTCAGTTTCGGTAGGGAATTTATAACCTTGGACTCTTGAGCTTCTCTGGAAATCAGTCAGAACGTTATGATCATTGGAAAGTGGTCTGAATAAAAGTCTCTATTTCATATCAATCATATGCTCATTCCATTCGTTGCCTACGAGACTATAGTCTATCACAGAGTTTCCCTGACCACTGACAAAAGTTAATTGACCTTCCCTATCAATAAAAACTTTTAATTTGTTTGGTGCGTTGTGTTAGATTATTTGTGGTTAAATAGGGTATTGGGTTGGACCTTTTTTTATGGGGGAGGGGGGTGGTTTTGTTTATGTGGTTGTGTCTTTTTCCAACGATAGTATCGTTGACAATAATAGCTCCTTAAATACTTTCCATTTATTAAAATATTAAACAAAATTTCAATATTGTATCTATATTTAAGTAATAGAAGAGTAGTGAAAATCCCGACAAATATGTTTATAAACAAATATTGTTTCCGTATTTTCATTTTTGTCAGAGTTTCTGTGCAGTGGGATTTCGTTACGCTCCCGAGGCGAGGACTATTATATCCTTCCTATATTTAATGCAATGGTTGTGTTTTACAGAGAACTTTTTTTAAGTATTTTGAAACACCAAGTTTTGTCGATTTTCTCTTCTTTGCCCTTGTTCTGCTGAAGTTCAGTTAAGACATTAATGTCTGACAGTAGTCAAAAAAGTTTTGATGTTATATTCGAGAGAAAAAAAAAAAAACATTACATGGAACAATAATGACACAAAATTGAAGTATCAAAAATGTGTTGATGTACTGAAACTTTTCAAAAAGTGTATAACTCAGTTTTATTGCAATTTAAAAATTTCTTGTTTCAAAAATACATATTTACAATCTCTAAACATCCTTAAACCTACTACCTTTTTATCTTGTCACTTAAAGTGGATTTCACTGTAGATTCTAACTTTATTACAGTCCACAAAAAGGTATTTGCCAAAAATAACATCACAAATAGGTACAGAGTCAACAACTTTATGACCAAAAGCCTGTTAAGGCTTCTTTCGGTATAAGTAAAAACAAAGTAGACGTAAGTACAAACAAATTTTATTGTTCCATATTCCCCAAAAAAGTTAAATGGATTCTCTCTAAAAAAAAAAAAGAAGAAAACTTAGGCCCTGCTCTGATGATTGACAATCGTCTTATCTTATGAAAGTTTTCACGTTACTTATGGTATGAGTCTATAAACCTAAACTAAGTGAGAAAAAATATAATGCAAATTTTTGTTTCCCCCCTGTTCCAACGAAAAGTTTGTAACTTAGAAAATACTTATTTTATTTTTTCAAAAATACCTAAATGGTAGATATTTTTATGGAAATAGGAATGGAAGTGAAAATTCACTTCACACAAAATTCTACTTTTTTTTATCAACTAAGCATTCAATTCCTTGGGGGAATTTGAAAATAATAATGTTTAATGTTTACTAAAAATATTCCAAAATTAAATAAGAAGCTAGGGAATTCTCTGGAAAAAGATTTCCTACTTTGAAAAATATAATATTCAAAGCCTAAAATAGACTTAAAAGTTATTCATAAACAATTAACTGATTAACATAAAGGAAAAATTCCAGTTTAAGCAATTCCTAGAAATGCCAAACAATTTAATTCTTAAAGACTTAGACTTTTTATAAGACTTCTGATTCTTTTTCTCTTAAATTCAATTTCAGGGATGTTTTTTACCATACGTCATCGTATTTTACTCCCAAACAAAATAAGATATTCGAGACGTCAAAATAAGTCTTGAAAAAAGTGTTAAAGTTGTCTATCAAAGCTTTCTCATATGTATGTGTCTACACTTTCACTATCTAATGAAGTGCTCTATTTCGAAACACACTATAACATTAATTAAGATCCAACACATTTTCGGTCTTATTTCGACGAAACGAATATGTGTCGAAATATATGCGTTAATGTCACTATATTTGCACACACTTCAACTATACTTCAGTTATATTACATTTGCTTAGCCTTTAGTCGGTGTATGGCACACATAAGGTCATAAATCACGAACAGGATATTGTTCCACACCTTCTGAAGCCTATACCATACTATATATGTATATATATTACAAGGTTGCCATCTACTAAACTAATTTTTTAGCCCAAAATCGACCAAGACAAAAAAGTAGCCCAAATAGTAGCCCAATTTCAATTTTCAAAAATCGTGTGCTTCAGATAGAACGAATTTTATGAAATTATTTAACAATTTGAGCAAAAATTTTCTGCAAAGAAAAACATCGCTCAAGTTGAGATTTGGGCTACTTTTAGCACAATTATGATCAGGCCTTCACACAAAATTTGTAGTCCGTCAATTTCGGGAAAAGAAACCCAATCTAGCAAACACGTTTGCACCTTATTGTTCTCTTTTCATTTTATACAATTTATTTATGCGAAAAATAATACCGCCCGAGATTAGATTTGGGCTACTCTGGGCTACTCATACAAATAGACTTATATAGCCAAATCTGATAAACCTGTTAGTAACTTATTTTTGTGTTTTCATTTGATATCATTTATTTGTGTGAGAAAAACAACGTCCAAGATAAGATTTTGGATACTTGTAATTGGGCTACACTGGGCTACTCATACCAAATTTTTTTGTCTGGGAATTTTGGAGAAATACACCCAATTTTCGAGAAATAGCTTAATCTGGCAAGCCTGGGAGTACCTTATTTTTGTCTTTTCACAAAAGTCATACACTCATATCACAGTACAAAAGTAGTATTAATGTAGGTATACTACACTTGAGCTCCACGTGTATACCAATTAGGTATTCATTAAGTGTAACTGGTGTTTGCTAAGACTTTGGGGAAAGGAAAACTTTTGCAATAAGAAATCTCTTTTTGGCCAAATGACAGCAAGTATATAGCATTGGGCATCTAGCAGGAGCAGCAGCAGCAGCACCAGCACCAGCAGCAAAAGCAGAAGCCACTAGCCGCATCCAGAAAAACGAAATGGCATCAGTATCAGAAGTAGGTAACTACGTACATACGTAGTCATCGTCGTATACGTTAAGTATAGAAGCAGTAAAAGTTCCTTGCCGGATATTACTCACTGAACAACTGGCAACTTGATGTGGTTGCTGCGTCCGTCAACATCCTACATTTATATAACTGTATCTGGGGTATGTAGGTATTTTATATGCCACAAAAACCATGAAACTTATCACCACCGCCGCCGCCGCGCCGCCATTGCCATTGCTGTGCGAAAATCCTCAACTAATTCTACCGCATTAACGCAAACCGTTATGCCGAACACAATAGAAGTTTCACAAGCTCCGAATGAGTTGGATAGGAGGGTGGGCAACTGAGCAACTGGGCAACTACCCCCACAAAGCTGTGAGGGCTTCTTATTCTGCAAAGTACCTTCTCATGGCAAAAAGGAAGACCAACGAGCAACGAAGACGATGACGGACGAAGGATGTTTCTGCTACTGCTGCTTCGGCTTCGGCTCCGGCTCCTCTAGAAGAAGAGGCAACTTGTTGTAGGACAATATAAGTATTCTTTTATTATTTCTTTTTCTCGATTTTTTTTTCTGGACCTGGATTCACTCACATTCATTTGATATAAAAGTCCCTGGAAATAATAATATTGGTGGGTGTTTTTTTTGTTGTTGTTGTTTTTTTGTTTTTATAGCGAAAGGGAGGGGGATGAAAAGTTGTTGTTTTAAGTTGGCTGTAGCATTGACATAAGATATTGTGACAGAAGTTTTAAGGATATTAGTTCGAGATATCAAAAGTGGGTCAATATTGACTTGTTATGTGAAGTGATTGTTTAATCTTCTTAGTTTTTTGTTATGTGGCTTGTGAATTGTTCAAATATAGGATTTGTCTACTCAATTGGGTGACCAAAAGATATAATTTTATTTTGAAATTGTACGACATAATGAAGGTTGCCCGTAATTGGTGCAATCAAAATATGGGACTTACAAAGTTAAGAAGGTTGAAACCTGAAATTAAATAAATTATTTCGAAAATATTTACTCTCCAAAATTAAAAGCTTCTTATAATCATAGATCAGAAGACAATGTTATCAACAAAGTGCCAGAAGCAGAAATTGGAATTATCTGCTTTTAAATTGATAGTACATACATAGTATAATTCCAGTTAAATAGTATCCAAAGGAACATACATAATTGAACAATAATTTGTTTGATAAATCTAAAGTTCAGGGACGATCCTTTTATGTGTGTTGGTGGCACAATCTCGTCCGATCGATAGTAGGTAGTCAAGATAAAGACTTTTTAAGCATTATGAGAGACCTCCAACAAGAGCACCTCCATCCATAAGCGATGAGGGTTGACATCAAGAACATGTCAAACTCATCGTTTGTCGCAATTAGAGGCCTTGTGTTATGTACAAGCTTGCTGCCAGCCGGTTAGGTGAAGTTTGGCCAGATGTGAAACTCAAACAAGCCTGCTAACCAGGGCACCTGACAGACAAAGAGCCCTATCTCTGATTCCCGGCATTGAGGACAGTCTTGAGATGATCAAGATCAGCAATCCATCACTGCCGAATCACAACTTGAGGGTCACTAAGCTCGAGGGAGTGAGAACTCTTTGTGTCATTGTGGTAAGCAATAAGGAATCCCTTGCTCCTCTAGCGAGGACCATGGGTGTGATTCAATACAGGTTTGAGATGATCACCTCTCGTGTTTACAAAAAATATGAGGCAGCAGAGGATAGCGAACCTTTTCATCCACTCGAAGGCGAACTCATGAACGAGAGGTATGGAATAATGTCATCCCTTATATCTGAGGTTGATCACTACTCAGTCTTC
Organism: Eupeodes latifasciatus; assembly: GCA_920104205.1. NCBI lineage: Eukaryota > Metazoa > Arthropoda > Insecta > Diptera > Syrphidae > Eupeodes > Eupeodes latifasciatus. The sequence continues at coordinate 15,073,380 of OV049926.1, forward strand.
TACTAAAGTCGATAACAGTCAGACCTCTGTGGAAAATGAATACTGTTTAAGTATGGTTATTCTATGACAGAGTATGAACTCCTTGATTCATCGTCAGTCTTAGAAGGTATTTGTTCCCATACTAAATTCCCACTCTTTGTCCTGAATACATCCGTTTTCACGTTGACAGTAAATTTGTCTATTTATCAAGGTCAATAAACTGGAATAAAACGTCATCCATCAGCAAATGATTGGGGACATATTTTAGGTGTACAAAAACAGGACATTACACAGACAAATACTTACCAGGAAAACACAACAAAAGCCATTTATATACCCTCCAATTTATTAGTGACAAAATAGAGTGATTGTGTCTAATGCCCCTCCAGCGTTCGTCGTTGTGTGTAGTTGGTTTGAAGCCAACCATCAAAATGACTATGATGACAAAAACATTATAACGGCACAACAATAATAATCATTGACATTGATTGCCTTATACCTTTTGGGATTCAAAGGTGTCATATTGGCAACAGGAAAGAGTATGTAGGTTATAGAGTAGGTGCCGGCCGGTCGTGCCACCTCCTGCAAAAGGACGACAAATAAGGACTCCTAGGTGATATTTATTATTTGTTGATTGCTTGTATACGGTACGTATGCGCTCTATATACATACATATAGTGTTGTCATGACGAACTGTGTTATATATGTTGCCTTGACGGAGTTAGAGGCAGCAACAGCGACAGGACATAAGTGGGATAATCAAGATTGAGGCGTTTTGTTTAGCTGTAAATGTGGGTGATGTGTACCCACGCAAACGGAAGCTATAAATTGACGTTGGCTGGGTGTCAGTTGTTTGTCGGAGTCACTATAGCCAAAGAAAAAAAAATCAAATTTCTTCATCAAAACGTCCAATAAACGAAGGTACGAGTAGATTGTGTTTGTGTGATGTAGATTCTGTTAAAATAAAATCAAATCAAGATTGAAAATAAAAATAGAGAAGTTTTTTAAGAGTTTTTTCTCCTATATTTTGATCTACAGAGGCAATAAATTAAATGAGCTTAAGAGTTTCCTCAGAAGCAACGAAATTAATTTTCCATTGGAGTAGCAATTTAAAGGTTTTTGTATGAAGAAGATGAAAACGAAGTTGCTATCCTTCTGGTATATGCAAATAGCCACTAATCGTTCTTCTAAAAAGGATATACCTTCTTCTATGCCACTACTTCCACTACTACTACTTTATAGGTAAGGTAGATATTCTTTTAAAAAAAGGTTCTTATAAGGATTCGCCGTCGACAAAGGATGAAGTTTTATTTTTAAAAGAATATTTGAAAAGAGGAAGATTCATTGATTCATTGGAGCTTGGCATAAACTTTGGAATTCAAAGCCAATTGGATGAAAATATGCGCAATTAAAACCGAATAAAGATTTTAATAATCCATAAAGTAATAAGGTAAATTGGAAATCCTTAAAAGTTGGTTAATCAAATAATTTCATTTATATAAATTTGTTATGAAGGCCAGTGGCAGAGTCAGCATTTTTCTGTTTTCTTTAATTTTTAACACGGTCCCTAGAGTCGAAATAAAAGATTTTTAGAAAGATGTCTGTGCGTGCGTGTGTACGTACGTCCGTACGTCCGTACGTTCGCGACGTTTTTTTCGTCGTCCATAGCTCGAGAACCAGAAAAGATATCGACTTCAAATAAATTTTGTTATACAGATAATAAGGCAGAAAGATGCAGAAAGGGCTCTCAAGAAAATTGCGTGGGTGGTTTTTTTACCATAGCAGTTTAAAAAAAAGTGAACATTTTGGTTAACCCTAAATATCTCATGAACCAATGCCGCTGGTGAATTGAATTAAATTTTATATTATATATTGTAACGTGATACCAAACAAGTATACCTATTAAAAAAATGCAATTAACGGTTTTTTTAATAAATCAAAAAAACTGAAAAAAAATTTGTCACCTCGAAAATTTTACGAATAAAAAATGATTTTATCACCTAAGCAATTTTGTGGATAGAAAAATAACGTTTTCAACACCTGGTAAGATTTTGAGAAAGATCTAAGTGACAGTTTTTTTATAAAAAAAAAAAAAACTAAAAAAAAACATTACGCAAAGTTGGTAAAAATTGAATTTCGACTCAAATATCTTTTCAAAACATTGAGATTATGGCTTCAAACTTATTTTATCTTATAAGAAATATTGTTTTAAACATTCGATAAAATTTTGAGAAAAATCGAATTGACAGTTGGCTCTTAGAAATTAGGCCCCAGGAAATAAGGCCCCAAAAAAATGAAATAAGGCCCCAAAGCTTATACGCAAAACAACAACAAAAAAAGAGGCTGGGATGCGACCCACACTGATAACTTCCCATCCCGTCTATCGAATGTCTTGCTTAAAAGTTTGTCTAAATGTATCAATTCTTACCAAATTTGCGTTCTATTTTTTGTAGACTTTATTTTTTTTTATGAAAAACGGACTGTTGGATTTTTATAAAAAAAATTATTGAATATAAAAAACAATATTTTCTGTGAAATAAAATAAGTTTGAAGCTAATATTTTGAATTTTTGAAAAGCTACTTGAGCCGAAAATCAATTTTTACCAACTTTTATTAATTTTTTTGTTTAGGTTTTTATTTTTTGTTAAAAAACTGTCAATTCGATTTTTCTCAAAATATTTCCTAATGTTGAAAACAATATTTCTTATAAGTTAAAATTAGTTAGAAGCCATTATCTCAAATTTTTAAAAAGATATTTAAGTCGAAAATCAATTTTTACCAACTTTTGTTAAATTTTTTTTCGGTTTTTAATTTTTTGTAAAAAAACTGTCAATTCTATTTTTTTCAAAATTTTACTGAATGTTGAAAACAACATTTTTTGAAAGATAAAAGAAGTTTAAAGCCAATATTTCAAAGTCTTGAAAAGATATTTGAGTAAGAACTCAATTTTTACCAACTTTTTTTTTATTTTTTTTATGTTATTATTTTTTGTAAAAAAACTGTCAATTCGATTTTTCTCAAAATTTTATCAGATGTCAAAACCATTATTCTTCATTGCACAAAATTGTTTTGGAAATGAAATCATATTTTAGTCGTAAAATTTTCGAATTGACAATTTTTTTTTTCAGTTTTTTTGATTTATAAAAAAAACCCTTAATTGAATTTTGTTTCCAAAAATATAATTGTTTTGTATCACGTTACAATATATAATATAAAATTTAATTCAAGTCTCTAGCGTCATTGGTTCATGAGATATTTAGGGTTAACCAAAATTTTCACCTTTTTTTTAAACTGCTATGGTAAAAAAACCACCCACCCAATTTTCTTGAGAGCCCTTTCTGCATCTTTCTGCCTTATTATCTGTATAACAAAATTTATTTGAAGTCGATATCTCTTCTGGTTCTTGAGCTATAGACGACGAAAAAAACCTCGCGAACGTACAGACGTACGGACGTACGTACACACGCACGCACAGACATCTTTCTAAAAATCTTTTATTTCGACTCTAGGGACCTTGAAACGTCGAGAAATGTCAAAATTTTCAATTCGACAAATCGGACCCATTACAATAACTTCCTATGGGAAGTTAAAAATAAAATCTACAAAAAATAGAACGCAAATTTGGTAAGAATTGATACATTTAGACAAACTTTTAAGCAAGACAAATCGATAGACGGGATGGGAAGTTATCAGTGTGGGTCGCATCCCAGCCTCTTTTCTTTATTATCTTAAAATCAATCAATTGAATGAAAAAAAGTGTTTCAACTTATTAAAAAAAAAAAAATTACAACAACCAATTTTCCCAAAAATATTTGTTTTTTGAGTAAATTGGATGAATTGGAACTTCAACTACTTTTACTACTTTTAAGAAGTGCGCTTAAAATTTATAAACGAAGTTCTACGACAATATTTAGTTTTGTATCATTTTTCTAAGAGTAATTTAGGGCTCTTTGTTTCGACCGTTCATATGATCCCTTCATCCTCAAAAGCGTTATACTTAGCACCCCTTAATGTTATGCATACATTTTTTTAGGAAAAGGAATGAGGTAATTTATTTTAAGTTCCGTCAATTACATATGGAGCATAAAAATAGTACTCCCATTATCAGTTTTTTTTTTCTAAACACTAAGAAACGCTGGTGTGCCACAGGACTCCATTTTGACTCCTTTACTATTTTGTGTATGAAGAACTCTTTAATTGGTATAATTTTAAAAGGTTATGAATTATTATATTAATATTTTTGTCAAATCGTTTGGAAAAATTTATAAGGTTACGTTTAATTTATTGCCCACTTCAACTAACTGCTGCGTGAAGAAAAAGAAATCAAAAAGTAGCCGTTTACAACAAAACTGTGTATTCAATTAATATTTTAATTGTACATTTTTATGTGAATAAAAACGACTTTAAGGAATATGATCGTAGGAAATTTTTACCAACTTAATTTCCATTAAATGCCACTTTGTAAATTTCTTTAAATTCTTCTTTCACACAACTTAAATTTTATAATTTTTTTTTTCTTTTAAAATTTAACAAATATTGAAAATTATTTTGTATTTCAAGGACAGATAATTCTTAGAAATACATCACTTTCCTAAAGAATAAACTTGTTCAAAACTATATGAATATATTCATAGATAGTTAAGTTATGTATCTATTACATATGTATGTAGGTACATTTCTACTTAAAATGAAAATTTAACAATAATAAATGGTAATAGTTTTAAAGCATATATGTACAATATTTTGAAATGTCAGCAACAAATGGTAGCTTAAGTGCATTCGAATTCGAATCTGTATACACATTCAATTTTACTCCGACAATGTGCACTTAACATTTATTCACTTCTCGTAATAAAGGATATAAATAGAAACAGGACATTTTAGACTGAGATAATATATAGAATATATAGGATAGGAAGGTAAGTAAAATATGTACATTATTTCAGCTTCTGCCATTGAACATTATTTCAATTCTTCATCTTCATCTGTATTCTTACCAAGGAACGTATATGGGTGTTTTTTTTTTTAAGAATGGGTCAAGATGCTGGTTCTTGCTTGAACAGAAAACATTGCTCAAGACAAGATAAGGGAGAAAGTTTTAAAACTACTTGAAGTAAAGTGTCCTGACGTAGTTATAGATCCTTATATTATGTATGATATTTGTTATGGTATCTATATCTTATACCTTGGGGGTATAAGAACTATGTAAGAACATATTTCAATTGTTGCCAGACGATGACGACGAGGGATGCTTTTAGGAATTAGTTTTATGAGAATAAGATCGCTATGCAGATACATATATCTCTACAGGCATAGAGACCCCAGACAGACAGACAGACATACATTTATTATATCTTGAACAAAGACATAACGATGTGAATATGAAGAAGACAAATTCTTTTGCGATGGTTCTTTTTTTGGAAAAAGTTATAAATTATTGAAATTTTCAGTTTTGAAATATTACTTATTGGCCAAAATAATACAAAAGAAGAAAGAAATTGGACTTAGGAGATGCAAAAGTAAAAGAGTCGGGCAGAGATAAACTGCCGAATACAAATCATATTCAAAACCTAGAAGCAGACTTTTTGGACTGGGCTATATGCTTTGTATACCTGCCTATCAGACATCAGATGATTTTCTTCTAAGGCACTTCTATGCATAAAATTAATTCCATAAAAATAATTTTAGACATACTAAATTTGAAACAATTTATAAAATTGTATATTTTTTGAGAGACATTTGTCTGTCATTTTGATGGATACAGCCGGCTCTCTCTATAGAGAGCTTTGCAAAAATTCAAGCAAGAAGGAAGAATATAGGGAAAATTATCCACTTACAATAAAATTTTTGTTTGAATAAAATTAACTTTTGATTGAGATTGAATTTAAAACCAAAAATATAGAATATGACTTCGATCCAGATAGAATTTTGACTTAGAGCAAATCGACTGTATTCATTTTGGAGTAAATAAAAGATAAAACTTGTTGTTTTTTTTTTCACGTACAAATTTGATAACATTCACGACAAAATTTATTTATTTATTTATTTATTCATATACGGATAAAAATTACAGATTAAGCCTAGTACGCTGCTGATGCGAAACGAAAATTCCCATACAAAAATGACATGACGAAATCATAAACAAAAAATTTCGCTGTGCTTTTCGTTTTTCAGTACGCTGCTGAACGACGAAATGTGTCATTTTAGTGGATAGCTTTACTAGATTTCTTAATACAATTCTCCACTCTTTTTGTTCTCAATTTAATTGCCCAGCATATTAATTGCTTACGAAATTTTGACGTTTAACTTTTTTTATTGAAAAAAAAAATTGTTTACTCGTGACTTTCGGTGTTTTGACTTTGATTTATATTTGATTTAAAATTTAAAATAAAATGGATTTGTCTAATGTGTTCCAACATTGCATTTCTGAATCGGAAACTCAGGATGTTATTGGTGATGTGCAAGAAGTGATGAAGACAAGCAGTGAAATTCAACTTCCAGACAGAACTCTCCACAAATATTTTTCCGCTGTTGTTTTCGTTTTTATTTCGCTCTGCACTTGGAGACCGCCGAAAAAATTCGTTTCACTTCAGCTGCGTACTAGGCTTTACTAACAATTTTGATATAAAAATATAATTAAATACTTAAAACTAATTTATAATATGCTTTGCAATTGGATTTTAAATTCACATCTGTTTCTAGAAAGATCAAGTTCATTAAATATAGTGTTGAAAAATTTTATGCATCTAGAAAATGGTTCGTTGCAACCGTAATTATATCTATGTTTAGGATTGTTAAAGAAATGACGAAGACGCAATCTTCTCTCCGGAATATAGATTTCAAAATTATAAATGATTTGTGGGCATTTGATACGGAATGAAAATACATCATGGACAAACAGTACACATTGAACAGAACGCCAGTTTTGTAAAGAATCAAGTCCAATTAAAGCACATCTTGACGGATATGAAGGAGTATCAATTTTCCATTTCAGTTGCCTAACAACAAATCTTGTGAAAGCCTTTTGAACTCTTTCAATACGAGTTATCCCAATGGAAGTAGAAGGATACCAAACAATTGAACAATACTCAAGGATCGGACGAACTAATGACATGTACACTGATTTCAGAGCATAAGGGTTAGAAAACTTGCATTTTCGCTTGACAAAACCAAGCATTGAATTAGTCCTTGCAATTACATAATATATATGTAACGAAAAAGACAACTTCGGATCAAAAATGACTCCAAGATCACGAATCTCAGATTTGCGATCATCATCTTCATTTTGAAGATTTTGCTGATCAATTCTATTTTTGATACAAAGAAAAATTTTCATGTCATCAGCATACATCAAACAAGATGCATTTTTAAGAAGAGAGGGGATATCATTAACAAATATATTAAAAAGAAGTGGCCCCAGATGGCTACCTTGAGGAACTCTTGATGAAGCTTTTATGATTTTAGAGAAGAATTTCCCCAATTTCACACATTGTGTTCTTTTATAAATCCATTTCAGAAGCAATCCGTGAATGCCAAAAGCTCGAAGTTTAGATAGAAAAAATTTCATGACAAATAGAATCAAATGCTTTTATAAAGTCTGTGTAGATAGTATCTATACCTGATAACCAGATTCTAATGAATCGACGACATATTTACAATAAAGCATGAGATTTGTTGAAGTAGACTTGCCTGACATAAAACCATGTTGTTCAACGCAAATATACTCTTTTATACTAAAATACAAACGATCTTTTACTATAAGCTCAAATAACTTAGGTATTGCAGAGAGCTTAGTTATAGCGCTGTAATTTGTTACAGGATTTTTTGGACCAGCTTTGTAAATAGGACTTATATATGAGAACTTCCACTTATCAAGAAATTCACCAGTACAGAGAGATTTATTAAAAATTATTTGTAGTAGGAACACTAATGTGAATTGACATTGCTTCAGAACCAGAGATGGAATTCCATCTGGACCAGGATTTGAGCTAGATTTTAATTTTGAGATACCATTAAGAATATCAGACTCAAAGAGATGAAGTTTTGAGATATTAGTATTGTTAATGGATACATTTTCTGTTTGATGAAGCTTTAATTCGGAATGTTTAACATAAACCGACTTAAAAAATGTTGAGAAAAGTTCACATGAACACTGTAAATCAGAAGAAATACTACCATCAAATTCCATATTTTCTTGAAAAGCTAAGGAACGTTTCTTTCCATTTAAAAAAGTCCAAAAGGCTTTGGAATCCGAAAAATTGGTATTGTGGTTTAAGAATATTCTGAAATTTATGTTGCGGGCACCTTGTGAGGGGGATCGCAAACATTTTGATCTCAGAAATTTTTAATTATTAAATGCAAAGTTGAGCAAAACCAATCGGTTTTTTCTGAACAGAATTTCATGGTAAAAAAAAAAAGTATAAAGCAGTGACTTGTCTTGTGTGTTTTCAAAAATATTCACCAACATTAGTCCCTACCACTAATTGCCAACAACTAAGGGACCGCTTTTCGTAGCATATGAAAACAGTCAACAGCAAAATGCTGTACTAAATGTGTTAATATCAGGTGCTGAAAGAACATTCGGTCGTGTGCAAGGAAGAATCAACACCTGGTTTTAGGAGGAGACTTGGCCAAAGATCAACAAAAGGAGGCAATGCAGCTCCTGAAGGTGAAGAAAGAAACGATTTAGATTCCTTATAGCGTAAGATGTGATTAGAGTTATAACACCAAACAGCTTTGAGTCAAAAAGCAGACATCTTCTGAGTTGCCCGATGCAACATAAGTTCCAGAACAAGCACCGCAATCCCCTGTGAAGAAGGGATATGTACCGCGATCATAACACTGAAAAACAACAAATCGGTATTGCTAAACGGTGTAAACGCAGAATTGTTGCAAGCAGCAGCAAGTTTATCGTGCGGTGCGGTTTGCTAAAACCTCTCAAAGAAAAAGCAGGGATCTCAGAGCACTGTCACGAAGAGTTCAAAAAAGGAATTGTTGTGAAGCTCCTAAAAAAAAGGAGGTCTTGTGAAGTGCAACAACCAGACAGGTATTTGCGTTTCACGTCCAGTCTCTTAAATAGTAGAGAAGTTAGTCTTAGAACGTGTAAAAGAACACCTCCTCAAAGCAACACATGATGCTGAATAAGCAGGATTCCTTACTGGATCCTGCTGAATTGATCAAATCAACACCTTATGGATCGTCATCGAACAGTACGTTAAATATCGATCACCACTTCACCTGCAGGTTAAAGTTCTCAGTTTAGTATTTGACTTGAAATTGATCAAAGATTTAAGCATTAAATATTAAAAAAAATACTAGAGAGTAACGAATATCTCTGGTATGTACATTACCTGTCAAATCACTCGTTTTTATACATGGTTTAGTTATTTTTGATACGATATAACTTTAAGCAAATATCTTTCTAACACAGTGGAAGTATAATTTGGCATTTTCTTCATTTTGTCTTTTACAGATTGTCGAGATGCTACAATTATATGGTAACTTCATGGGTACTATACTCGGAGCCAAAAATCTGTGCGAAAAGACAGATTTGGAAAGAAAAGCACCACTAAGTATACGATCAAGGACTCCCAGGAATCATTTCCTTACATTGGGCGAAATACACAGGTGATTGAAGAACATATCGGATTTTTGAACCAGAGATCAGAAAGTGTTCAGCCCTTCATATATGTTCTTGGAGAAGATGTATTGAACTTTCAAGAGATATACGTCTACTTTGACGGTGTTAAATTTCCATTCGTATCATTTTCTAGGGCAGTAGACATTTGCTTCAAAATTTTTTTTTATTTAACTTAAAGTTTCCTACTGCATCTTATAGTTTTTGGAATTTTATTGAATCCTTGTATTTCCGCAGTAAAAAAAATCAATGTTCAAAGACTCATATATTGCTCAACGCAATAAAACTAATAAATGTATGTGACTAAAAATATGTGTTTTACTTTCATATTTTCAGAAAAGTATTCCAGAAAACGTGTTGGACGTTGCTATAAGAAATTCACTTGGATATATTTTAGAAAACATAGAAAAATTACTTGGCTGTATAAAAAAAAAAGGTATTGGACGTTGCTATATTTGGCCATATACAAGAAAACGTATTGGACGTTTCTATAGTAAAAGAAAGCAATTTTGCAAATTTAAGAAATTATTTCATTGGCTCAACAAATAATTTTGCTTGAATCAACGAAATAATTTATTGGCTCAACAAACAAATATTTCCAAATCAATAAACTATTTCATTGGCTCAACAAATAATTTTTCTTGAATCAAAGAAATAATTTATTGGCTCAAGAAACAAATATTTCCAAATCAATAAACTATTTCATTGGCTCAACAAATAATTTTGCTTGAATCAACGAAATAATTTATTGGCTCAACAAACAAATATTTCCAAATCAATAAACTATTTCATTGGCTCAACAAATAATTTTGCTTGAATCAACGAAATAATTTATTGGCTCAACAAACAAATATTTCCAAATCAATAAACTATTTCATTGGCTCAACAAATAATTTTTCTTGAATCAAAGAAATAATTTATTGGCTCAAGAAACAAATATTTCCAAATCAATAAACTACTTCATTGGCTCAACAAATAATTTTGCTTGAATCAACGAAATAATTTATTGGCTCAACAAACAAATATTTCCAAATCAATAAACTATTTCATTGGCTGAACAAACAAGTTAATTGGCTCAACAAACAAATTTTTCCAATTCAATAAACTATTTAATTGGCTCAACAAAAAAGATTGGATTAGTCAACGAAATAGTTTATTGGCTCTACAAGCAAATTTGTTCAATTCATTAAACTACTTTATTGGCTCAGCAAACAAGTTTATTGGCTCAACAAACAAGGTTGTTTGAATCATTGAAATATTTTATTGGCCCAACAAACAAAGGTAAATAAATTTATAAACTGGATCAATAAACTTTTGCTTGAGCCAGTCTGCGTTTATTGAGCCAATAAACAGCCTTTCTTGGCCCAATAAACCTGTTTGTTGGACAAATATTGATTAACTTTTTTATTGGCCCAATACAATTTTTTATTGTATTAAAGTATGTTTTGGTTCAGTGTGACGTTCATCGATTTTGAGAAGGCCTTTGACAACGTCAACAGAGAGATTATCTGGCTTGGTTTGCAAATCAGGGATATCCCGAAAAAGATCTTAATGTCATGCCTTATACAGAATTAGGTTGTTAGAAGATTTTGAAATCCAAAATGGAGTCAGATAGGGTTGTAAACTATCATTAATTCTTTTCTTATTGGTGATCAGTGATGTGCTGCTGGCGCTGGCGGCCCTGGCCGGAAACAATAGAAACAAATAGAGAGTTTTCAGTAACTTGGTAGTATTGTCTCTACTGAAGGCGAACAAGATATCGCTAGTCTTATTGGGGAATCTAATCTAATCTAATCCAATATTAAGAAGAGCAACTCTTTCAGATTGAAGACAGACCTACAACTGTTCAGCTAAGACACGCTTCGAAAAGGTAATTACTGTGTTGTAGGACAGGAAATGCAGTGGAATACATTCTCCAAGAATAAAGCAGAAGAGTCGGTAAACCAAGAAGCATGTGGAGAAGAGCTAAGAAAAAATTGTCGAGATTGGAGAAGAGCTGCAGGTAGTTTAAATCTTATGTTCAAGTCGCTTAAGCTTAACTTCAGACCCACCATTACATTATAACGAAATATTGAGTAGTATAATTAACTATTAGGTCTTAAAAGAAGAACAAAAATAATTCTCATATAAGCACTAGGGCGTATACGTAACTTTTTTCTCAAAAAATGTATACAAATTGTTTCCAACGCTACCTTCCGAAATTGTGGAAAAAAAATATCTCAATTTAAGAAGATCATCCAATTTTTTTTTTAATTTCAATACCACATTTTGTAATGCAAAAAAACAATAATAGGTCAGTTTTTTGTTTGTATTACATTCAGACAGCAGATGAATAATAACCTTGATTATTGGGATAACTTAATTATTTTCGAGATTTCATTTCTCAGAAATTACCAATTAAATAGCAAAATTCTATATTTATTGCTGTTTAGAGCTTAAAAAGGAAAATTAATTCCTCTAAGGATTGATGTCTAAACTGTTAAAGTTAATAAAACACAAAATAAGCGAAATCCTCCAAAAAAATTGTAATGAAACCAAAAAGAAAATACATTTAATTTAATTCAACATTCCCTTAACGTCACTTATTTACAACACATTTTAAATTGAATTTAAAGCAACAAGAATGAGCAATCAAAACCAGCACAAGGAAAAATGAATAAAAATAAAAATAAAAATATAGATAACCTGAAAATCCCTATTGACAAAGATCAATACCTATTTTTTTTATATTTTTTTGAATTCCATTGTAATTTTTTTTGTGTTGTATCAAAAAATTCTTGAGAAAGAATTTTGAGGCGGTATAAGGATATTATAGGAAAACAACGAGACTCAACCCTGCGGGGATCATTATCGCTCATGCATTCAAACTTAAACGATTGGAATATATCCCCGATGGCTATTGGAACGGGGATGCTGTGGCGGAGGCGGCGGAGGCATCGGCGGCATCGGCTTCGGTGGTGGGTGGCAGTCTTAGGTCCTTGCTTAAGCTTCATATTCCAGAAACCCTCTCCTGCTCTGTGTGTGTTTATAGAATCTGCTTATTATAAAGGTACGTATTTTCTTTTTACAAAATAAAGAAGCGTGGCATATAGGATATTATTTGTTTTCCTTTTTTGTTTTGTTTTGTATTTTATTTCTTTATTTTTCATATCGATAAATTCTCATCACGTTGTGCAAAATGTTTTTCTATAAACGTTCATGACACTCCCGAGTCCTGATGGCCAACCGTTGCGTTGCTGTTGTGTGCGCTCGTCGTCGTCGTTGTAAGGTTGTTCTGAGCCTTGATCGTAGTCGTCGTCCTCGACGTCGTCTTCGTCGTAGTCTCCGATGTCGATGTTTTCGTCCTTGGCAGCGTGTGCCGGCTCTCAACGGTATACCTAACTCTTAGTCGGTATTTTTTATGTGCTCTGGAGTTCCACTCTTGCAGCGATGATGATAGCGCTACAAACATTATTTAATGTTTTTGTTTTGTTCCTTTAACTGTAAGCATTTTAGTTCTACCTTCTGGCCTATGTTAGTTTTTCTCTTATTTTATTTCTTTTTTTATAAACACTTAAGAGGATTTCTTGAAATCCGATAATAAGTTCATTGAACGTGAAAGTTAAATATTTATGTAAGTCGCAATTTTGTAATTGAAATATACTGATATATATATAATTGAAATATACTGATATATACTTTTATAAAAGTAAAGGATATGAGTGATATTTTGGTTTCCGATTCGATTTTTATTAATCTTTTTCAAGGTATGTGCAGACATTGTGATTAAAAAAAAAACAAAATGTATCATTCTATGTTTTTCTATGTTTGTTATTACTGCTTTAAGAACTCGTTCTTAAATCCATGAATGGATTTATTCGTTAAAAAAAGATAGTTTAGTTTTTTATTTTCCCCCATTTATTCTATGTTTTCTATGTTTATTCAGATTTTAATAAGTTTCGACAAAAAATCAGAAAAAGTAATAAGCAGCAGTTAAGAATCGGCCAAGACCCTTTTATTATTTGCATTATTCATTTGCTTGAAAGATGGCACACAAATAAATGGTATTAATTTCATATCGACCGTAAGAATGTTTCTATGTTTTTATTTTGATTGCTCTTCTTGGAATCAAAAGATCTACACGGCATTCTAGATTTTGTTTTCTAGACAACTTATAGCTATGAAATAATTTTGAAAAAAACTGTTTAGAACTTTAAATTTTCAATTCGATGTTTTCTATGTTTTGCTTGCTTTTTGTTACTTTGATAATCAAGCAAATCCCACTCTCAAAAAAGAACAGGTCTGTTTATTTCTTAGAATGAAGGATTTAGTGCTGTATAACTTTTGTTTTGTTTTGCTTGCTTTTTGTTACTTTGATAATCAAGCAAATCCCACTCTCAAAAAAGAACAGGTCTGTTTATTTCTTAGAATGAAGGATTTAGTGCTGTATAACTTGTGTATAAACAGTAAACGACTATTATGTGTTTTTAAATATTAATAAATCTATTCAATAGTAGCTTAAAACTTGTTGTTCGATGTTTTCTATGTTTTGTTTCGCAATCATGGACTATGAGGGAAAATGAAAGTAATTTATTGTATGACATAGATAAACAACTTTTCTTAGAAATCTTAATTTTTTTTTTAAATGTTATTGGAAGTTTAATGATAGTTTTTACGGCGAGAAAAATTCTAATAATTGCCGGAAAACCATAAAAACAGCCCTTTTCTTTTTCCCATACAAATGTTTTCTAACTAAAACATAGTCAATTTGAGCTTTATTGCTATTGTAGAAAAGTTCATATTACATTACAAGCACTCACTGTTGTAAAATACATTTGCAAATATGTAACCAAAGGAAGTGATATGGCTGTTATTGAAATTGGTGCAGAGAATTCCAATGATGAAGTTACCCAATACCAAATGGGCCGCTATGGTAATAGTAATGAAGCAGTTTGGCGATTTTTTTCTTTTCCAATTCATGAGAAATACCATTCTGTTGTTCACTTAGCTCTACATTTTGAAAATGGACAAAGAGTGTATTTTACAGTACAGAACGCAGTACAAATAGCTGCTCTACTATATCCACCATCTATTATCCACCATCTATTATTTATTTATAGACATGCCAAAACGATGATTTTGCAAAAACATTGCTATATTCTGAAACGCCAAAATATTATGCCTGGAATAAATCCTCAAGGAGATTTATACGCCGGAAACAAGAAAAACCAGTGCCAGGATACCCAGATGTATATTCCACCGATGCGATTGGGCGAATTTATTCAGTGCATCCAATCAATGATGAATGTTTTTATGTACGACTGCTGTTAGTCAATGTACGTGGCCCAACATCCTTCCAACATTTACGAACTGTTGATGGTGAATTGTGTGGATCCTTCAGTGCCTGTCAACTTTTGCAATTGCTAGAAAATGACGATCATTGGGATCAATGATGCTGTAATATCATCACACGCTTATCAAATACGAACATTCTTTTCTATAATCATATCTACATGCTTCCCATCAAACCTAATTGATTTGCGAATCAAGTACAAAGATTATATGACAATGATATTTTGTATCAAATACGGAATAGAATGGGAAACCCAAATATACAAATCAGTGAAAAAATTTACAATGAAGCATTGATTTCAATTGAAGACACGTGCTTAATCTTGTTAAATAAACTATTAATTCAATTAGGCCTAACCGCGCACAAGCATCCAATGCACGATGCTTTTAACCAAGAGTTGCAGCGAGAAAAACTGTATGATCTCAACACTTTGAAAGAATTAATTCAAACAAATCTTTCACCGCTGAATGAACAACAGAAGTATGTATTTGATACTCTTATGAAGTATGTATTTGATACTCTTATGATAAAACTGGAGGGACTTACTACTTAGATGCACCTGGTGGTACAGGAAAACTTTGTAGATTCGCGCACAAAATAAAATTGCACTTGCTCTCACTTCGTCGGGAATCGCAGCAACTTTGCTTGAAGGTGGTCAAACAGCCCATGCAGCACTTAAATTACCATTAAATATGCAAAGAAATGAATCTCCAACCTGCAACATTTCGAAGAACTCTGCAATGGCAAAGGTTTTGCAGCATTACGTTGCTGAGGCTTTAGACAGAACCTTAAAAGATCTACGAAGCAACAGATTTTGTGGTGCAATGATTTTATTAGCATTAGATTTTCGTTAAACATTGCCAGTGATTCTACAATCAACGCCAGCTGATGAAATCAATGCATGTCTAAGGTCTTCCAATTTGTGGAAACATGTGAAAGCAGGAATATGCGTGTCGAGTTGCAAAATGCCCAATCTTTTAGCCACGACAATAAAATACGTAACAACAAAAAACTGCCAAATTACAAATCTTTATGACAGGACGAAATCTGTCGGGTCCGCTAGTCACACAATAATTTTCTAAAAAAATATTTTTACTTTTTTAAATTTAAGCGCAAATTTTGTAAAATAAATATAGTATACATTAAAGTTAATATTATGAATTATTAATAAACTTTCCACATTCTATGTTTTCTATGTTTTTTTAGATGTTTTTTTGTCTACTTTTCTATGTTTTTATCAAGTAAACGAAGAAAGTATATCTATATATATAAAAATCAATGCCACTTTTCGTTGTAATGTTATAACTCAACAATGCCTTTACCGATTTGGCTAATTTTGGTCTTGAGTTATTCGTGGAAGTCCAGAGAAGGTTTGTGCGTAGAGAAAATTAAAAAAAAAACCTTGGAAAAGTGTAAAATCAACATCTTTCTATACTCCCATATACAAACAATTTGTACTAAAACTTAAAAGCCAATTTGAACCTTTGGCAAACCAATCGAAGACAAAAAAAGTGACGTTAGTTCTGTCAAACAAATTTAATGTCATCATATGTCATTTCATTTTATCAGCGATAATTATTGCTTTGTTGTGTTTATATTTTCCAAAATATTGTTGAGTTATTGCTTTGTGTTTATATTTTCCCAAATATTGTTGAGTGAAGGTAAAATGCCACGAGCAAGACGACCAAACATAGGCTGGCGAACACTTAATGGAAATCAAGTGGCATTATGTCCACATTGTGATGCGGCTTACTTTCCAGGTGAAACGCCCGGAATGTGTTGTGCTAACGGCAAATTGAGATTGCCAACATTAAAAACTCCACCCGAACCATTGTATTCATTTATTTTTGGTACGTCTCAAACGTCGAAGCAGTTTTTGAGTAATATTCAATAATACAATTCGGCATTTCAAATGACTTCTTTTGGTGCTACTAAAATTATTAGAGATAATTTTATGCCGACTTTTTAGGTAAATACCTCAACAGGACTGTCCCATGTTTATATTAATCTGAATCATAAAGTCT
The DNA here is from genome assembly GCA_920104205.1 of Eupeodes latifasciatus. NCBI lineage: Eukaryota > Metazoa > Arthropoda > Insecta > Diptera > Syrphidae > Eupeodes > Eupeodes latifasciatus. Next base: position 15,090,352 of record OV049926.1, read on the forward strand.
TACAAATTCTGATTCAACATCTACCTAAAATTGCATACATGTTACAGATTCAGGGCCAGATTTATCATCAAGCTGGTTCGTTATTGCCATACCCCGACGCTGATCATCAATGTTTGCAAATTTATTTTATAGGTGATGAAAATCGTGAATTGGATCAACGTTGTGCGTAGTTTCAAATACAAGACGAGAAATTATTCGTGAGCTACAAAGATTTATCCATCAGCATAACGCATTAGTTCAATTGTTCAACATTGCTCTTGATCGTATGCCATCTGATAATCACAAAATTGTAATAGCACCAAATTGAATATTCAACAAAAACATATATGTATATGACACAATCATGCAAGCCGTTTCCAAAATTGCAGGTGGATTATATTTCTTGGATGCACCTGGTGGTACAGGCAAAACTTTCGTTGTATCATTGATTTTAGCGACTATTCGATCGGAACAGAAAATTGCATTGGCACTTGCATCTTCGGGAATCGCTGCTACATTATTAGAAGGTGGTCGGACCGCACACTCTGCATTCAAATTGCCATTGAATGTACAGGTGAATAAAAAATGGCGAATAAAAAATCAATAGAAGCATTTAATCGAACAATGCAAGATTTACGCGGTTATCAACAGATTTTTGGTGATGCTCTGATATTGCTGTCAGGGGACTTTTGTAAAACATTGCCTGTCATATCTCGATCTTCTGCTGATGAAATAAACGCCTGTTTGAAGTCATCAGTTCTTTGGAGATATGTACGAAAATTGACACTGAACATTAATATGCGTATTCACCTACACCTACATGATGATGCAACTGCCATGAGCTTTGTCAAATATGATTGAAGCTACAATCTTAACTGGTAAATCAAAAGGAGAAGTGTGTTTGGTACCGTGTATCCCTATGATTCCAACTGATATGCCATTTGAATTAAAAAGATTACAATATCGTGTGCGTTTATCATTTGCGATGTCCATAAATAAGGCCCAAGGGCAAACACTTCACGTTTGTGGTGTCAATTTGGAGGAATCATGTTTTTCACATGCCAACTTTATGTTGCCTCAAAATGGAAAAACAAAAAATATTGTTTATCCAATTGTTTTAGACTAACCCATATAGACCCACCGTAGTAAGAGTAGATACCCAATTCTTTTTTATTTTTTAGTTTTTACTCTTTGCTGATAAATATAATATAAACAATATATAATTTGGGTCATTTGGACTTTTAAATAGCTAGCATTTTAAAATAATTTTTTGTTTGAATAAATGAACTTAATAATCTTTTTTTTTTATTACTATGCCTTATACGTAGCGAATCACGTACCGGGCCGCTAGTATTATTATATTAATGTGTTTGATTATTAATGAATTTTGAATGTTCTATGTTTTCTATGTTTTTTGCTCGATTTTTTAAATATTCATCAAGCAATCGAATGTAGCTTCTCTATAGTAAATAAAAAAACACGTTACGTTTTGAAACATTTATAATGTAAACTGTCTAACTTCTCGGTAATTAATCTTTAATCTATACTAATATTTAAAAGCTGAAAAGTATGTTTGTTTGTTTGGTTGTTTGAATGCAGTAATCTCAGGAACTGTTGGTCCGATTTGAAAAATTCTTTCAGACACCATATTTATTGAAAAAGGCTAAATGCTATACAACATCACGCTAAGACTAATACCAGTGGAGCAACATTAAATTATGTTTTCAAATTAGTTATTTTTCTCTTTTGAGAGCTTTCACCGCGTGCTCTGCGGAAACGCTTAAAGTTTTGCTAAGATAATGTATCACAGAATAATTGTGCCTCTTTAATAGTTCTAAAAAAATATCCACTACAGCACATGTCTATCTTTTAAAGTTGGTTTATTATAACCTTTCTTATGCTAACCAAGTTTGTTCTTAAATAAAGCATGCGAGCAAAGCCGCGGGAAGCAGCTTGTCAACAAACAATTATTACTTAAATTTGCTCGTATAATATAAAGGCCACTTCTATTGAATAGTCCTAAATGTCCTATTAACCATTGGGTAATTAACCCTAAAATAATAATGACATCTTAAATTCCATCAAAAAGCCCAAAATGACAATTTAAAAACCTTAATCAACAAATTGTGTATAAATTTTGTTTGTGTGTTTTTTTTTATCTTTTTGCACTCAAACAATAGAATAATTTCTAAAACCAATTAAGCAAAAGAAAATGCAGACAGAAAAAATAAAAGCAAACCAAATTCGATTTTAATCCTTTCTTATTTTCTTAGGATAAAACAAAAAACACTAAAAAAACAAAAGACCCATCAAAAGATGACTGAAACTGATGTTGAAACGACCAACAACAGACAAACGAACTCTGATTTTTTAAGTCTCATCTTCTGTGTGTTTTGCTTTTCTCTGTGACAGCTTAATTGTTTGATGGCTTTTTGTTGCCCATCCAGATTCAGAGCCCCATCACAGAGACTCCAAATCCATAGCTGGGATAAATTTAAATTGATCCGCATGTCCAGTCTTAATCGGATGTGGAATTCAATGAAATCTGCACCACCAACAAAAACCATCATTTCCATCACATCACCCCAGAGTAGACGACTTTTCGGATTTCCCTCTTGCACACCGGTTTTGTTGATGTGTCGTCCTTGCCGTAGGGTCTGGTCCGTCCGGTCAGCCGAGTCGAGTCAGTTGGATCGTGCTATATTTATACGTCTATAGAAACTTCTGTACAGGAACCAATTTCTAGGTTTCTCGAGTGTAATTAATCACAGATTTGTCCATTAGTTGGAAAAAGAGGATACCTACTGTGGAAATAGAAATGGAAATGGAAACCCCAACCACTAATCTCTTCCTTATTGTGTAATAAGACGTTAATCCTGCCCAATTACAGTTGTCTTTTTGGGGATGACATTTTGTTTCCACCATCAGCTTTAAGAAAAAGGAATATCGCAGCTGCTTTTACTCTAATTCTGCAGGAAAACAGCAGGAAATGGACTAATTTTGCACTGAAAAGGGTCTTTTGTCACTTTCTGTTGACAGTTCCAGTTCAACGAATAAAATCCTTTTTAATCTCTTTTTTTTTGGGGGGGGGGTTATAGCAGGGTAACGTAAGTAGAAGGTTGTGGTGTCATTTTTTCTCACATAGTCTTTTTAAAGGACTTTGCAAGGATTGTATACCTACAATATATCCGTGTTTCGTTTGATATTTACACAGAATGGAAAAGAAAACAGCGTTACATATAATGTCCTTGAGCTTTTGATGGGCATTACTGTGGAGGTTGTTAGAATAATTCTGCTTGATTTAGTGGAAAAAGATGTATTTAACTTTTAACTTTTCAATGGCTTATTTATGAGTAAAAGGATTTTTTGGAGTCAAAGCGTCGTTATCCTTGTGTGTCATTAGATTATTTTTTGATTTAACTCCAATTCATCTTATAAACATTAAGCTGTTAAGGGAATTAATAATTAATTTTTTCGGATCTTTTAAATTATTCAAAAACATAATCACAAAGCTTAAGTTGCAAGCAACTTAGAAAATAATCTTTATATTATTTGCTTATGAAGGAAAATCATCACTCTACTTACTCGTGTCCTTCCAATTTATTGTTCAAATAAACATCATATCGATTAGCTGATTCTATTCAATTCCTATTATTCAATGAAGAATTTAATAATTAATTAGCTTTTTACGAATACATATCAATGCCTATATTTACATAATCATGAACACAATATGAAAAGTAAGTAATATGCATCAAATCAATTATTTATTATTTACAAATAGTTTCATGCTGTGGCGTAATATTATTTTATTGAAATATAATTTCAATCCAAATCGGTTTGAGTTTTCAGCCATTTGAATGGATTAATGTGTATAAATGGTTAATGAGGTGAACATATGGTACCTAAATTTAAATATTTAAATATTTTTTAATTTGTGTTATCAAATATTTATGAAATATTCTAAAATATTTTAAATATTCATTAATATTTAAATAGTTATTGATTTATTATTTTTTTAATTTTGGTCCTTTTCTATAGTTTAGAAGATCATCTGTGTCCTCCTTCTTGTTTTCAGTGAGATAAATGCAATTCAGAATTATTTTAATGGGTTCAAGGTTAAAACTAACTGCAGAACAATTTGTTCAACAAAATGAGTGTCATCAGACATTGTTAACATTTCAGTGGAAGTTATTGTCTTTCGGTCAAATTTTGTTAAGTATAAATTTTGAAATTTTTCTAAATCCATATTTTTAAATAGATCTGTTCGTTCCTAAAATTTTTGAAATCCATATCACAGGAAAGGCCCTAAAAACATCAACCAAATTTAATTGAATACTTTAAAAAAGAGTGAACATTTTGGATTGTCTGAAAACATTCATTACCCAAAAACACTATGGTACACCGAAAATGTACTTTTGTAATGAACTTACAGGTGTTGGAACTATGACTATGCAAATCATTTTAAGGTGCTCGGAAAATAAGAAGCACAAACAAGTTCGGGAGAATAGAAATATCTGAAATTTACACACTTGGGCACATTTTGTCTAATATTAATGATACACTGCTAATATTAAAGGTTGTTATGAGAACTACAAAAATGTAATAAGCATTATCTTTAAAAATAAATTTCAGTTGAGAGACCAGAGAAAAGATCCAATTTTTTCAACCCCCTTCATAAAAAAAATAGGTCTGGACTGCTATAACACACATCATCATCAGGTTGTTTTCATTTTATTTTTGAAATGGTGATGTTTCCATAGTCATACAGTACTCTAAAACTATAACTCTATGCCCAAAACCATATCCACCCTGTAAAATTTACAAAGAAATAATCAAATAAGAGGCTGGGTTGGGACCCACATTGATAACTTCCAATCCTGTCTGTCATTTAGCCTTGATTAACACATTAACAAAATATTCATAACAATATTTTGTGTGAGATAAATAATTTGAAGTCAATATATTTCTTTAATACTAGATTCGAAAAGCATTTCTTGTCAGTTTTTAGATGGTTTTTAGGTTTTCGTATTTTGTTATAAGAAGTTGACAGTTGAATTTTCCAAAAAAAAAAAACTAACTTAATATTACCAACAATATCTTGCATACGATAAAATAGCTTGTTTTCAAAATGTATTTTTGCTAACAAGATTTTTAGTCGAAACATAATTTTTACCAATTTTAGTCGCATTTTTTGAAAATTTGTATTTCTTGTTTGTTTGTTTTTCTAAAAAAAATTTCCACAGACTGAAATCATTTTGAAGTCAATACCTTAATTATATTCACAAAACATACATCTTAGGGAATTTGGAGTACTGTCGAAAACAATATTTCTTATAAGATGAAATTAGTTTGAAGCCAATATCTTTGATTTTTAAAAACATTATTAAGTCTAAAACCAATTTTTACCAACTTTTAGTAATGTGTTTTTAGGGTTTTTGTTAAAAAACTGCCAATTTAATTTTTGAGTTTTTTTGATTTATAAAAAAAACCTTAATTAAATTATGTTCAAAATAATATTGGTTTGCTATCACGTCATAATATATATTAAAGATTTAATTCAAGTCACTAGTGTTATTGGTTCGTGAGATATTTTGGGGTTACTTAAATGTTTTTAAATTACTATGGTAAAAAACCATCCACTCATATTTTTTGAGAGTCCGTTCTGCATTATTATCTGTATAACAACATTTATTTAAAGTCAATATCTCCACGGGTCTTGAGATATGGACGACGAAAAAAGCTTCCCGAACGTACTTATACACGCACGCTTAGGCATCTCTCTAAAAATCTATTATTTTTTACTCTAGGGACATTGAAACGTCGAGAAATGTCCAAACTTTCAATTCGACAAATCCGACACATTACAATAACTTTCTTTGGGAGGTTAATAAAATATTTTTTAATTTAACAAACAAAATAAAAAATCACAACGACCTTATTGCCAAAATTTGCCAGTAATTACTTTTATGCGGCCAATTTTTGACCACGGCCTTAGCGCCCAGATTCATACCCATATTTACTTCTCTTGACTAAAAAGTGTGACTGTGTGATATACCTTTTACCTCAAGTAAAGCACAGCACTATAACCCTTTATTTCGCATTTAAAATTAAATAATTTGTAATACGTACTGAATTCCCTTTTCGTAAAATAGTGGCTTCTACAAAATCTGTCAGAATTGTATTAATAATTCAGCGCAAACACAATATTTAAAACAAAAAAGAGGCTGGGATGCGACCCACACTAATAACTTCCCATCCCGTCTGTCGATTTGTCTTGCTTAAAAGTTTGTCTATATGTATCAATTTTTACCAAATTTGCGTACTATTTTTTGTAGATTTTATTTTTTTATGAAAAAACGGATTGTTGGATTTTTATAAAAAAATTACTGAATATCGAAAACAATATTTTCTGTGAAATAAAATAAGTTTGAAGCCATTATTTGTAATTTTTGAAAAGCTATTTGAGTCGAAAGTAAATTTTTACCAAGTTTTAGTATTTTTTTTTTCGGTTTTTATTTTTTGTAAAAAAAACTGGCAATTCGATTTTTCTCAAAATTTTATCGAATGTTGAAAACAATATTTCTTATAAGTTAAAATTAGTTGGAAGCCATTATCTCAAATTTTTGAAAAGATATTTGAGTCTAAAATCAATTTTTAGCAACTTTTGCTTAATTTTTTTTTCGGTTTTTAATTTTTTGTAAAACATTTTTCAATTCGATTTTTTCAAAATTTTACTGAATGTTGACAACAATATTTTTTGAAAAATAAAAGTAGTTTAAAGCCAATATCTCCAAGTTTTGAAAAGATATTTGAGTCGAAAATCAATTTTTACCACCTTTTATTTTTTAGATTTTTATTTTTTGTAAAAAAACTGTCAATTCGATTTTTCTCAACATTTTACAGAATGTTGAAATCAATATTTCTTATACGATAAAATAAGTTTGAAGCCATAATCTCAAGTTTTTGAAAAGATATTTGAGTCGAAATTTAATGTTTACCAACTTTGAGTAATGTTTTTTTTAGGTTTTTATTTTTTATAAAAAAAATGTCAATTAGATTTTTCTCAAAATTTTATCAGCTGTCAAAAACATTAATCTTCGTTGCACAAAATTGTTTTGGAGATAAAATCATATTTTAATCGTAAAATTTTCGAGGTGACACATTTTTTTTCAGTTTTTTTGATTTATAAAAAAAACCGTTAATTGGAATTTTTCCAAAAATATAATTGGTTTGTATCACGTTACAAAATATAACATAAAATTTAATTCAAGTCTCTAGCGTTATTCGTTCAAAAAAACGACCCACGCAATTTTCTTGACAGCCCTTTCTGCATCTTTCTGCCTTATTATCTGTATAACAAAATTTATTTGAAGTCGATATCTCTTGTGGTTCTTGAGCTATGGGCGACGAAAAAAACGTCGCGAACGTACAGACGTACTAACGTACGAACGTACGTACACACGCACGCACAGACATCTTTCTAAAAATCTTTTATTTCGGCTCTAGGGACCTTGAAACGTTGAGAAATGTCAAAATTTTCAATTCGACAAATCGGACCCATTACAATAAGTTCCTATGGGAAGTTAATTAAACGGTTGTCCAAAAGGATGTTCGAGTTTCATAAAATAGAAACAAATGTGAAATTTTGTATTCAATTCAAGAAATGCATTTTGAAGTTGGTTCAAAAACTTTTCAAATGGTCAAATTTTCTTTTCAAAACTTAAAAATCTTTTGAATCAGAAAATACAAAAAAATAATAACCATCGAACCATGAGAATTAAACATATCAGTTTTTGTGAACAACCTTTGATTTTCGAGGTCTACGAAAGTAGATAAAATGAAATACTAAAGGCTTTTCAATTGTCGCGGGTAGATTTTGGCGACCCGTGGCGGCTATTTTGTTTTGGTGACATCTGTCAAATCTTTTGTTTATTATTCAGTTGTTTATGCCAAATCATAATGGCAGCTTACACGATTGAACAGCACGTTCAAATGATAAAACTTTATTATCAAAATGAGTGTTCGTTAACGCAAACGTTGCGCGCATTGCGCCCATTTTACGGTAGAATGTGGTGGCCCTTCACAGTCGACACTTCAACGTTTGGTGGCCAAATTTGAGACGACCGCTTCAGTAAATAATCAACCAACACCAATACGTTCAAGGAACGAAAGATCGGCCGAGAACATCGTCGCGGTTTGTGACAGTGTATACAGCAGGACTCGAGACAGTCTATTCCTCGCCCTGCATCAGAACTCGGCCTTTCGCAGACTTTAACTTGGTGAATTTTGCGTTGGGACTTGGGCCTACACCCGTACAAGATCCAACTGACCCAGGAGCTCAAAGTTCATGACCATAGACAACGTCGTTTGTTCGCTGACTGGGCTTCGAATCGTTTGGAAGAGGACCACAATTTTGGCCGAAAAATGATCTTTAGTGACGAGGCGCACTTTTGGATGAATGGCTGTGGTAACAAGCAAAATTGCAGTAAATGGGACGACACTAATCCACGCGAGGTTCTCCAGGTGATAATGCATCTTCAAAAAATTACCGTTTGGTGTGGATTTTGGGCCGGCGGCGCGGCGGCGTCATTGTTCCGTACTTTTTTGAAAACGACGTTAGTGAGGCGGTCACCGTGAACAGCGAGTGCTACATAACGATGATAACTGATTTCTTATGGCCCAAATTAAACCATATGGACCTAGACGATATGTGGTTCCAGCAGTAAGGCGCTACGTGCCACACAGCAAACGCCACGATTGACATTTTGCATGAACAATTTGAGGTAAGGTTATCTTTCTCAGGGGTGGTGTGTATTGGCCACCAAGGTCATGCGATTTGACCTCTCTAGACTCTTTCCTGTGGGGTTTCTTGAAGTCGCAGGTCAATGCAAATAAACCACAATCGACCTATGCCTTAAAGGTGAACATAACCCAGCCCAGGCGGATCTATGCGGGAGAGTCATTGAAAATTTTACCACTCGGATCCGCGCTACCGTAAGAGGCCGAGGCGGGCATTTGAATGATGTCATATTCCACACTTAATGGCATACATGCGTCTTTCAAATAAAAACATAATTTTGCTAATACCTCACACACAGCTTGTTTTGTACCATTTCAATATCTACCCGCCCTTATTGAAAAACCCTAGGTCCCTTCATAAAGAATTATAATTTTTTTTTTATTTTTAGCACGGTGTTATTTTATCCACTAAAATCAGTGTTAATTTAATTCTTCATTTTAAAACGTTATAAGACTGACATTAATTTACAAAATATTAACCAACACTTTTCGAAAAAAACGTAATTCGAAAAAGTATTTGAGGAAAAAGAAGTTTATACATAAGAATGTTTATATAGAGATTGTTCTTTTTATAAAAAAATAATAATCTAAGATGCTACTTAGAATTGGTTTAAATTATTCTGTAACTTTAATAAAAATACGTAAGGATATTGACTTCACATTAATTTTATTTTTTAGAAGATACTGTTTGTAGTATCTGGTAAAATATGTTACATTATTTTAGAGTGCTTTGATATATTTTTTGACTGATATTTTCAGAATTAAGTTGTATTGAATTCACGACTTATGAACACTTATGTTATTATTAACTGTTTAAGTTAAAAATAAATCAATTAACAAATTTATTTCAAAAAATATGAACAAATCTTTAAAGTAGTAGTAGTAGTAGTAGAAATGGTGGCCACGAGCAGTCTAGCTCGGTGATACAATTAGCGCTGAGTTGCGCCGTTTTGATACCATAAAATACTCGCTTGACCTATAAAGTTAAAAGAGGGATTTTAAAGAAAAAATACGCCTCAAATCCACTTTGTTGCGTTTAGAAAGGAGATCAAATCTTTGATCTCCAGTTCTGAGAGCTCATTGAGGTCGTTGCAGAAGGACTTTCCCAATGTTTTGGCTCCCGTTTTGGCTAGGGCAGGACACTTGCATAAGAAGTGAAGAACAGTATCTTTTTCTCGCTGGTCCTCACAACTACGACAGAAAGTATTGTGGGGGATGTCCAGCTTAGATGCGTGTTCTCCAACAGGCCAGTGTCCGGTGCATGTAGCAACGACCCTGGCTATGTCTTGCCTGGGTCTGCAAATAAGATTATTAGTACGGGATTAGTAGGTGGGCCATGTCCTTCTAGATATGATACAGTTGGTTAGGCTGTTCCACCTGTGGTTTGATTCAGCGAGGAAAATAGAGAAGATCTTGCCCTTCATAGCACCAAGAGGCATGTTGACTCTTTCCGCGAGTGAGCTATGAAGGGCTGATCCTTGCCTAGCCAGCTCGTTCATTGCCCTCAAAGCCTCTATGACCCGGAATCTAGATGAGAGTGACCCTGAGTCCAATGTTCTTGCCCGCTAACTCACTTCGGCATTGTTGAACCAGGTTGGAGGATGAAGTGGACGAGCCAATCACTTGAATAGTCGCCTGACTGTCCGAAAAAATAGCTGTATTGCGGTTTTGATTTGGATCTAATTTTAGTAACTTGCATACTTCCTTGATCGCGAGTAGTTCAGCTTGAAAAACACTAACAAAGTCAGGAAGTCGCAAAGACTTGGAGACAATTAAAGACTCGGAGAAAATTCTTGCACCGACCCCACACTTCATCTTCGAGCCGTCAGTGAAAATAGTTGTGTCGAAGCTTCTCGTCACTAAGTGATCATCCCATTCATTTCGAGATGGCATGATAACTTTAAAATCCGCACTGAGGTCCACAGTAGGGGTGCAGTAGTCGGTTTCTGTCGAAACGATGTCCGCTGGGATGAGATTAGTAATATTACTATGACCATAGGGCCTAGAATACCAACTATTCGATTCCCTAAGTCTCAACGCGATGCAAGATACTAAGTATTTGATATGCAGGTCTATTGGTAAGAGGTAGAGAAAAACGTTTAGGGCGTCCGATGGACATGAGCTCAAAGCTCCCGTAGAGCCAGTGGAGCCAACACTAGCTGTTCTCTGAACCTTTTTTAGTTTAGTTATATTGTAGGCTATGCTAAGCGCGGGCCACCAAACAATCGAACCATAGGACAAGATTGGACGTACCACGGCTGTATACGTCCACAAGATCATCTTCGATTGCAAACCCCACTTTTTGCCAAAGGTTTTATTGCAGGCATAGAAAGCTATGCTGGCTTTCTTGACCCTTTCTTCGATTTTAAGTTTCCAGTTTAACTTTGGGTCAAGTATTACTACCAAATATCTAGCGCTGGAAGACAAGGAAAGAGTTTCACCGTTGAGGCGGGGGAGGGTGAAGGGTGGTACTTTTGTTTTCGTAGTAAAGAGCATCAGTTCAGTTTTGCTTTTATTGACACCCAGGCCACAGCTTGTAGCCCAGTTGCTTACTTTTAGCAATGCCATCTCCGTTATCTCACTTATCACGGAAGTGAACTTTCCTGATACCAGTATCACCAAATCATCTGCGTAAGCAACGGCCTTCACAGCACAACTTTACAGTTTAATACGAATTTTGTTCATGACCAGAAGCCAAAGAAGACAGAACAGCCCCTGAGGTGTTCCCCTGTTTACGCACCTGGTCAAGTAAGTGTTACCTAAGGTAGCTTGAATTTTTCTATCACTGAGCATGGAAACAATCCAATTTCTGATGTAGTCCTCTACACCCTGATCAACCAGTGATTCTTGAATAGATTCTGTTAAGACGTTGTTGAAAGCTATGTCTAAGAAGGTAGCGAGAGTAAATTCTTTGTAGTGTATGGTTTTTCAACTGTACGCACTACCTCCGTAGACTTGCCCTTAAGATAAGCGTGTTGAGAACTCTCAAGAGGGCATACATCTAAAATGCCTCTGATATGGTAATCCCAAATCTTTAAAAATTCAACTAAATTTTAAGCCTCGAATGCCTCTACAGAAAACAGCTTGTACCAATACATCAAGAGCAACAATAGAAGTGTATCAGTGTTGGTCGCAATCACGCTTCTTTTTTACAGGAAAAATGTCAACGTAAACCTCTTTCTCACGATTGTTAACAATCTTGATTTTCTTAAGATTGGTCCCCAAAATGTCGTTTTCATTTTTACTTTCCAATAAAATTATTAAAAACATTTCTAACCCATACAAAATATTTCATAAAATAAATTAATCACGTTTTTAATATTAAACGTGTTATCGGTTCCTCTTTGAAGAAAATGTTCATTTTATTTAGTTGTATTTTTTTTTTCAACTTTTCCGGACAAAAATAAATGTATATACACAAATAAATCAAACGTTAACCATTTTAAATTGAAATTCACGTTTTCCAGTTAGTTTCCGGTTTATATGACTTCGTGGTCAGTTTTAAAATCAATCAAAACCATAAGCCAAAAACTCCCCCAAAAATAAGTTTTCCACAATACTTTTGTGTACAGCATACAAAAGGTTCGTTCATTCACATTCGAACCCAAAAAACATTTGTAAAAATACAAAAACTTCCACACATCTGAATTTAATTAAAACACAAAAACCCCCTCTTGCGTGAGTGTTTTGTGTTTTACCTTGTTTTTATTTTTTTCATTGGAAGGGTTATATAGGATAGTTATAGCGTAAGATACCAAATGTGGCTCAATAGAAATGAAAAATAACTCTAGGACACTGCAAAAGGATATACCTTCATATGTAGATACAACAGAAAATTGAACAATTGGTATTTAACAGGACCAATCACTATTTTTTGTTTTTCAAGAACAAAAAAAAAGTGTCTTTCGTGTTTTAGAATTTTGAGAAAAAAAAAGCAAAACTTAGAAGCATTGGAAAATTCAAAAGCATATTCTTTGTTTAACAAAGCTATAAGAACTTAAGTCAATTGGAGTAAAATTGATTAAAAAGATTTGAAACATTTTCTTTTTCATACGAAGTTGACATCGAACTATGTTTTAGTGAAGTAGCCAAGCCAGATTGTATTCCTCTCCTTAAGCAATTTACCCGAAATTCTCGCCTATCAGTTTGTTTTGAGCTCAGCTTCTGTGATATTGTGAAATAAAGTGATTCGTTCTTTCGCCGTACTACATGAATGTGGAATGACTTAACACGCTCTTTCTTCACTTCAATGAAGCCTGGTATGATTAAGTCAACCAAATGAAATACCAAATGTTTCAAAGAAACTAAAATCTCTATTTATTTAGTCAACCGAATAAAAATACAAAAAAACGTTTCAAAGAAAACTAAAATCTTAATCCGTCGGTCTTGTCGATATCGGTGTGTATGCTACGAGATGCTTAACCAGAGAGAAAAAAAATAATAAAGAGAACCAACTTCGACGGTTGCTCTCTTTTTGCCTACAAGCTGTGATTTGGCCACCAACTTGCATATGTATTAACTCCATATAAAAAAAATGTGGGGAACAAATAAAGGGTATCCCAAAATTAACGCAAGATTTGAATTTGCCGCCATTTGTGCAGTGAAGCTTTGGCAACCCTGAAAAAAAAAACAAATTTGACAGCTAACAGTATAGGGTTATTAAAAATGGAACGTTACACGATAGAACAACGTGTCTTCATTATTAAAGAATATTTCAAAAATAGTGAAAGCTTGGCGGCTGCAGTTCGAAAATTTCATACAAAATATGGTCGGAATAGTGTTTTAACTTCGTCAACTGTGAAGAGATTAATTGAAAAATTCATGGAGACTGGATCCGTTGGAGACGCCAAACACACTGGTCTTCCAAAAACAAGCCGTTCAAATGTGAATGTCGAAGCAGTGCGTGAGAGTGTTGCTGACAATCCAGAAACCTCAATTCGACGTCGTGGACAAGAATTGCAAATTTCAAGAACCTCTCTACAGCGTATACTCACCAAAGATCTGTGTCTTCATCTTCATGCTTACAAAATTCAATTAACACAACAATTGAAGCCTAATGACCATGGACAGAGAAGAGAGTTCGTTGAATGGATTATTGAACATCAACAAATAGACCCTGATTTTTCGAGCAAAATCATCCTAAGCGATGAAGCACATTTTCATCTTGATGGCTTTGTCAATCGCCAAAATTGCCGCATTTGGGGTTCGGAGAACCCACATGTGATTGTCGAAAAACAAATGCATCCACAACGCGTGACTGTATGGTGTGGATTTTGGGCTGGAGGCATAATTGGGCCATATTTTTTTGAAAATGATGCTGGTCAAGCAGTGACTGTTACTGGTGCTCGATATCGCGACATGATTACACAGTTCTTTCTGCCAAATTGGATGATATTGATGTGTCCAATATGTGGTTTCAACAAGACGGTGCCACATGTCATACAGCCCGTGAAACAATTCAATTACTGCATGAGACATTTCCAGGTCGTGTACTCTCTCGTTTCGGTGATCAAAATTGGCCTCCTAGATCGTGTGATTTAACACCATTAGACTTCTTTTTATGGGGTTATTTGAAATCACAAGTCTATGTCAACAAGCCCACAACCACCCGTGCATTAAAGGAGGAGATTCAACGCTGCATCAACGAAATTCAGCCACATTTATGCAGAATGGTCTTGGAAAATTTCAACAAAACAGTGCGCATGTGCATGCAAAGCCGTGGAGGCCATTTGTCTGATGTGTTATTCCATACATAACCCTATCCTATGTACTTTACGAGTCAATAAAAATATAACATCAAAAGACTAAAAACGGCGTTTTCTATTTAATTCAAATCTTGCGTTAATTTTGGGACACCCTTTACTTATGCAAGTTTGTGTACATACTCACCACGAGAGAGAAAAAACTTTTCTCTCTGCTCACCACCTTTGAAAAATGGCGTCCACCTTTGAAAACTGGCGGATGTAGTCAGCTGTTCAGAGGTGTTCAAAGAAAATTCAAAATTGTGGATGAACAACTTTTTGGTACTCTCATTGTGTTCGTTTGAGAGTTATATAATTAAATAGAATATGAAGTGAAAATAATTACTCTTGTTAGGTGCCAGAACAATGAAGATTTAGAAACAATTCTAAATTACGCATTTAGATAAATATTAGTTAGTTATTTGAAGCCAGTTTTAATCATTAAGTAAGTAAAATAAATTATGTGGTGCTACAGTCCAATGAGAATTAGGACCTAGAAACATAAAACTCTGAAAGCACTACAACTATTATTTGTATTATTAGCTGCGTTTATGCGTTTAATTTTCGCTCAGACCGTTGAAAGATGCAAAAAAAACTGAGATTTGTTTCAATTTTCAGAGTTTATCGACTTAATTTTGTCGATGCGAGAGTTGCAGGAACATTGAAAACGAGAGTTACAGAATGTAAACATGGAACATTGAAAACATTTTTATATACTCATCTCTTTTTTCCATTCCTATTTTATTTGTGTGTACTCGTTGTTTATTTTCTTTACATTACTCACGACATTTCCATTCCAATATGCTGAAAATAAGTGATTTAAGTAGAAACTAAATAAAAAGACCGTCAACTTGTTACTTCTGTTGCCAATTTTCATTGCATAAGATTTGTGAATAGGTGATAAGCTATTCTTACTGCTTTCCCCTAAGGTAGTGTGTTGCTTTTAAAGGCTTAACTACATAAGCCGAAAAGTATTTTTGTACAAAATTAAAAATAGTTGTATTCTCGCTAGCTCAGTGGTATGGTGAAAAGAATATACAAATGTGTTCTTCAACCAAAATTTAAGTCTTATGCATCATTTTTATAAGTTTTCCAGTTCTAACTATTTATATCTTATCTTTCAGTTATTATAGCGACAAGGAAAAATCTGTCAGGGAAAGTTCTAACTACAGTTTTTCTGAAAGTGCATTGTGGCTTATTCATAGATGTTTGCTAAACTTTGTAGGCTATTCATAAATAAATGCAAATCAAAGTTAAGGGCTAAACCTGAATGACTATAAACATAGAAAATGCTGTTTTCAATAGTAATTATTATCGCAGCAAAATTTCATAATTGATTTTTTTTGGTGTATAAAAAAGCTGACAAAATAATTCATGACAAATAAATGTTACGTTCACACTAAGTTCCAGAAAAAATCGATTGATACCGCAATTGCAGAAGATATGGATACTTTTTAAAAATATTCCCGGTAAACTGTAGAACTTCATTAATTCCGCCTTTTATAATTCAATGTAAAATAATTCAATGCAGTATATTTTAGATAATACAGTAGTTAAGTTATTAGTTAAGGTATTACTATTGAAATAAACATAACATACATTTATAAAAAAACATGTACTCGTTCATATATACAAATAAAGTCTAGTCTAAAAATCCTTAACCTTGTTACACTCTTTCTGCACACATCCTTTCTTGTTTTGGTTGTTAATGCCATCTATCTGTAACTTAGAGAAAAAGAAGAGAATAACAAATTCATCACGAACTTCTCCCGTTATTTATTGACAAACAAAAATGTTTTGCTAAAATTAATTTGAATTAAAGGAGTATTTTTGTAGATATAAAAACGACAAGATGTTAGCAAAATTAAAAAAAAAAGAAATTCATGACAATTACAAATATTATAATGAGACTTTAAAAAACATAGCCTTCTTGGCTATCAATAAACAAAAATGACAAATGTCGCATTTCCCGGAAATGACGTTTTTTTGTGTACTCTTCTCCGAGGTGAAAACATGTATGTATATACCGATACGAATTCAACACGCTATAAAAAATGAGAGTAACGGCTCGCGTACACTAAAACCGATTTATCGGCCGATATCGGATCGGAACAATTCGGACGAGCGTATCGAGCGTTCGACTGCATACACTGCTTCCGACATCGGACGATACCTACCGGTTTGGAGTCTGAATTTGTGAAGCTTGGATGTAAAAATAATAAGTTTTTTAATTGAAGATTTCAAAGAAATGTATATTTTCGAAATTCATACCATCATTTAATGCGTCAACGTATGTATAAGACGTCGTCGTCGGTGTGTATGGGTTAATTAAATATTTATGCAAAGAAAGAAACTGAAGATTTGAAATTATAACCCATCAAATGCTTCAATGTTTCTTTTCATAAACCTTCCAAATCTTTGAAAAGTAAAACGTTGATTTTGAGTTATAGGCACCGATTTTTCATAGTTTTTTATGTTGTTGTGACTTGAGTATGAGGTCGGGATTCTGTTTCTTTATATCCGCAACAGTCAGTTCCATCTCTGTTGTTATAAATTTTTGAAAATTTATGCCAGAGAGGTGGCCTGTTGTGAATACAATTAATTAATTTTTCGTTATTTTTTTTTCGTGAACTTTATGGTATGAATTGACCCGACAACGGACGAAAAATCCAAACATGTTTGGATTATGTCGGTTGATCGGTTATTATCGGCCGTCATCGGGCGTCATCGGACGATGCCGCTTTCAGTGGTGTACGCGCTCTTTTTCCTTTCTATGTGTTTGGTTCGATCGGCCGAGTTCGGCCGACAACGGCCGAGCAAAATTCGGCCGATGACGGATTAGGTATCAGCGTTGCCGATGTGACACGATCGTGCCATTTTGACACGCAAATTTTCTCGTGGCACGGTGGCACGAAAAGTTTGAATATGCCACGTTTTTTTACCCCAAAAATAAATGTATTAGTTTCAAATGTATCTACTTTTCACAAAATTATCCTTAAAATTTTTTTAAAAGAAGATTATGTGAATTCTTTACAAAACAAAGATGATATTTGCTATGAAATCGAAAACTGTAAGGCAATAGATGATATTTTTTTGGGAATTGAATGCACAGAAGAGCTTCAAAATTTAGAGACTAACGGAAAATTGAATGTTTTAAAAGATTGTCAAATATTCTATAAAGAACTTTCACAAGAATTTGAAACAAAACTTAATTTAAAGGATAATGTTCTAAATGCGTTTAAGATAATTGATCCAACCTTTTTAAAAAATAATCAAAACATACAAAGTATTTTGCCACACTTCAATATTTTGGTATCAGAATTTTCTCATCTATTAGAGTGCAAGAAAGATGTTCTTTTTGTTGAAATAATAAAAATTTTTGAGATTGGGTAAGCCGAAAGCGTTTTTCTTGAAGATTCAAAAACGCTTTGGCTTAAGTTGTATAAATTAAAAAATATAATTGATGAAGGAATGTTCATTAATATTTCCAAATTTATGTTGATTCTCCTTAGTTTGCCTCACGGAAGTGCATCAGCAGAACGAGTGTTGTTAAAACAGACTGTCACACAAAACAATTAATGCTTTAATGTCATAATAATGAAATTATTAAGCCTAATAATTGTCAAAATTTCAAACCTCCAGCTAATTTATTGATTTAACTTATTAAAACAAAGCTTTATTACGTCTTTATATTTTTATATATTTATATTTAGTATATATATTTTTAATAATAATACCTACTCATAATGTGATGTGAAATAGGTAGTTATGAACTTGCCAAAAACTCCTGTTTCTAGACAATGCCTACACGAATAGAGGAAGTGATTTTTTTTTTTGTAATAGTAATAGTATTGAATTAAAATTTATTTTTAAAGAAAAACTTTATTTTTTTTCATATGGCACGAAAATTTCATAAATGGCAGGTTTTTTCAAAAAATGTGGCATTATTATTTTTTTTTTTGCGGCAACGCTGTTAGGTATACGCGAGCCGTAAGAGTTTTCGAAGGGACGGAGACGAGGAAATTTGGCTCTCTCGATTAGTTTTTTCTCTCTGGCTAAACTGTAATGTGTAATGTCGCTTTTTTCATTCCATCTTTCCGTTGCTTCAGTGCTGATTGGCTGATCCAGGCTGCCTCTATCAAGATGAGTCGAGTGCGCAGCGTTGCCACAGTGATGACGGTCTGCAGCGTTGCCAGAACCGTCCGTCACATGATGCTTCCTGAAATATCTTCGAGTTTTTCCAGATGCCTAAGAATGTGTTTCAAGTGTGGCATAGTGTTGTGCAGTGG
The DNA here is from genome assembly GCA_920104205.1 of Eupeodes latifasciatus. NCBI lineage: Eukaryota > Metazoa > Arthropoda > Insecta > Diptera > Syrphidae > Eupeodes > Eupeodes latifasciatus. The sequence goes on from OV049926.1 coordinate 15,109,163, forward strand.
CTTGAGAAATGGGTTTTGTCTCCTTGTTCTTCCTCCTTTTGCAAAAAATGGTTGGGTTTAAAAATTACTCTGATCTCAATCTACAATTTAAGGACATATGTATGTCCATCTTAGGCAGTTGTGGAATAGATTATCAATGTGTGGAATTAAGACATCCAAACTTTATCATCATAGAGAAAATGACGTCAGAGTCTGTCAAAGTAGCTTATAGAGTATTTTATCCTATTTAACGTTATTATAAAAGTTGGAACTATGTTTTCGGAGTATGTAAGTCGTTGATTCTGATTTGCTACTAACGTGGGTGCAACCCGGGAATTGGGTATTTAGCAAGAATTCTAAATTTTCCTGACATTACTCTGTCCATTGACCATTGGGTTTTTCTAAGTTACCCCATTCACTGAGGTTTTTTGGCTAGAATTTTTTTAAGTCTCGCTGAATCATATAATCTTTCTAAGATCATCGTTTGGCTAGCTGATACTCTGCTTTCAATTCTCTTTGACTTGACTTGAAAGAGTCCCAGTCGATTTAAAGTCTAGTGCGTTTGGTAACATTAAAACGTCTTGTTGTTTATTTTGTTGAACTCATCAGATTTGGTGACTATCAAGTTTAAATTTCAACTTCAAACTGTGTCTGAAAAATATTAAAAATAAACAATAGTTTATTTATTTATTTATTACATCAATTAGAGTTAACAATATACTCAAATAGACTAATGAATAACACAAGTTTTATTTAAAATATATTATTATAAACTAAGAATGGAATATTAAAAAAAATAGACTGAGAATATATTTGAATGTATTTCTATTAATATGAAAATAAAAGTCAATATAATTTGATAATTTATTAATTTTTCTAACACTTCGAGTTAATGGTTCGTTGAAGGCATAGCTCACTCTATGAGTGTTTTCGCGAAATAAGAAACGATTTCTCAAATCACGTGAAGGAGCGTATATGTATATCTGTGAGAGCTAATAAAAAAGGACAGTTTATGTGATAAGATAAGATGTCATGAATAAAAGTTATCGTATACATCTTCCTTCAGTTCTCTAGTGCCTGAAGACCAATAAGTTGACACCTTACAATGTAAGAGGGCATTTCAATATTCCATCTTAGTTTATTAAACATATATCGTGTGAATCTTTTTTGAATTGCTTCTATTCTACGATTATGGATGTTATAAAAAGGATTCCAAATGATGCAGCAGTATTCTAGAACTGATCGTACATAACTTATAAAAACACTCTTCAACGAATACGGATTATGTAAGTCAACCGAGTTTCGATAAATAAAACCAAGCATGGAATTCGCTTTGTTAACTAAAAATTCGATATTTTTGCGAAAGTTCAATTTATGGGCAAAAATAACTCCAAGATCTTTTTTTGTAGAAACTTTTTCAATATTCAATTACAATATTATTTTGTATTTGTATTTGTATTTGTATTTGTATTTATTTATTATCATTAAGCATTTTAAAACATAGAGTCTTATTTTTAATACTTATTATGTTCAGATTTAAATTTAATCAAATTAAAAGAGGAATCAAATTAGTATGCTAAATTTACAATTTGCTTGAAGTTAAGAGAAAAGTTGTTTTTAGATAAATGGTCATGATGACATGATGCTTTATATATACAATGTACACAAGAGAAAAAAAAAATTAAATAACATAAATTTTTAAATTCTAAGACAAAGTGATGTTTATTTTGGAAACATTTTCAGCATTTGTATAAGTTCTTTAAAGAGTTCTCAAAACGAGTGCTGCTGTGTATCCCTCTCAGGTTAGCAGACAAGGAGTTCCATAGGGCAACAGCGTGTACAAAGAACTGTTGTTTTGAATTTCTGAATTTGAAGGAAGGGACAATTAGAACATTACTTCTTTGTGATACTGGGAACCTAAGCTTTTCGTATAGATATTCAGGAGATCTAGTATGAATAAGTCTAAAAAGAAATTTCAAAGTTTGATAGTTTATGTAGTTGTTGAAGGTCATGTTGAAAACACTACTTGCTTGCATCGAAACATGATCGAACCGTCGCAAGTCATAAATAAAGCGAACAACATTATTAAACGCGACTTGAAGTTTTCGTTTATTAGCGCTGTCAAGGGCACAGAAAATGGGACTGCCATAGAAAAGTATTGGTAGGACAAGAGATTTTGCTATATTCATTTTTGTTGAAACTGGAAGACAACTGGCAGATATATATAAAACCCGCAAAGCAACATATATTCGACCAACGGCACAAGTCAAGTGATCGTCCCATGTAAGTTTCTGGTTAAAAACAATCCCAAGATTCTTAACTGTTCTAACGTAGCTTAACGTTTTCCCCTCAAGTTCAATACTAGGGAAATAAGAAGTATCTATTGCAGTGTTACTGATGACGATTGCCTGACATTTCTTAGGGTTAAGTTTAAGATGATTCTCCCTGGACCACTAGTTTATACACATCAAATCTTCGTTTATTCTGGCAGTTGCGTCTTCAACCATGCCGATTTTGTAGCTCAAATGAATATGAACGTCGTCAGTATACATATGAATTTTGCAATGCCTGAGTACAGATGGAAGGTCATTATTGAAAAGTGTGAATAAGAGTGGTCCCAAAATCGATCCCTGGGGCACACCATTAGGGGTAGGGAGGAAATCCGACAGCCTAGAGTTAGCAAAAACAGCCTGAGTTCGATGGCTTAGATACTGTGCTATGAGGGTTAAGGCTGAGTTTTCAAAGAAGAAGAAAGAATTCAGTTTTTCAGAAGAATTGTATGTGAAACAGTGTCGAACGCCTTAGAGAAATCAAGGAGAACCAAAGTTGTGACTTTATTATTATCGATTTGTTGTCGTATGTCGTCGCTTATTTTAAGAAGCGCAGTCGTACAGCTGTGTTTCGGTCTAAAGCCAGATTGCGTCGGTGTAATTAAATTCCGTGTTTCCAAAAATGCTGTTATCTGCTGACTAACGATCTTTTCGAACGCTTTTGAGATGAATGGTAGGATAGAAATTAGTCGGTATTCTTTTTGTTGCGAATTTGACTTTTTAGGAATTGGCAATATTTTTGAAGCTTTCCATAGTGCCGGGTAACAGGACTTTGTTAATATTGAATTAAAGATATGTGTCAAGAAAGGAGATACAAAAGAAAGAATAAGTTTTACAAACTTAGGATGCATATTGTCTAGTCCAATAGCGTCCGATTTTATGTCTTTTACGGCCTTAAATACCTCAACTTCAAAAACTCTTTTAAAACTGAAACTTGAGAGAAGCTCATTACTTCTTTCAAAGTTTGTGTCAAACGCAACACCATTATTTGTGTCAGAAACAGAACTTACGAACTGTTTGTTTAGTTCATTTACATCACAGTCATCCTCAGCAATCTTTTGTTTCGTCGTAATACCATGAGATTTTATGTTCTTCCACAGTTTTTTCGAAGAAACATTGTTAAATCTCGACGCAAAAAATCTTCGCTTGGAATTTCTGATTTGAATATTCACTGCATTTCTTAACGTTTTGTACTGCATGAACAATTGTGGTAACTTGAACCTTTTCCAACGTTTGTAAGCTATATTTCTTTTCAGAATAAGTTTATCAATGTAACTAGTGTAGCATCCTATTTCAGGGTTTTTGATTCGCACGTTTTTAATTGGCACAAAGGTGTCAAAAAAGTCATTAATTTTGTTAGTAAAGAAATAAACTTGCTCATCTACGTCTGAGATGTAGTATATATTTTCTAAATTAGAGTTATATATACTTGTTACCAATTATTGCATATCGATTGCATTGAAATTCCTAAATGAAATGCTTTCTGTTTCTGAGGTCGGATTTAGGTTAATGTTATAGAAAGCGATAATTAAGTCATGCTTGGAAAATCCGGGAACATCAAGCTGCCCATAGAAGTTCACAAGATGTGGTTGATTGACCAGGAATGTATCAAGTAGAGTGGAGCTAGACGAAGTAAAATGCGTGGGTTGATCAGTGTTAACTGGAAAAAGGTTGATGGATAATAGATTTTCGTTGAAATTTTTGGTCCTATTGTTATGTTTATCTAATAGATCAATATTTAAGTCTCCTGCAATAATTATGTGGTTAAAGTTAGGTGTTACTTCCTCTAGAATGCCTGTAATGACGTTTGTGTCTGTTATGTTAGGTGGTTTGTAGATAACACCAATCAGACATTTATTGGATGCACAAGTGACTTCTATAAATAGGTATTGCAATCCACTATTATTGTCTGTACTCCTAATTAACTTGCTTTTGAAATATTTTTTTATGAAAATAGCCACTCCCCCTCCCCTAGAAACAATACGGTCAGATCTGAAAACTTTAAAGTTACCGGTCCTCAATAAGCAGCTATCAACTTGTTAAACCGGACGGCGACATTTTGTTAGAGGCCGTGACCGTATAATATGAAACCGTATATGCTCTTCTTCGCGCCTCTAACAAAATGTCGCCGTCCGGTTTTTCGCCGTATGGTCAAAACCGTTTAGTGTGAAACAAGCCTTAGACCTCTTTCACACGTGTTGGAAGAGTTGTTTAAGCGCACTTCACACTGATTAAAAAAATTATAAAGTAAATTTTTAAAGAAAAAAAAAGTCTGGAGAAAAAAGTGTAACAAAAAGAAAAAAAATAACATAGTACCTATAACAAATACAAAAAAATTAAGAAAAGTGTAACACTTTTGTTACACTTGTAACATTGTGGCAACGCTGTTCTCGTGTGAAACGCCGTCTTGTATTCGATAAAACCGCATACGTGAAAAAATCGAATCGGATAGTCGCCGTCTGAACGTAGCCCTTTTGTGCAAGTAGAACTTGCACTTGGTGATGGTGTTAGGGTGTCCCGTTGGATGTTAGGGTGGCTCCTATGTTTGTCGCTCAGTGACTACAGATGGTCAGATGTGAATCTCTAACAAAAACGTTTAAAATTTAAAGAGCTTAGCTTCGCTTAAATAACATCAATCTATATTGTCAATAATTTAACAGTCAAACTACCTACGTGAAAAGTTTTTCATTAACTTAATTTTTTTTTTTCGAAAAATACAACAAAATCAACTTTCAATATAATATGTTCTCGTATGTTAGAACATTTGATATAAAATATAAATCCCAACAAAAAAAACACAAACCAAATCAAATCAAATACATAGTATTTAGTTCGCTATGTTAAATCATCATATCAAAACTCTCTAGCCACAGCATCAAATCAAACAATTTAATTAAACGTCTGTCCATTTAATTTCATTCCATAGTGAGGTATGCAAGGTAGCGAGGTATTGACAGAGAGAGAGAGAGAGAGAGAGAGGGTTTTCGGGTAAAAACCGCACAAAAGCATATACGGCTAACCACTGGCCCATAATAATAATATTATTATCATTCGGGCTTATACCAAAAAGCCAAAACAATCTGGAATCTGGATCATACTTCCTATTGTTGGATATCTAATTAATGCAACTTTGTGGCCAAAATAGTATGATGCTAATTCGATTTCATTTCATCACAATATCACAGTAGGACCTACATAATATACGAATATCCCACAAATCAAATTATAGAGGTGCAGTTATTAATATAATATACCTCTCCGCCGCAAGACACACCCCACGTACCGTTTGCGAACCTTAAATAAATAATCGATATATTCGCATGTAGGAGGTATAGAAAATGTCAATGTCCAAAAACCAGGTATAGTTAAAGTACTATAAATCATAATTTGTGTCAACCAATACCAAATGAAATATCCATCAAAATATATGAAACAGTGGTTATTTTATTTCGTCCTGTTTTCGTTGTGTTTTGTTCTTTATTTTTGGCTTCCTTTATTTGGCTTTGGTTTGAGCTTTGAGAGACGGAACAGCACAAGGAAGGTAGAATTCAGCTGGCTGTAAAACTTTTTGACAAATCAACTGGAATTAAATTGATACTCTGCCCTCGACATGACCATCTATAGGAGCAAGGACATCTATCAATCAAACACCCCTCTCTACTCTCCCTCTCTCTGGTGACTGTCTTCGGCGTTATTTCGATGAACGAGGAGAATATTGAAATTACTTTTTCTGGTCTATTTCGTTATACGACCGACACCGACATCGACTTTTCAACACACAATATAGCGATATTTTTTCCATTCTTGCAGAGGTACCTAATACGATGGCTCCTTCCCACGAAAACGAAGGACACATCCGGAAAGGCAAAGGTTGCTTTCGCCTTCACCATCGACCCACTTCACCACACAACGTTCGCTTGCGCCGCCCGCCAATTTAACCACCCCTAAGGCTTTGACACACAAGTAATTTGTTGTGCCACACCTAGCGGGTGATTTATCAGCAAGGTGTCATATTCTCATAGATTAGATCGATATATTATTATTATTATATATGTACATTTAAATATATGTACTTTCGTAGCTTTTTTATTATAAAGGCCGTCAATGTACGAGGCTATAAGAAGCCTATCCCTAAAACATGGCCATGTGGTCTTTTTTTTTTAAGGACGATAAAATGTATCGTGCAGAGTTTAGTTTGTGTATGCCGCCTACCGCATTATGGCTTATAAATCTTTAACCAATTTTAGGTGCTATTAAGTTTTTGGGTAATTATTTTTTAAAGGAAATGGTATTATTTCAAATTTTAAATCTAATTTTGAGAATTATAATTTGTTAAAGTTTTTATGTCAGAAAGGAGCGTGACTTTTTCTATTCTTAAAAATAGCTTATACTTGTTATTGTTAACAAGTTGAATGAGGTCACTTTTTACTTGTGGACGCCACCTGATCTGTGGTTTTCCCATATTGCGCTGTCTTTCCCGGAGCGTTGACCAAGCCATCTCAGCCGTTGGACTTTTAACCTTCACGAGAGCTCCATCTCATCTTCGATTCATTAAAGAAAAAGAAGTCAGCAGGTGTCGATGGTATATCCAACATTGTATTACGACATTTACCTCAGGAAGCTGTGAACATTTATACCACTCTGTTTAGCAACGTTCTGAATAATGCATATTATCCGGTCCGTGGGAAGACAGCTGTGGTACATCCTCTCCCGAAAAAAGGAAAGCACAACTCCCATCCGGCGAATCTCCGGTCGATTAGTCTTCTGCCGAGTATCAGTAAGGTATTCGAGAAGGTTATAAATAGAGCTCTGTCCAAGTGGGCTGAGAACAACAAAATAATTCCGGATAATCAGTTCGGATTTAAGGCGGGACATGACACTATTCATGCTGCGTTTAAGCTTGTTTCTGATATCCAGTGGAACAAATCTAAAAGGCAATATGTACGGGTGCTTGTCTGGTTGACTTGGAGACGGCCTTCGACACCGTATAGTAAGATGGTCTGTATCTAAAGTTAAACAGACTTAGCATAAGTAAACCACTGTTGTATATGCTTTATGACATGCTTAATGTCAGACAGTTTATTGTCAAAATTGGCAATGTAACATCTACTAAAATCTTTGATACTAAAAATTGTCTTCAACAGGGAGCGGTTAACTCGCCGATCTTATTCAGCATTTACACCAGTGATCTGATAGCAAGTCTGACTCAGGCAATAGCGTACGCCGACGACCTTATTGCATACAGAACGGCCCCAAAAATTGAGGTTATCAAGACACTTTTGCAGGGTGACTTCGACAAGATTCAGCAATATTGCGATGGCTGGAAGTTGAATATCAACTTTCAGAAATGCGAAACTATTCTGTTCAGGACTCCGCTGTATGGAGCTTCAAGGGATACGAGAAATAACTGGAAAAATCTAGTGATCGTTGGACCAAATCGACAGCCACTGGCGAATAAAAGTGTAGTAAAGTACCTTGGCATCTGGTTGGATCAGTACTTGTATTTCGACAGACATAGAGTGCTGCTCTGGCCAGAGCTAGGGAGCTTTTGCCCTGACAAAACGATTGTTTTTTAGCAGCCGTCTTGACAACAGGATGAAGGTGACTTGCAACATGGCCCTTATCCGGCCGATGATTGCCTATGGGTGCCCGATATGGTTCACCGTTGCCCCATCACAAATGGAAAAGGTTCGGGTGTTTGAGAGACAATGTCTGCGACGTTGTCTTGGACTACACAGAACACCAGAGTCGGAGTACAAACATTACTATTCCAACCAGGTTCTATACAACAGAGCCAAAAATAAACAGAATAGATAATTTCTTGCTGAAGCTTGGTAGGGGTCACATTGCGAGAGCGATGTCTGGCTTACTACTCCAACAATGAGTACTACGAAAGTGCACGTTTAAGTGGCAACATTCCGGCCGAATCTTTCCTCTAATTAGACAATCGAGGGCTGATATAGAATATTGAGGTGGTTCCGCTAATCTACCACGTCAGCCGTAAAACTGTAGATAGGCGACTCCTTTACAGTCGAGACGTCCTAGCACTGGACGAAACCGAGCGCCTTCGGTTTAGTAGAGATAGGGTGAGGCAGGTCAACCAGTTTTGGTGGCTTCAAACTGAGAATGTCATTTAAAGTAGTCTAGGGCGTTTGGTCTTGGCCGGCTTACATAGGTTCAGGGTGGCACAAAAAAAAAAATTAAAAAAGGTTTTGGTTAGTTTTAAGTACTTACTTACTTAAGGTGGCGCTACATTCCTGTGTGAACTAGGGCCTCACCCAACAAACTTCTCCATCTAGCTCGGTCCCTAGCTAGATGTCTCCAGTTTCGCGCTCCAAGTTGAGTGAGGTCACTTTCCTTCTTTCTTTCTTATTTTTTTTTTCTTTTCATTCTTTCCATCTTAGTCGTTGGACTTTTACCCTTCCGGCTAAGTCTACGTCGCTGTACAGCCCGTACAGCTCGTCGTTCCATCTTCTCCTCCACCCCCCTTCGATGCATACGGGACCGTAGATCACACGAAGAATCTTTATCTCGAAACGACCCAAGGTACTTTCATCCGCTTTTGTCTTTTTATAGTCCATGCATCTGCACCGTATAGCAGGACGGGGATGATAATGGTCTTATATAGCGACACTTTGATCCTTAGAGAGAGGATTTGTCCACTCAATTGCTTTCTTAACCCAAAGAAACAGCGGTTAGCAGGAGTTATTCTTCGTTTGATCTTAGCGCTGGTGTTGTTTTCTGCGTTTATAGCGGAGCCTAGATAGACGAAGTCCCTAACTACCTCGAAGTTACGTCTGTCTATGGTGACGTTTGGACCGAGACGTCGGTGTTGTAAGTCCTTTCTTGACGAAAGCATTTACTTTGTTTTGCCCTCATTAACCGTTAAACCCATTTTTGCCGCCTCTGCCTCAATGCTCACAAAAGCCCCATTGAAATCACGCTGAGTTCTTCCGATTATGTCAATGTCATCAGCATATGCTAGTAATTGGACAGACTTTTGAAAGATAGTGCATCTAGTGTTGACGTGGGAGCTCTGCACTATTCTTTTAAGTACGATGTTAAAAAAATCGCATGACAACGATTGTCTAAAGCCTTTTTTGACATCGAAAGTTTCTGTTAATTTGTTTCCAACCTTTATGGAGCAGCGTGAATTCTCCATGGTCATCCTGCACAAACGGACGAGTTTGGCAGGGATGGCAAAACTAGACATGGCTCTATACAGCTCGTCCCTGTAGATACTGTCATATGCGGGCTTGAAATCGATGAGAAGATGGTGGGTGTCGATTTGGTGTTCTTGGGTAAATGGGTTTCGTTTTTTTTTATTTAGTTTTAAGTTTTATATAAAATAAATAATAATGATAAAGATACCAAGTTTTTCTTAATTTTCTTGGTCTTAGATTAAGTTATTGTTATCTCGTATTAAAATTGTTCTTAGTTCGAAAGGCAGTAGTTATAAGATAATGGATTAACTTAGAGCACCCTCATAGGGCCAGTAAGATATTTTTTAAATTTTTGAAATTTTTGCTAGTTTTTTTAAGAATTTTTGTCTAGCTTTAAGATAATTTCAAGACTTTGATAAAATATATATATAAAAAAAAAACTTTTAACCTTCTAGCTAAGTGTACGTTGCGTAGAGCCCGTACAGCTCGTAGTTTCATCTTTTCTACCAGTCAACTTCTGCATGCGGGACCGTAGTTACTCGTATATAGCTGGACTTATAGTTGGATGTATAGCTGAACGGGGATGATGAGATTCTGAGATAGCAATACTTTGGTTGCTTTCAAAAAGTTTTCACAACACAATTGCTGTCTGAGCCCAGAGAAACTGTGGTAAGCCAGAGTACTTGTTGTTAGATCTCAGAGGTGGTGTTGTTTTCCTTAGTCCAGTTCCAATGACAAAGCCGCATCCAAATATGTTTTCTCAATTTTTCATCCTCTTTTTACTCGGTCCATCCCATCGCATTTCATGGATGGCGATGATGTCATGATTTATAGCAGTTTAGGGCCTACGCTTTTTCTTCGGCTACACGTGGTCTATTAATGGACCTAACATTCTGCGTGCATATACGAAGTTCGTTGTCCTTAAATCGTTTGCATGGGTTGTCAACAGTAAATCCATCCGTATCCAAGGCTTGTAGGTGCTTCTCAACTGTATTTTTATTTTTATGGTCAAGGACTACGTCCTCCAAGGGAGAAAGTCGGCATAACTGCTCCTTACTGGCCTGAGCTCAGAATATGTCGTAGTTGCTCTATAAGGTGTTCACTATACGTAATTCAACCTAAGTGAAACTGTAGACGCCACCATTAATTCCATCTTTTTTTTTTAATTTTTTTTTTATAATAAGCGAACGCTAAAAGGGTTTTGTATACCTTTGATATGCCAAAGACACAGTGTGAGCATTAGGAAAAGAGAGAAGGGTTGGATAGGAGGTGTTGGTGTACATTGATTTTGAACTTCTGAACATTGCAATGATAGGGAAAGATAGAGCGTGGCAAGGCGTTCCATATTCCCGTAGTACGGCTAAAAAATGAATCTCTGCACTTCATAGTACGGCCGAAGTTGGGCTCACGGGTAAACTGATGGGCATTCCTAGAAGCCCGGTATTACGGTTAAATTGTTGTAAAAAAGGGTAAGACAAGAAACTTTACGATGATACTCGAGTGACGTAATCGAGTTGATAATGTTAATGTCACCATTCATTTTATAAGCTCTTCTTTGAAAACTGTCAAAGATGCTTAAATAAGTTACTGGAATACCAGCCCAGAGATGAGAAATATATCCAAGTATCGGACATATATAGGTTTTGTAGATTGTAGCCAGATCAGACGGAGAGACAAATTTCCACAAAAGGTGGTTGCTGATGTACATTCCGAGGATGTCAAGATTTTCAGTTTCGTTGATGCAACTGCCACTCATAGATAGTGGCAAAGAGAGTATATCTCGCTTTAACGATACAAGACAGCATTGCGTTTTCGAAGCATTAAATTCCACACGTTTTTGTATTCCCCATTGTACAATGCTGTGTAGATCGTAATTTAATGAGCTCATCATATTTTGCCGCTGCAGTTTCACTATCATCAGCGAAACAATGTATTGGACTAGAAGTAGCAGACATGTGATCATTTATAAAAATGAGGAAAAGGGTCGGAGACAAAACGGAGCCCTGGGGCACACCAGCATTTATTTTATGGGTTTCAGACTTAAATCCGTCCAAAACAACTTGTATTGAACGGTTCGAAAGAAAATTTCTAATCCAACGAAGAAGGAATTCATCAATACCAAAAGCACGCCTTTTCGATAAGAGAGCAAGATGCCAGACTTTATTAAATGCCTTTGAAATATCAAAGGCAATAATCTTACTTTCTCCAAAACGATGTAAAAATTTTTTAAGCTGATAATTAATCAGCTTTTCCATGACCTTGGAAAGAAGGGACGTAAGTGCTATCGGTCCATAATTTTCGGGGGGAGAAGATACGCCTTTTTTGGGATTGGCTGAACAAATGCAGTTTTCCCACTACTCGGAACGAGCCCAGAAGAATAGAATAGATGGAAAAGCTTACGCAGTGGTTTTGCTAGCGTGGAAGAACACCTCTTCAGAAGAATAGCGGGGATACCATCCGGGACAGCGGATTTATGAATGTTGAGATCTTTAAGAACTCTCGCCACAGTACGAGTACGAAAATAGATTGCTCCCATAGAACCATTTACGCGTTCAAGAACTGGGGGAGCCATGACACTATCTGGTAAGATGGAATTTTCGGCGAACTGCCTTGCAAACAAGTTAGCTTTATCAAAAGAGCTAACTATGGGAGTGCCATTTACAACAAACGTAGGAAGGAAGAGAAAGAATTCCTCATGTTTTTTACAAATGACCAAAAATTCTTACTGCCCTTGTGACATTGCAATATTTTTTGCCGTAATTTTTGGTCATACAAACATTCGGCCCTTCGAATATTGGCGTTGCAGGCCTTCCTGGCTTGCTTAAACCTTTCCCGGTTTTCCCCAGTTATGTTGGCTTTAAAACACTGGAAGCTCACCTCTTTTTCCTTGATAACCTCTTTGCAGCTCGAATCGAACCATGACTTAACCTTGAGTTTAATACTTTAAACCCTATTCGGAATAAAGATTTTCATTCCCAAATGAATCATACTAGTAATCATATCTGCACTGGAGTCTACGTCACTACCGAGGAAGCATAATGACCAGTTAAAGATCCTGAAGAAATTATTGAGACCGTCCCAGTTGGCTTTCTCGTACTGCCAAACGGTTCTCTTTGGAGCTCTTTCTCTAACTAGATTCGTTTGACACGAGAAATTAGCAGATATGACACTGTGGTCCGATGATATCTTGGAAATTCCTCCGCTGCCGTCTGGATGAACAGAAGAGGAACCTTAGTGGAAACATTTCTCCCTTCTCTCGTTTCCTTATATCAAAGTTCAGTCAAAATACAGTAAGGCCTTGTACAAAATTTTAAGACTTGGACTTTCATTAATTTCTCAATTTTATCAGTTATGAACATTTGTTAAAAGTCAGTGTGTTTCATTTAATGCTCCTTTCTGAAAAGTAGAACTATTCTATCCTTTTGAAATGCCACATCTTCTTCCTTCATTAAACATTTTTGTGTAACTCAAAACATTCATAATATTATTATCTTTCATGCTAAATTACCCAAAAATCGATATATTAATATTCATATTTACTTTTCTATCACTTCTAGAAAAGTTTACCTTTTTTAAACCACAAATAAGAAATGTTGTTACTCTTAACAGAACAGAGAATATTATTATGAAGCGTCTTTATCCTGATGGTTTACCATTTACAAGGATGTGTTATGTGTATGTATTTACTAAAACAAGACATATAAATCGTCCTTATGGGAAATTAAAATAATTCCACATTTGTTTGCATGATGATGAGAATTTATGTGTCATAAGACTTTATGGTTAAACGATTTATGATGTCCTTGTTATGGTGTAACTTACTTCGACCTAAAGGTATGAGGTTCTACCTATATGAGTGTATAAAAGGATGAGACTAAGGTAACTATACTTTATTGATGCTCATAACTTGAACTAATACTATTACTTTTTGTTGATATATTGTGAATAAAATGTCCTTTCTTCCTTGTGTACTTTTAAAGGAATTGCAAATTTTGATAAAATGCATCCATCTCAAAAAACAAAGAAATGTTTGTTTGTTTTCAAGTCTGGAAAACTATGTTTTGAGTCATATGTCCTATTTTTGGTAAAAGCATTTAAGTTAATAGAATTCCATTTTCACATTAAAGTTTTATTGATCTCCTTGAATCCTTAAAGAAAAATAAAACATTCAATTTATTAAATATTATATTTCACTATCATACAGCCAACAATTTGTCATTCTTTGATTATTTTCGTTTTTTTTTCATTTTTCATTTTCGAAATATTGCTCAAATACTCTTCGTAGATATAAAACGAACATTGAAGAAAATGAACTTTCAGTTCTCTGGCTTTCTCCACCATACAACACGGTTGCAGCCGCGTATAATAATGTTTTCGTTCATTTTTCTAAGATTTATTGGGAGCACATTCGGAAAGTTAAGTTTTCTTTGCGAGCCTTATAGCCTCGCCTGCCGGGAAAAACTTTATTCTCGGTCGAAATAGGAAAACTTTTTATATGATACAAAAAAAGAAAAACAAAATTATAGTATGCCGGATGGACATGATGGCGTTTTATTTTCCTTTAGATATACTATTGCTGATGTTTAATCATTCTTATATGTGCTCAGAATAGATTGCTAGTTGCGTTGTGGATAAATTTTAGCAATAATTTTAGTGCAATTTAATATTAGGTGGGTTTGATAATATTTTCCAAATAAAAGTACAACTTATTTTATTGCTTGAAAGACTTGCTGATTAGATAAATGAGAACAACTTGCTCTTCGAGGCTATTTCCAAAGAGATAATTCTTGAGTCATAAATATAGCTGACGGATTTGATATGGCAACTTGAAATAGAGTTTTTATGAGGGAATGTTATCGAAAACGTATCCTAGACAGACGAGAGCTCATATTGCACCTTCAGTTGTCTAATTGTCAGATTTAATGATTACTGATACTGCTGTTATCCTATTTGTTGAGAGCTCCTACTTGAGGATCGCCACCATCCCGCCCTTACTATTTAATTTATCGTGTTTGACTATAAAAAATGTAACTTCACTCAGCTTTTTAACTTATTACTCGAAAATAACTGGAATGTTTTATTTTCGGATTTGTGTTTAGATCAAATTAACTAGCGGCCCGGTACGTGCTTCGCTACGTATAAGGCATAGTAATAAAAAAAATGATTATAAAGTTCATTGATTCAAACAAAAAAATATTTTAAATTGCTAGCTATTTAAAAGTCCAAATGACCCAAATGATATATTGTTTATATTATATTTATCAGCAAAGAGTAAAAACTAAAAAATAAAAAATAATTGGGTACTCTTACTATCTTGGGTACTAACTCTATATGGGTTATTCTAAAACAGTTGGATAAACAATATTTTTTGTTTTTCCATTTTGAGCATGGATAAATAAACAGTTGGGGGTACCGACTCTGGAACAGGCAACATAAAGTTGGCCATGTGAAAAACATGATTCCTCCAAATTGACACCACAAACGTGAAGTGTTTGCCCTTGGGCCTTATTTATGGACATCGCAAATGATAAACGCACAGGATATTGTAATCTTTTGAATTTTAATGGCATATCAGTTGAAATCATAGGGATAAGCGGTATCAAACACACTTCTCCTTTTGATTTACCATTTAAGATTGTAGCTTCAATCAAATTTGGCAATAACTTTTTCACTGCCAATCTGGTGCCATTACACAGTTTTGGTGGATTAATATTTCGCAATAATATAATCAAAGAACCAATTTTCAGATTCAAGCAATGCGGCGGTATACCAGCCGGTTCCAATGAATTTAAAAATTCAATTGGATAATTGATTGCCTCATCTTGATTCATAACATTGTCAATTGATTTATATGTCGTGACTACACCTGGCAGTTTCGCTTGAATTTCAAAATTAATGGCATTGATATGAATGTTCTTCGGTGCTAAAATGGAGCGTTCTCTCAACCAATAACGATTTCCGTAATTCTGAAGAATATTCGGAAAACACATTTAATCAACTCATCTATAGATTGCGCAATTGTACAAAAATTCTTCGGTAAAGTGATCAATCCGTTGGTACTGTCGATTGGTATTTTACCATCACCAATTTCTAACAATTGTTTTGAAAACTCATGGGCAGTTGCATCATTATGTAGGTGAATACGCATATTAATGTTCATAGTGTCAATTTTCGTACATATCTCCAAAGAACTGATGACTTCAAACAGGCGTTTATTTCATCAGCAGGAGTTGATCGAGAAATGACAGGCAATGTTTGATGAAAGTCCCCTGACAACAATATCAGAGCACCACCAAAAAGCTGTTGATTACCGGGTAAATCTTGCATTTTTCGATTAAATGCTTCTATTGATTTTTTTATTCGCCATTGTGCACTCATCCCATAAAATAATTGACGTTAATCGCAGAATTTTTTCCAAAGCAGAATTTCTCGAAATATTGCAAGTTGGAGTTTCAATAACCTGTACATTAAAAAGGCAATTTTAATGCAGAGTGTGCGGTCCGACCACCTTCTAATAATGTAGTAGCAATTCCCGAAGATGCAAGTGCCAATTCAATTTTCTGTTCCGATCGAATAGTCGCTAAAATCAATGATACAATGAAAGTTTTGCCTGTACCACCAGGTGCATCCAAGAAATATAAACCACCTACATTATTGGAAACGGCTTGCATGATTGTGTCATATACATATTTTTGTTGAATATTCAATTTGGTGCTATTACAATTTTGTGATTATCAGAGTGCATACGATCAAGAGCAATTTTGAACAATTGAACTAATGCGTTATGCTGATGGAAAAACCTTTATCAATCTGACTATTGTAATTAAAAGCAGCACGCAGCATTTCATCCAAAACAGCACGACGTATTCGTGATTAAGTACAGGTACAGGGTCAACAGATCTGTTCTGTGCAGTACGTTCACGCTGCGATGCATTAGCTTGTGCGCGTTTATCTGTAATCTGAGATCGTCTTAATAATGCCACTTGAGTTGCATTACGCGTTCGCCAGCCTATGTTTGGTCGTCTTGCTCGTGGCATTTTACCTTCACTCAAGAATATGTTGGAAAATATAAACACAAAGCAATAACTGAACAATATTTTGGAAAATATAAACACAACAAAGCAATAATTATCGCTGATAAAATGAAATGACATATGATATAACATTAAATTTGTTTGACAGAACTAACGTCACTTTTTTTGTCTTCGATTGTTTTGTCAAAGGTTCAAATTGGCTTTTAACTATTAGTACAAATTGTTTGTATATGGGAGTATAGAAAGATGTTGATTTTACACTTTTCCAAGATTTTTTTTTTAAATTTTCTCTACGCACAAACCTTCTCTGGACTTCCACGAAAAATTGAAGACCAAAATTAGCCAAATCGGTAAAGGCATTGTTGAGTCAGTGACGGATTTAGGCTTGCTGCCGCCCTAGGCCCTGTTTGATGCGCCGCCCTTATTGTTAAATTTTATTTCATAAATTTGTATCCAATATTTTTTTTTTTCAAAATAACTTTATTTTATTGAAGTATAATTTATAAATATAATTAATTAACATGAAAGATTAATAAGTTTAAATCCTTAGATAGACAAATAATAAATATTTTTTTTTATATTAATCAATTCAAAAATTTTCAAATTTGGATAAACATCTAGAAGACTCTGGGAATGCAATACATGGCATCTTCTATGTTTGCTAAGGAATCTTTAAATTGATAATGGAAATTAATACATTCATTGTCTAACGTCTCTTCCAAATATTCAGGATACTTATTGACTAGTTTGTTGGCAAGATTTTTCAACTCGTTTGTATCTATTTCACATTAATTGTCGAAAAAATTGAAGTGTTGGTAAAGTGTTTCAGATGCACTTTTACGCCCGGCTAATTGTAGACTAAGAGTGTCTAAAATAGAGTAATAAACATTTGTGCGAACATTTTCTGGTCCAGAAAAAGGTGGTCTTTCATTTACCCGTGAGTCATCTGGCTGCATTTTTCTGGTGGTGACGAGTATCATAACGATAATAATCCTGAACTCCAGACAGTGCTTTAGCTTTTTCTTCATATTCAGAAAATTGTCTGTCTCTCATGTCTATAGATCTGCACAACGGATGATAAATCAGCTTGAGATTCTTGAAGCTTCTTACTAGCAGCATTAAAACGACCTAAAATTACATTCCAGACAACGACTAGGATTGCTCTTTCTAAATGTTGTAATTTTCGCTGCAATCTCGTAGCTTCAGATCGCGTAGTCGGTTTATCATCTCTGCTTTCGGCAATAAATTCCAGTGCATCAATTATTGCAGACCACTCTTTTTCTTATGCGTAACATGCATCATGTCGAGCAGACCAACGAGTTTGAGAAAGACTCTTAATTATTAAATTTGTACGCTGCACCAAGATTTCCCAACGATAAGCAGATAAAGTAAAGAAATTGTATAGTTCTTGTAAAGTATTTCTAGAGATTTTAACAATACATCTTTAATATCTTTAGCTTTATGGCCGATATTTGGTAGAAATTCTAGAAACCTTTTAACAATTTCACCGTTATCACGTACATGCATATCGTATAATTATAGTAAGCTGATCGACATGTGCTAAATCAGGCGTAGAATCTACAATTATACCAAAATACTTGGCAGATTACACTTCACTAGAAATTTGTTGTAGTACTTTATTTTGATTCAACAGTATAATTTCTTCATAGATTGTTTTAGATAAACACGATGTATTCCCACTACCAGGGTGTGCATACAATTTTAAATGTTCAGATAAAAATGGAACAAATTTAGCAAGGAGTCATACTGTTCCTAAAAAATTCCCATTATGAGGATCTCCTATTCCTTCTGAATTTCCTCGAAATGGCAGGCCTCTTATTGCTAGTGATTTAATAATTGCAATTGGTCGGTAAAAATTTGTTTCCATTATATCTTCATCGAGTTGTTTTATTAGATTTTGATCAACACGCCCGTGAACTACTACTCAAGCTTTAAAATGACTAACTTACGTTTGTGAAAGTCAGAATTTTCATGTTCTTCGATGCGT
The DNA here is from genome assembly GCA_920104205.1 of Eupeodes latifasciatus. Taxonomy (NCBI): domain Eukaryota; kingdom Metazoa; phylum Arthropoda; class Insecta; order Diptera; family Syrphidae; genus Eupeodes; species Eupeodes latifasciatus. Next base: position 15,127,677 of record OV049926.1, read on the forward strand.
GCTTTTGATTTTTTCCAGACACGGAATCCTTCGTCAGTAAAAGCATTCATTTCACCACTTCTAACCAAATAATAAGCATGGAATACAAAATACAGAGCCTTTAGTTTCTAAATAAATCTACCACTCACGGTGTTGACTCTCCATTTTTGCGTACGTAGAAATAAACTTTTGAAACAATACTTTGTTTTATCACTATAAACATTTCTAGAATTTTTAAAGTCTGCAGATACAAAAACAAAGAGATGAGGTGAGATTTTTCTATCTTACAGTTCTGTTTTGTTTGTTTTTGCAATTTCAAATTTAACGTAGATTTTCTAGATTGAATTTTTAAATTGGCAAACAGAAGTTATGATTTTGGATGCGTTCCGAAACTTTAGACCGAAGATATATTTGTGCCTTTCATTAAGGTATGTTTAAATGTAGAAACGCTTTCAAGTGTTAAGCATTTCATAAATTTTGCCGCCCTTCAAATTATGCCGCCCTAGGCCTGGGCCTCACGGGCCTAGGCGTAAATCCATCACTGTGTTGAGTTTTAACATTACAACGAAAAGTGGCATTGATTTTTATATATATAGAATTATTTGGTTGTTTCTTAACACCCCTTTGCGAATTAAAAACTTTAACAAATAGTCCGCCATCGCTTTATTCACATTTAAGAACTTTAAAAACTAAAGAGGCCTGGTTAAAGTTTAATCTATCAAAAAATGATGAGACGCTTAGAGTTTAAAAAAAAAAACTTCAATACGACTTTGTGGCCTATTCCAAATTTTTGTATGCTTAATTCATTTCGTATACTTAGTGTGAACAAAAATGAACCATTGTGTATGTTTTGGAGATATGTACATTAATAGTAAACGTAAAATTGACGGATATCCAGCTAGTATGACCTTTCAAAACTCTTTAAGTTATACAGTCATTTTGGAACATGTTCGCAAATTATTTTAAACTATCTTTGAAGATTTTTCTTTTGTTCCTCTTAATAAACAAGAATAAACAGTCATCTTGAATCAATCAATTTTTCTGTTCTAAGCTCCAGATCATAACCAGAGTTAGGATGTTGTTGACCTCTGCTTTTTATTTTTTTTTAATTTTCTTCAATGCCTTTTAAAACAAGCAGCACTTCGCAAATTGATGTTCCTTGATGAGAATATTGTAAGCTTAAATTATAAGTAGGTACAGACTCTCAAATAAACCTGTTTTTTGTAGGTCTTTAAAAATATGTTTTTTCTGATCGACTTAAAACCCAAAATTGACAATAATGCGCTGACCATTGTTTTGATCCCAGCAAAATATTCCGTATAATATCGATACCTTCCCGTAAGAATGTATTAAGCGACACTTTTTTTGAAAATGACTTTTTAATGTGGAACTATACTAGAAGTTAAGCGCCACATTTCGGTCTGGGTTCTGCTGCCCTATCATGTATACAAAAGAAACTAAAGAGAAAATATTGTAGCAACTGCCAAGTTTTCTCACTGGAATAATGTTGCTCCCTGAAATTTGTATTATCCGCAAGTGAAATTATGCTAAGCGACATTTTTAAAAACCTTATTGTCTTAAGCAACCAGTGGTGTCTTTAGGCATGGGCCCGGTGGGCCAGGGCCCATGGCCCCGCAATTATTTGGCCCCAAATCCACCAACTCAAAATGAATGAATCTTAACAAGAATTATATAGAAAACGAAATAAGGTTAGTAGACAGTAGCATAAAAACAAGTTTCATTTTACTCTCCGTTCCGTTGAAGTTCTCCTCCTCAACATCTTAAACTTCTGTCAACATGAATCTTTAATCATACACCTGCACACGCTGTCAACATTATTTTAAAAACTCTGCTTTCGTTCTACTCTACAGTTCTGTATACATGTTGACTTTTCAACTCACTCCAAACAACACTCCATAAATAGCAGATCATTTAAAAAAATGTGAGAACTCAGGAAAGGGATACACTTATTATTATCAGCAAATATTTGCAACGAAGTCCTAATGAAAATTTTAGGTGAAATTAGATCAGCAAAATATTTTTCCCTAAGTGTTGACAGTACACCCGACCTTTCTCATATCGACCAGTTCACTTTTGTAATTCGGTATGTTAAAAATTGTGTTCCCATTGAAAGGTTCTTAAAATTTATACCTATTCAAGAGCATAAATCTGAATATTTGGCTGACACAATCTTGACATTTCTGGAAAATCATGATATTTCAATAGAGGATTGTAGAGGAAAAAGCTATGATAATCCGTCTGATATGTCGGGAAAATATTAAAGGAGAAGTGCGAATTTGCTACCTTTGTACCTTGTGCAGCACATTCTGTTAACTTAGTAGGCCTTCATGCGGCTGGTTGTGTGCAGGAGGCAACAAGTTTCTTTCAAGTGGTTCAAAAAATATACAACTTTTTTTCTGGTTCTACCCACCGCTGGAATAAATTGAATGTATGTTTAGGTTCACATAGAGTTCTTAAAAGCCTTTCTGAAACAAGATGGTCTGCACGAGCTGAAGCAGTTAACGCGCTCCATCATGGTTATAAGCAAATTACTGAAGCCTTGACATCTATCTCTAGAGATCCAGAGCAAGCTCCAGACACAAAAAGCGAAGCGCTAAGCCTGTCTAAGAAAATGTCAAAACTGGAGTTCCTCATTTTAACAGAAATTCGGAGCATAATATTAGAAAGAATTCATAAAACCAGCAAGAGCCTTCAAAAAGAAACAATGACGATTGACGTTGCTGCGAATTTGCTTTGTTAACAATGTTCTTTCATAAATGATATAAGGGAGAATTTTGATAAATTTGAAGCGTGTGCCGAAATTCAGAATCCGGGTGCTAATTATAAAGACTTATTGCATCGAAAAATAGTACGAAGTTCGCGTGCCACATATTTTGATGGTCCTACACCATCCGTCCAGCTATTTGGGAAAGAAAAGTCTAAAATTTCCAATTATCGACACTATTACTTTGCAATTAAAAATACGATCCAATTGCTATCAAGAAATTAATTGTTTGGCTTTTTTTGTCGATTGCAATATTTGAATTCAGTGGAGTTGCAAAATTCTCGCGAACAGTTTTCAAAAAACCATAGAGATGTCAATGCAGAAGAACTTGAGGTAGAATGCTTGCACCTCGTACAGTATTTAAAAGAATTCAATAAAGATGTAAATGAAGATCTTATTACAATATCAAAATTGTACAGTCTAATTACAGTGGATGAAATTGGGAACACATTTCCAAATGTAGAAACTGCCTGTAGATTTTTTTTTATCTTTGATGGTTTCAAACTGCAGTGGAAAGCGTTTATTTTCGAAATTGAGCCGGTTAAAAAATGAACTTCGAAGCACAATACTACAAGATAGACTAAACAGCTTGTCAATTTTATCAATTGAAAATGAATTACTGCAAGAAATTGAATTTGATGACTTAATTCATGATTTTGCAACTGACAATGTCAGAAAAGTAAGCCTTCAATAATATTTTATTGTATACTTAAACTTACATATACATATATCTAAAAAAAACCAAATCAAAACAAATATAAAGAAATAAACTTACATAAAATTAAAATAAAAAAATACAAAAACATTAGAAATCAACCAAAAAAACAATACAAATTATCAAAAACCAACTATATAAAGAAAAATGTTCAACTATTGAACGTAAATTAAAAAAAAAATTAAAGGTATAAAAAAATATCTGTTTCTGTTTTTTTTTTAGTTCTTTTTAAAAAGTAAAAATATTAAAAAAAAAACACAAACTAATTTTAAAATGATTTTTTAACCTAAAGAATTAAAAAAATATATATTATACCTACTTTTTTTGGCCCCAAATCGTATTGGGCCCAGGGCCACCAAAAGTCTAAAGACGTCCCTGTAAGCAACCAAACGTCCACAAAAAATTTGTTAGATGTCGCATAGTTTAACCGAAATTGTCGCTTAGCACACTCTTCCAAATAGAACTTCCTCCATTTTTGTCGGTTATAACCAAAAACACTCCATTACCAAGACCTGAATCTCAGACTGACATTTCGGTTTGCCTACAAGCTAGAAAGCACTAAATGTGAGAAAGTGTGCGTGAAATGATGCAAAAAACCAAACACATTCTCACATTTAGTGTTTCGGCCCATCAAAACGCTTCATTATATTAATCAGCCCCATCTAAATGCTTCATTTTGAATGTTTCATGACCTCGTTCAAAAACTAAACAATCCTAACCAACAGAATCTGAAGTGCTGACATGGTCTTAAATTGGAAGATTTGTATAGCTTTTTAATTTCCATCCAAATAAATGTTGTAAATGTATATTAAATAAAATAAAATTGACCAAATACATATTATTTAATGATTTATTAGTTTATTATTATTATTTATTTTGTTTACTTAAATTATTTGCGAACGCAACATGCGCTGCAACCGGTTAAGTATAGTTATTGCAAATGGACAAAAGTGTAACTCAATACTTTGTAAAACAACAAAACAGAAAATTTTCAGGTGTAGTTTGTTTAGAGCATTTTCTTGGCGACGACGCACGCACGTTAGAAGTTCAGGTGGAAACAATAGGCGGATGCCTCCGTATTTTTTGTACAGACAATGCTACGAGAAGCATACTTGTGAAGTTCCATTGCCAACTTTAGCTAGTTCAGATTCCTCAATTAGATTAGTATTTTCATCATTTAAGCAGTTCGGTAGTTTCAAGACCAAATTTTAGTTTTGTTTGTTGCAGAAATATTCCTGAAAATTTCTTTTTAAGGGACTATGTTAGAGTCGGAATTTTGTTTGTAGTTAGATTTTGGAATAAAAATTTGAGGGAACCATGTTTTAAAAATAAGCTGCTTTGTGTAAAGCATCTTTAAGGAATAGAAATAGGCAATATGTTTACACACAATACCAACTAAATGAGTGCAATAAATAGATTTAAGTAACTTTTTTTATTCCAGTATGGGGAAACCGAACACCCAATAGAAAAAAACCGATATACGCGCCAAAATCCATACTTCTTGACTAAATAATGTTATCTTCTATGTTACGCATAAAGTTACGAATTTTGTAGCGTATGAAAATTTCTAGACATTTTACAATGTGAAAAATTAATTATGCTATGAAATAATTGGCTGCTATTAATGCTAATTTTTTTTCTAAAAAGTTGATGAAGGTTAGCCGAAGCGGAAATTTCTTTAATGAACATACCTAAAATATTATTGGCTTTCTCAAAAATATTTTTCTACACTAACCTCTGCTTTATACCTGAAAACTATTGTTTATGTATATTTTATTCCATGTTCTGCATTTATAAAATGTAATCTACGGTAGTATTTATTATATTACGAAAAACAAAAACATATACGTAAAACTCATTAATTTTTTTTATTATTAGCAGCATTTTTACTAAACATACTTTTCAAACAATAATAAGTAAACTTGAACTTTGGTAACTAAACATTTTTAAGGAATGAATGAAAATTATATTTTGCGTTAAACTGTGGAAATTCACTAAAAAAAAACTTCTGTACGTCAACAATAAACATTAATGTCGATTACTTGATCTATTGAATGAGTTGTGTATGAATTCAGAACGATTTTAAGACGTTTTCATTTTGTGATATATGTCAAAATTTACATTTATTCAACAGGTTCGCTATAATCGTTCTGATTACTTTTTTAAAACATTTGTGTTCCTTTGATGCATAGTTTTTTTTTGATAGCAAATACATGTATTCTTCCATCAATCAAGAATGTTATATATAAGATATTTTTCGATTATAACTCTTTTTTTTTAAATATACAAACTATAAATATACTTGGATTAATTAAATTGATACAGATTTTAATTACTTGCAAACAAAATATTTGGGCCGTTCGTTAACGAAAATTTATTAGAATTCAATACGAAAATTGCACTCGCACCCTTAAATTGATGGTTCTTCGAACGCATCTTTGATACAAAAATCCGGGGATTATTATGAAATTTAAAGAATTTCGTAGTGATTACTGTAAATTAGTGAATTAATATTATAATAAACTGATGTTGAACATGCTTTTTTCAAGACAAAAAGGTACATTGGTTCACTATCCACAAAATGACTGCAAAATTAAAGCTTAAAACTGAAAAAAACTTATTAACGACCCCATTTTGTTTTTGCTGTGCAAAATGCCGCTAGCCCACGGCATCGTTTTTTTTTGTTTGTGCTCACATCTATTCATGGATTAATTGTCAAAATTAAAAATACAACAATGTAAGCAAACGGGTTTTGGAGAGTGAAACGTACGAAAGATTCCGGTCTTGGTAATGGAGTGTTTTTGGTTATAACACTCCAGATATGGTTTTCTTTGATTTTGAATATTTTTCTATGAAGTAGGCTACTGAAATGCCTTGAAGAACTCAATAAACCTGACATTCTATATTCTTCCAAACTGTCAATATCAGGCCCGAAACGAAAGGATTTAGAGAGTCTGCTCAAAAGAACGTTTAGTTTATTCCTGAACGATACATACAAGAATACGAGGATATAATAAATACAGTCGGTGAGAAACAAGACGAATTAGCAGAGACGGACGAAGAACATGATTTGTCTGAAAATCAAAATTATAATCATAAATCTTAAAATTTCCGTTTTATCCGTAAAATTAATTTATGTTGCTTTTTATATTAGATTTGTATGTAGGTATTATATTTTTGATCAGTAATCCTAAAGTGTCCTTTTTGAATGTTTGTTTGTTTCTTTTGATATCAGTTGCTCCCAAAATTGAGCGTACACTCAATTGAGAATTAGTTATTTGTTACTTTTCCTATTTAAGATGCAATATTTTTGGAAAATTCTTTTTAATTTCTATTTTTTATTATTTTTTTTTCTTACGAATACATAAAAAAACATTACTTAAACAATAAACAAAAGGTAGTATTTAAAAAACTTCATTATCGCACAAAATTAAGCGTACACTTTGTATTTTTGGCTTCTTAAATCTTACTTACTTACTTACTTAAGGTGGCGCTACAGTCCGGGGCGGACCTGGGCCTCAACCAACATGCGTCTCCAGCCAGCTCGGTCCCTAGCTAGCTGTCTCCAGTTTCGCACGCCAAGTTGGTTGAGGTCCTCACCCACCTGAGTGCGCCACCTGAGTCGCGGTCTTCCTCTACTGCGCCGTCCCTCGGGATTGGATTCGAAGACCTTCCGGGCTGGAGCGTTGATGTCCATTCGCTTTACATGACCCAGCCATCTGAGCAGTTGGACTTTTATTCTGCTAACTAGGTCAGTGTCGCTGTACAGCCCGTACAGTTCGTCGTTATATCTTTTCCTCCATTCTCCATCTATACGTACGGGACCAAAAATCACCCGAAGAATTTTTCTCTCGAAGCATCCTAAGACGTTCTCATCTTTCTTTGACAGGGTCCAGGCCTCAGCGCCATAAATGAGAACCGGGATGATGAGTGTCTTATAGATGGTGATTTTAGATGCTCGAGAGAGGACTTTACTTCTCAATTGCCTTCTAAGTCCAAAGAAGCAGCGATTTGCAAGAGTTATTCTTCGTTTGATTTCAGCGCTGGTGTCGTTGCCTGTGTTTATAGCGGTGCCTAGGTAGACAAAGTCCTTAACTACCTCGAAGTTATAGCTGTCCATGGTGACGTTTTGTCCAAGACGTCGTTGTTCAATGTCCTTTTTTGATGACAGCATATACTTGGTCTTGCCCTCATTGACCACTAAACCCATCTTCTTCGCTTCCGTCGCAATGCTCAAAAACGCTCCACTGACATCACGCTTTGATCTTCCAATTATGTCAATATCATCTGCGTATCCGAGTAATTGGATGGACCTTTGGAAGATTGTGCCTCTAGTGTTGACGGTTGAGTTTTGCACAATTCTTTCTAGAACGATGTTGAAGAAGTCGCATGACAGTGCATCGCCTTGTCTAAAACCTTTTTTGACATCAAATGCATCGGTGAGATCTTTTCCGACCTTGATGGAGCAGCGTGCATTCTCCATCTTCATTCAGCACAAACGGATAAGTTTGACATTGCTCTGTAGAGCTCTTCCCTATGGATGCTGTCATACGCGGCTTTAAAATCGATAAAGAGATGGTGGGTATCGATTTGAAGCTCCTGGGTTTTTTCCAATATCTGCCGTAATGTGAATATTTGGTCGATAGTGGACTTTCCTGGTCTGAAGCCACACTGATAAGGACCTATCAGGTTGTTGACGAACGGCTTCAGACGTTCACATAGTACGGCAGAAAGGATCTTATATGCAATGTTAAGGAGACTGATCCCTCTGTAGTTGGCGCAGTTTAAAGGGTCTCCTTTTTTATGTATCGGACAAACTATGCTGAGATTCCACTCATCGGGCATGCTTTCTTCCGACCATATTTTGCAGATTAGTTGGTGCATGCTCCCTACCAAGTCATCGCCTGCTGCTTTAAATAGTTCGGCAGCTATGCCGTCAGCTCCAGCAGCTTTGTTTGAATTCAGTTTAGATATAGCTATCTTCACTTCGTCTAGGTCGGGTAGGCGGAATTGTTGATCTGCGTCGCCTAAGTTGAGTGGTTCTATCTCCCTTACAGCGGGATTCGGTTCGTCATCGCCGTTATATAATTTGGAGAAGTGGTCTTTCCATATTCTCAACATAGACTGCGGTTCTACTACGATGTTCCCCTGATCGTCTTTACAGGCTTCGGTTCGTGGCTGGTACCCTTGGGAGTTCTTTTTTACCTTTTGGTAAAATTTACGAACCTCATTCCTGTTGTAACATCCCTCTATCTCCTCGATCGCGCGCTTCTCGTGCTCTCTTTTTTTCCATCTAAGAAGCCGGTGTTCCTCTCTCCTCCTCTGCTCGTAGAGCTCGCGAGCAGCTCTGGTCCTTCTGTGCAGGGCCGTTTTGTATGCCTCTTGCTTCGCTGCGTGCGATTGCCGGCACTCGTCGTCAAACCAGGGGTTTCGCTGTTGTGGACGTGTGAAACCTAGCACTTCAGAGGCGGCATCTCTGATGGCTGCAAGGCAATGTTGCCACTGGTTTTCAATGCTTAATGCATGCAGCATAGGACTCCTTAAGAGGTTACTAGAGACTCGATCGGAAAAGGACATGGCAGTCTCTTGCGATTGTAGCCGTCTAACGTCGAAACTTCTCACAGTACTTCCTTGTTTTGGCTTGGACCGGGATATCCGTAGTCGTACCTTGGCTACAACGAGGTAGTGGTCCGAGTCAATGTTGGCCCCTCGGAATGTTCGGATATCCTGTATACTGGAGAAGTGTCGTGCGTCGATCGCAATGTGGTCAATCTGGTTGACGGTTGATTGATCAGGAGATTTCCATGTCCCCTTGTGGATATTGAGATGTGTGAACTGCGTACTAGCTACCAGAACGTCTCGCCCCGCAGCGAAATCGATCAGCCTGAATCCGTTGTCGGAGGTGGTGTCGTGCAGGCTGTATCTTCCGATTGTGCCACCAAAGATGTCTTCTCTTCCTAGCTTGGCATTAAAATCTCCTAAGACAATTTTAATGTCATTGCCAGGGCACTGCTCATATGTCTTGTCCAAGAGCTCGAAGAATATGTCTTTGGTGTCTTCATCTTTCTCCTCTGTTGGGGCATGCGCGCATATTAGGCTTATGTTGGCGAATTTAGCCTTGATGCGGATTGTCGTGATGCGCTCGCTCACACTGTTGAAACTCAAGACTTTTTGCCTGAGTCTAGTTCCAACAACAAATCCACACCCAAATAGACGCTGCCTTTGTTCTCGGTAGCAGTCACCGTAGTATATATCGCAGTCTTTTAGTTTGCGTTTGCCCGGTCCATCCCATCGCACTTCTTGGATGGCGGTAATATCTGCCTTGCAGCAGTTTAGGGCTTCCGCTAATTGTTCGGCTGCACGTGGTCTGTTAAGGGACCTAACATTCCACGTACAGATCCGAAGTTCGTTGTCCTTATTTCGTTTGCTTGGGTTGTCAACAGTGAATCCGTCCGTATCCGAGGCTTGTTGGTGGCTTCTTAAATCAAGTATTCAAAAAATATACTGCTATATTGACTTGTTTTTTAAATTGAATTTGAATCCAATGTTCGTCGCAGAAATAATTTTAGTTTCAATATTCATTTCCTCATTTTTTTGTGGAAATGGCAGAGAAAAAAAAAGAAACCGATATTGCTACAAGACAATTAATTTTAAAACTACATTTAAACAATAAATCTTTACGATAAATTGGCGAAATCATCGACCGAACACATTCAACGGTCCAAAAAAATACTTAACAAATATCGGTATGAAGGTACGAACCTAAACAAACCTGAAAGAGGATGAAAACAAATCTTTTCTCAGCAAGACGAACGAGTAATTTTAAGAAAATTCAAAGTAAACCCAAAATTGAGTGTACCAAACTTTGGCGGCCGAAATGGCGACACTTATTGAAAGACCAGTTTCAACCGAAATTGTTCATCGGAAGAATGATTTTACTCGTAACGGCAGAGTTGCTCGGAAAAAACGATGTTTTGTTCTCGGACGAGACCAAAATTAACTTATTTTGGTCTGACGGAAAGCAAATTGTTTGGAGAAAGCCCAATACTCAGTTCAAGACAGAGAATTTGCTTGCCACTGTTAAGCATAGGGGAGGAAATGTTATGTTATGGGGGTCAATGGTGGCAAATGGGACTGGGAACTTTGAATTTATTGACGCAATCATAAACAAGTGGAAATTTTTGGACGTTCTTAAAAGAAATATGCGTCAGTCTGCAGAAAAACTAAATTTATCAACAACCTTTCACTTCCAATAAGATAACGATCCAAAACACACATCGTTTGCTGTGAAGGAATGGTTGCTGTATAATGCCAGAAAACAGCACAAGACCCCACCTCAATCACCGGACCTCAATCCCATCGAGCATTTGTGGGAAAAAATAAAGCGAAGGTTGCATGATTGCAACCCAACCAACAAAAGTCAATTGATAGCGAAGATCACGGAATTTTGGGAAAATATACCCCCGTCTTTTACTAAAAAATTGTTTTAAAAAAAAGGTGGCCCTACAAAATATTAAAATTTAAATGTGACCACTAATTAACATTTTTGTATGCTTTTAATTCCAAGTGTACGCTTAATTTTGTGCAATGCATTTGATGATTTTTTTAGTTTTTAATTTTTATTATTTTTTGTTAATTGTTTTTGTTGTTTTTGTTGTTTTTCCTCTTGTTTATTTAACATAAAATATTAAAAAAAAATAAAATTGAGAACAAAATACCAAAACCATAACATTTGAATAATTTAAAACAGCGAAACAGTTTTTTTTTTCAATTTTGAGAGTAACTGTAGATTTTTATTTATTATATTGTTAATGAGAAAAAAATAAAAAATGAATAAAACGACACAATTCATTTTAAACCTTTATTTTTTGTGACCATAACAGTGTCTTAAGCGCCATTTACCATTGTATCAAGCGCCAATGTCTTGACCAAGAAAATGAACTAAGCGAAAAAAACTTCTTATCTGATTAAAATTTCGGTTTTGCATGGATGTCAAGTTTTGTATTCTGAAAATCCCTCTCCAAATCTGTTCCTTCCATTACAATACACAAAAAAAAAACTAAATGAGACGTTTTTTTTTAATTCCTGAACAATTTTAAAAATGTCGCTTAATACATTCTTACGGGAAGGTATCTATATGCTGCTGCCTCTAACCAAGCACCCCAGCGAGTTAAAACCTAGTTTAAATGTAAATTCAAAAATACGATTCCAAATTCAGTTTCAATCAAACTTACAGGTTGAGGTGGCAGTGGCAATTCAGGTTCAATTTCCCTTAAATTAGCAATCCGAGAGGGACTCTTCAGAAATACTTTAGTGACAGCGTATGTTTTCACAAACTCTGTTTGCACCGTGAGCGAAGCAAGTTACGTGAACCAATTTCGAGTACAACCCTTGCAGAGTTTTGCCACTCTTTTTCACATACGGTGCAGCGTCTATTACGAACAACAAAACCTTTTCTCTCTTAAGCTCATCGGGCCATAACAATCGCATCGAATAGTCAAAAAGCTGGGCAATTGTTGTTGAGTTTAGTCTCTCCAGAACTTCGGACGTTAACAAGTACCCTCGTCCATATGCTCTCAAAGGCCTAACAATTACGTTAGTAACGCAGCGTCCAGCTTTGTCTGTCGTTTCATCGATGGATACAAAAATATTGTCGTCACCAACTTCAGCACGGATATTTTGTAGCACTTCGAGGTAGCAATCTCCGAAGTAATTTTTTCTTAGCGTTGACTCGTCTCTCACTTTTTTTTCTGTGTATTTTTCAAAAAAAAATTTGAAACTCTGGGCGATTGACTTTATACAACGGTGTGTCACATGCTAACAACATTTTCGTTACATCATCGGCGTAAAACTCATTTTTGTTTGTTCCAGTAACGAAAGATGTAATCGTTTGAGTTTTTGATGTTTTCTTCAAAGCCATTGCTTCCTGGTGCTTTGATCTATTAATGTGCTGCTCTATAAAATATTTTTTTTTCATGGTTGACTTTTATACCACACAATTTGCACAAAAGCAGTTTTTCATCAGATGAAAAATAATCTGGTCCATACTTCAGTACAAAATTTGTTAACTTAGTTTCGTCTTTGCAAGCCGTTTTAGGCATTTTATCACTGTAATCATCCACTTATTTTTATTAAAAACACCCGAGGTATAAAAAATCGACTACGTAAAGAGCCGCACTTCGAACTAATGAGGTCTAATATTTTTATCGCACCACCAAGTTGACCATATTTTCGGGACTTTTTTTATGTATTGAAGGGGTAGCAGAAATGTATCGCAGCAGTTGACACAATATTACTCAATTATGTGTCATAGAGTTACATTCACAAAAGAATAACTATCCCATACGCAGAAATTCTGTGCATCTAAATAAATTTGAATGGTACCTGGGATTTCCCAACGGCTTTATTTGTATACAATAAAGAAATTATAATAAGTACAAACCGGATGCGGTCATGGTCAGGTCATTCGTTTCTCCAAACAGTCTGGAACGTTCTAAATGTTAATGCAGGTATGGATTTTACGCTGCGAGAACGAAGAACCAAGCATTTTTTTGCAGATAGATAAACATTAATACATGTGTTTAAACCGAAGTTAAACCTCGCATAGAAATGCGGAAAACCTAACTCGACGTTGAACCGATTCTTATTTTTATAAATAAATAAAACTAAAACAATTTTGTTTGGGAAAAAGCCTTAGCAAAAAAAACCCAATTTATTAAACACCTTTTACGCTCACTTTCCGACTTGCCAACTGGCCATTTACAAAGCTGATTTTAGACTGACAATATTTTTTCTAAGAACGAAGAATGCATGTTCTTTTGTATGCTCTTTCGTATAATACATAATAAGAATATATAATGTTGAAGTGTAGGTTTAGCTGGCGGTTGCTGGCTGTAGTGGTGTTGAAACTCGTACGCTTGCGTTCGATACAGTCCCGACAAAAAAGGGACTTTTTTCATCTAGGTCCTGCCCACCTCCGAGGCTGCTGATTCGTCTCGCGCCGGCTGCTTTCGCTTCCGTTGCTCACCCTGATCATACCTTGCTAAAAGACACTGTAACGAAACTAAGAACTGGATTAGAATATTTATATATGATAGATTTGCGAAGCCGAGATTGGCTCATATATCCTTGCCGACCCTGCCTCTTTAGTTATTCAACTGGTAATATACATATTTTCTGAACCGGCCGAGTTAACTGCCCGGCTTCGGTTTGTAAAACTACCGATCTGGCTATCCCATCCTTACTTCTAATGAGCTGGCTGATCCTCCCCATGGCCCATTGGGCTGGAGGAAAATTCTCACTCTTTATAATTACTAACTGGCCGACTCTTAAACTCTCTTTTTCCCTACGCCACTTCTTTCTCTCTTGCAATGTAACAAGATACTCTTCTCGCCATCTCTTCCAGAAATGGTCGAACATAAGCTGTCTCTCTCTAAAAAGCCTTGCCCCCCTTGCACCTGTTTCTTCAGGTGTCGATAAAGCTGGCGGTAACACAATCGGTTCACCTATCAGAAAGTGACCTGGTGTCAGTGCTTGCACATCTGTGGGATCATCACTTAGTGGATGAATTGGACGGGAATTCAGTATCCCTTCTATGCCGATCAATAACGTTAAGAATTGCTCGCTCTCTAGTATACGCTGGCCAACTATGCGCTTCAAGTGATATTTCATCGCCTTGACCGCTGCCTCATATATGCCTCCTTGATGCGGAGCAGCTGGCACCATAAATATCCATTCTGTTCCGCGCTGATTTAATTTGCCGAATAGCTCATCCCTCTCCCATTCTTTCCAAGCTTGCTTAATTACCCTAGCAGCGCCAACGAATGAGGTACCATTGTCACTAAACATACGTTGACAATGTCCTCGCCTACTAACAAATCGCTCATAGCATGCCAGAAATGACAATGAAGTCAGATCTCCTACCATATCAATATGGACCGCCCTTGTCTTCAAACATACAAAAATTGCTACCCAAGTCTTCCTTGTGGTGATTCGCTTGCCATTCCTATCCAATATTTTAACTACAAAAGGCCCTGCATAATCGACCCCGGTATGTAGAAAAGGCTTGCCAACTTGCACTCTATCTGCAGGCAACTCTGCCATGAGCTGTTGTTCTAGCCGATAATTATAGCGCACACAAATTGTGCACTTATGAATATAACGTCTAAGCTCACTGCGCAATCTGGGTATCCAGTATTGCTGCCGAATGAATTGCATCATGATCTGACTGGCTCCATGTTTTGTCATTCGATGAGCATGGTCAATCAACAACCAAGCCAACCTCGTATCTTGTGGAATAATGGCCGGATGACGCATCTCATATTGCTCGCTTGCACGATGTAGGCGCCCTCCTACTCGCAAAATGCCCTCGCTATCAAACACTGGCTTGAGAGATTCTATCCTGCTATTCTCTGTCAGCTGTCCATTTGCTTGGAGAGCCGCTATGTCCTTGCTATAGACCTCTTTCTGAGCTCTTTTAATAAGAAGTTTTAACCCTTTCGCTCTTTCATCAGCCGTAGGTGTCATAGACGCCGGACCCACGCTATGCCTTGCTCGCTTTCTGCGCTGCCTTTGCTTGCGTTCCCTTGCTCTTAACCTAAGCTGATTCATGTAATGAAATACATATCCCAGAACACTTATTGCCTTTTCTAATCGAGAAGCATATTCTTCAATTGGCACACTAACTTGTTGTTCAGGTACCCATATACCTAAAGTTTCCCTTGTCTGTGTAATTGCACATATACGCATTTCGCTTGCTACTATGGGTGATACTTCTCCCTTTATTGGATTAACTGGCCAACTGTCTTCTTGCTCAACTAGCCATGATGGTCCATGTAACCATAGTTTGCTCTCAACTAGCTCTGCTGGCAACATTCCCCTGCTGAGTAAATCCGCGGGATTTTCCTTAGTCCCGACGTGCCGCCAATTACTAACATCGGTATTCGTTTGAATCGATGATATTCGATTCCCCACGTAAGTTTTCATATCACGGGGTAGTCTTTGTAGCCAATGCAAAACTACCATCGAGTCTGTCCAAAGTATATACTCTACGCTTGCCCAATCCATTGCCTTAAGTAGTTCTACCAATAAGCGACCGAGCAACTCTGCCCCTGCTAACTCTAGCCGTGGTATAGACACCATCTTGAGTGGAGCCACCCTTGTCTTTGAAGTAATCAACTGGCTCGTGACTTTGCCATTGGCTTGCTCTACCCTTGCATATAACACAGCTCCGTATGCCGTTGTGGAGGCGTCAGAGAATCCATGTATCTGTATCTTCGCTGTGCCGTTTGTATTTAGCCATCTGGATATTCGGAATTGCTCTAGATGTTTTATTCCTTGCCACAATTCCTGCCATCTTTTTCTTAAAGCATCTGGTATCTCTTGGTCCCACTCCAAACTAGCCCGCCATAGATCTTGTATCATGACTTTGCCGATAATAATTACTGGTGCTATGTAACCATTAGGATCATATAGCTGAGCGATATAACTAAGCAGATTCCTTTTTGTAACCCTGTCGGGAATTTCTGGTGATTTTACTTCGAACGTAAACTGGTCTTGGTTCACTAACCATTTCAGACCCAATACAGTAGTCTGCTCTCCTTTATCAAATACCAGTTCCTGTTCGTTAACTGAGGGCAATCTACTAGCTAGCCACTGACTATTCGATTTCCACTTGCGGAGTTCGAAACCAGCTGTCCGTAACACTCTATCCAATCGTCTTGCCGTATGTAATGCTTCTTCTTCGCTTTCGCAACCGGAAACACAATCATCCATGTAGAAATCGTTACAAATAATTTGCTCTATATCTGGGTAGGACTCCTTTGCATCTCGTCCACATTGAATCAATGCTCGTACCGCGTTGTATGCTGAAGATGTCATGCCATAAGTCACAACTGTTAGCCAATATTCTTGAAGCTTATCGCCAGGAGACTCTCGCCAGAAGATTCTTTGCGAATCCCATTGATGCCTAGCTAACCTAACTTGCCGAAACATCATCTTGATGTCTGCACTGAAAGCTATCTTATGTCTGCGAAACCGCATTATAATTTCAAATAAATCACGCTGAAGTTTCTCTCCCAGCTGCTGTACTTCGTTATATGAAATACCCCTATCCGTCTTGCAGCTACAATCGAACACAACCCTAAACTTCTTTGTTACACAATGATGCGGTATGTAATACACTAACTGCCCTTGCTCTACTTGCGGAGGTCTGGTCGCTTTGACCATATGACCAAGACTTTCATACTCTTTCATAAAACTGACATAACTCTCTCTAAGAGCAGGTTCCCTAGCTAGTTTCCTTTCCAACATAAAAAATCTTTTCAATGCTATCGCTCTCGAATCTCCTATGCCCTGGACGTCAGGCTTAATAGGAATCGTAACGACGAAACGTCCTTCGCTGTCACGCTTTGCCGTCTTTGTGAAATTATCTTCCACCTCTTGTTCCTCTGGTGATCTTAACTTGCTATTCCCAACCTGATCCATTTCCCAAAGCCGCCGTACTAAACTATCCAAATTATCTACCTCGACACATCTTAATACAGATGTGTTTTCAACTTGCTGTTCTGCCGTACCTAGAGAACTGCCTCCAAATGCCACTATGCCAAAACTTGTCTTAATCGCAGTTATTGCGCCTATCATTCGTGGCATTGAACATACCATTACCCTTGCAAAGAATTTCACGCCCAGTAAAATATCAACCGGAGCTCGCTTCCAGTAAGATGGATCAGCGAATGGAAAGTCAAAAATCTCACTCACCTGCTGTATACTTGCTCGTGGAGTTACTAATGACCAATCAGTCTCCTTTGGTACTACCCAGAAATCTTCTTCTATGCATACCTCTGCCGAAAACCATGGCACTATCCCAATCCTGGCCTGTCTATTAATTTGCACAATATTACCTTCGATACCTGTTACCCTTTTCGTGGCTTGCCGTGTAAGTATTTTAAAAGCCCGCACTAATTCATATGGAATCAAGTTTGGCTGTGCCCCTGAGTCTAATATAGCTCGAACTGGCCCCATCAACCGCCCGTCGACCTTCAATCTTACCAACATTGTTGGAATCAAAGCTTCATCACCTGTGGAGGAAGAGATTAAATTAAAGACATTCAAGTAGCTTTGAAGAAGGTTATTCGTTTTATTGGACTTTTGCCGCTTAGCCGGAATAATTAACTGTCAATCCCCATCGCGTTTAATGCCTTTTTTCACAGTAACCTCTGCCAGAGGTACTCTGTGGCTTGGGCATAATAAGCTGTTATGCATGATTTTAAATGGACATCTCGGACACGTAGACTGGAAGCACGCCTCTACGTTATGTCCTTGCTTGAAGCAATTCTCACATAACATGTGCATGCGCACAAAACGCACCCTAGCTGACTGGTCCAATGCCCTGAATTGCTTGCAATGGTATAGCTGATGCTCCTCGCCGCATAACTCGCACCTATGCTGATGCCTGATTACTCTGCTCGGCTTGCTCCCTTGCCAGTTCATTGATGTCTTCATTCCTTGCTTGGGCTGGCCTGCCGTGTTCCCTTGCTGCCCTACCCGCTCGCTGCTGAATTTGTCGAAACGCTGCCTCGACCCTTCCCTCGCTGCTGCGCCACTCATCATGAAGGCTGCCTTGGCCTGATGACTGCTTGCCGGTTGTGTGCTTGCCGAGGCTTGCCGATCCAGAAATGCCAGCATCTCCTTAGATGTTGGAGTCTCGGATTGCCGTTGCAACTCCCATTGGCGGGCCGTGTCCGCATCTAGCCGCTCGTGTAGCAAGTGGACCACGATCATATCCCAGTATTCCACTGGAATCCCTTGCGCCTTGAGCTGTCGCAGGGTCTCGTGTGTTACGTTTGACAGCCTTTGGATCTGGTCCGCACGCGGTGTAGCTGGCAGACATGGCAGACTCAGGAACTGCCTCAGTAACTCGCGGCATGTCTGGTACTTTTTATCGTACAACTGATTGAGCCTAGCCCAGGCTTCTAGGTAATTACCTTCCGTGAGCTGCCATTCACCTAAAGTCCTGGCTGCCTTGCCGGTCAGCGATTTGGCGAGATGCTGAAATTTGAAAGCCGGCTTGACCTGCTCGTTCTCGTACACTGCTGCCACGAACCGATCCCTGAACCCTTGCCACTTCGTGAGGGACCCATCAAACTCTCCCCACGTATTCTTTACCTCCTGCTGAGGAGGCACCTGGATGGACACCTCAATCGCCTGTCCGCTTGCCGTTTCCTTCTCAACTTGCTGCTCCCTTTTACGCTGCGCAATCGCGGATAGCCGCTTGCGGAACTTCCTCTTTGTGCCTAGGTAAAGTTCCTCGGCGTCTGCTTGCCACTCTGACGCCTCGTCCACGTCATTTCCCTTGCCGGATATCCACCTTAGATGGTTCGCCGAAAGCTGGCTCCATACTTCTTCTAGACGCTCAAGTCGCACTTGCAGGTCTTCTTCGTCCTCATCTTCCCTGGGTAGCTCTAAATAGCCTTCCATCCTCTTCATCGCTTTGAGGCATGCCTCATGGATCTTATTGTTTGCCATAGGTATCCTGTAATCAATATATGGATAAGAGATTGATCCCTGAAACTTGCTTTAACTATTCCAACAAATGAGTTTGTGCCAGATAAATACTACACTTCCTAACTTGCCATTCATATAATTTGCAAAAAAAAATTAACTTCTAATATTGCTATTTCACTTGCCTGATTGCTACCTGCGGTCGGTGGTCTTCATCAAAAGATTTTCTAAGAAACCTTAGCTCGCCGACTTTTGCCAATGCAATCATGATCTATGATTGCTTCTTGCTCATATGCATGTATAATTATAATAATCTTATACTGCTCTTGCCGCCTTGCTCGTCATGACAGCTCGCTAGCTTTATCCTCGAATTTTCATAATTCGGCTTGCTGTACAATAATTTTATTTAATTATCTGTTCCTTGCCATCATAGCCACTATCCTTGCTGTTAGCACTTCGGCTTAATTGCTATAAAGCTAGTATTTTTAACACACTCGCCGGCTCTCCGATGGCTATGAGTTATTTCCCTAACCATGCGCATTGTTACTCCCTATCCTATTTATTGCTTCGTCTGTGTCTTGTGAACTTAACCCCAAAAAAAAGAAATATGTGTCTACTGGTGGTTGCAAGGCACCAGCGACAAACGCAACGCAAATATTAAAAAACCTATGTCTGATGGTGGTTGTAAAGCACCAACGACCAACGCAACGAAAAAATAAAAATATATAAGTCTGATGGTGGTTGTAAAGCACCAACGACCAACGCAACGAAAAAAAATAAAAATATATAAGTCTGATGGTGGTTGTAAAGCACCAACGACCAACGCAACGCAAAAATAAAAATATATAAGTCTGATGGTGGTTGTAAAGCACCAACGACCAACGCAACGAAAAAATAAAAATATATAAGTCTGATGGTGGTTGTAAAGCACCAACTACCAACGCAACGCAAAAATAAAAATATATAAGTCTGATGGTGGTTGTAAAGCACCAACGACCAACGCAACGAAAAAATAAATATATATAAGTCTGATGGTGGTTGTAAAGCACCAACGACCAACGCAACGCAAAAATAAAAATATATAAGTCTGATGGTGGTTGTAAAGCACCAACGACCAACGCAACGCAAAAATAAAAATATATAAGTATGCTCCCAATACACGCCCCTAATATATTACCACCGCACTAAGTCACCAGCATCCCCGCATAGCACAGACCGAAGCGACGCGAACAACAAAAAGAAACACAAAAAATGATGAAGACCACACCGTCGCTATTACGCTTGCCGTTGTTCATTCTTTATTTATATGAACAAGATACCTCGCTAATTTGCCGCTATTTTCACTATGTTATTCTTTTCTTAATTCTTGCACTGACCTACGCCGTCTTTCCCCTTGCTCTTGTTTCCTAATGAAACAAACATAACTCGCACTATATGCCGCTTTGCCGAAACATAAACCTTATTGCAAATAATTTCCTTTTTTCACTTGGCAATTAAGTATTTATCTGCACTCATTCACATAATATAAATGGAAATTTACTCACAGTTTTTTCTTCTTTTTTCAAGAAATAAAGATGTTTGTTTAAAAATTTTAAAAAGTGCTCGCACAGTAAATATAACTCTGAACTATCTCTAGCGCCGATTGATAAACAACTGAACGAGACAAACAAAAACAACCTACGGAGCACACGCAGCTGCTGCTTGTGTTTTTCTCCTCTTTGTTGTCTTCTTCTCGTTCGCCTGCTAGTTTTTCGTGAGTGTATACACTTATGTATTTTGTGTATCCCTCTATATAAAATATAGTACCGCTTGCTGAGAGTAGATATTTCTTTTTATTTCCCCTTGAATAGCAGTAACGCTTTTTCATGTTGGGACTTGCACAAAATATAAAACTATATTGTAAAAGGAACGCATGCACATACTTTACCAATATAAAGCCGCCTTGCCGCTGTCGATACATCTTGCTGATATTTACAGCTATATTCTTCTTGCTGATTTTTCTTCCTCGATTCATATACAATAGACTAGGTCTCGCCGTTTTTTATTTCTAATTTCACTAGCCGGAATTTACTTTTAATTTACACAAGCAAAAACGAAACACTCGCGGACTTTATCTATAGGTCACTAGTAACTATCCGGCTCGTTTGGACCAAATGTTTAAACCGAAGTTAAACCTCGCATAGAAATGCGGAAAACCTAACTCGACGTTGAACCGATTCTTATTTTTATAAATAAATAAAACTAAAACAATTTTGTTTGGGAAAAAGCCTTAGCAAAAAAAACCCAATTTATTAAACACCTTTTACGCTCACTTTCCGACTTGCCAACTGGCCATTTACAAAGCTGATTTTAGACTGACAATATTTTTTCTAAGAACGAAGAATGCATGTTCTTTTGTATGCTCTTTCGTATAATACATAATAAGAATATATAATGTTGAAGTGTAGGTTTAGCTGGCGGTTGCTGGCTGTAGTGGTGTTGAAACTCGTACGCTTGCGTTCGATACAACATGCATAAATTCGAACATTTTCCATCATTTTTGTGTAAGCTTGAAACTGTACAAGATTAAGTCATAAGATTCTTAATAAATTAAGTACCGACCGTTTCGTTATGTGGATTTCGTCATATTATCTCACTATTCGTGTTGAGGAGTAATCCTTCATGCCAATTTAAAGTCAGTTCTGGTGTACCTCAAGGGAGTTACATTGATCCATTGCTGTTTATTTTATTTGTTTAATGATTTGCCATCTGCTTTTTGAATTATTTACTCCATCAAGAACTGTAAGAACTACTAGAATACCTTAATCAATTTTGAGAATGGTGCAATGACAGTCACGTCAACATAAAAGTTAGGGTAGAGTTGCCGTCTGTCATTTAAAATTAAATCTAAAAATTTTATGTTATTATGTGTCTGGTCTAAAAAATAAACTTTTATCTTCAGATTTTTTCAAATTCTAACTTTGATATTATTATTTTAATTGAAAATTTTCTTAAAGAAGGTAAAGAATCACAATTTTTTTTAAGTATTTTCTGTCAAATTCATTCCAGCTACTAGAAGAAGTATTTTTGTAAGAGCGAGCGGTGGTTTTTTAATCGCAACTAAATGTAATTTAAACAATTTTTTAAAAATTAAATCAATAGGTATAAAAACTGTTATAGAGCTAAACCATAGGCATGAACCATACTACATTATTTCCACCTATCTTAATTGCAATAAAAATAAAATAAATAAATTGGGTGGCGCAACAGTCCGTAGAGAACCAGGGCCTAGTGACTTACAACTCTCAACCATTCCTGTGTGCGAGTAATTGAAGGGATGGAGGGGACCTACAGTTTATATGCCGAATCCGAACGGCTAATTTGAGAAAGCACTTTTTCATGACAAGAATTACTCTTGGAGAATTTGTCAATTCCTCGCAAGAGGCAGTACCCGTGAAAACTCTTTTTTTTTTTTAATTAAGGTGGCACAGGCAGGGATTGAACCCAAGACCTCTCGCATGACAGTCCAACGCACTAACCATCATGCCACGGTTACTACAATACTACTTGCAATAATTGGTTCAGTGAATTTACAGAATTACAACTTTTTATTAATGAAAACGAATTACAAAATATTTTAATACTAGGCTATCTCAATGGAAGGATCGGAAATTTTTAGAACCCAGCTTCACTGGTACAAAATGTTTCTCATGTGTTTGAAGGTGTAAGGAAATCTATGGATGAAGTAATTAATAGATGCGGGAGGCAACTTCTAGAATTTATTTTTATTGACGACTTTGGTTTTATTACTTACCAATAGACCTGCATATCAAATACTTAGTATCTTGCAGCGCGTTGAGACTTAGGGAATCGATCGAATCGTTGGTATTCTAGGCCCTATGGTCATAGTAATATTACTAATCTCATCCCAGCGGACATCTTTTCGACAGAAACCGACTACTGCACCCCTACTGTGGACCTCAGTGCGGATTTTAAAGTTATCATGCCATCTCGAAATGAATGGGATGATCACTTAGTGACGAGAGGCTTCGACACAACTATTTTCACTGACGGCTCGAAGATGGAGTGTGGGGTCGGTGCAGGAATTTTCTCCGAGTCTTTAATTGTCTCCAAGTCTTTGCGACTTCCTGACTTTGCTAGTGTTTTTCAAGCTGAACTACTCGCGATCAAGGAAGCATGCAAGTTACTAAAATTAGATCCAAATCAAAACCGCAATACAGCTATTTTTTCGGACAGTCAGGCGGCTATTCAAGTGATTGGCTCGTCCACTTCATCCTCCAACCTGGTTCAACAATGCCGAAGTGAGTTAGCGTTCAAGAACATTGGACTCAAGGTCACTCTCATCTAGATTCCGGGTCATAGAGGCTTTGAGGGCAATGAACGAGCTGACGAGCTGGCTAGGCAAGGATCAGCCCTTCATAGCTCTTTCGCGGAAAGAGTCAACATTCCTCTTGGTGCTATGAAGGGCAAGATCTTCTCAATTTTCCTCGCTGAATCAAACCACAGGTGGAACAGCCTAACCAACTGTATCATATCTAGAAGGATATGGCTCACCTACAACAAATCCCGTACTAATAATCTTATTTGCAGGCCCAGGCAAGACATAGCCAGGGTCGTTGCTACATGCACCGGACACTGGCCTGTTGGAGAACACGCACCTAAGCTGGGCATCCCCCACAATACTTTCTGTCGTAGTTGTGAGGACAAGCGAGAAAAAGAAACTGTTTTTCACTTCTTATGCAAGTGTCCTGCCCTAGCCAAAACGAGAGCCAAAACATTGGGAAAGTCCTTCTTCAACGACCTCAATGAGCTCTCAGAACTGGAGATCAAAGATTTGATCTCCTTTCTAAACGCAACAAAGTGGATTTGAGGCGTATTTTTTCTTTATAACCCCTCTTTTAACTTTATAGGTCAAGCGAGTATTTTATGGTATCAAAACGGCGCAACTCAGCGCTAATTGTGTCACCGAGCTAGACTGCTCGTGGCCACCATTTTAACTACTACCACTAATACTTAATTTTATTAAATGGAATAACTAAAGCCGAAAAAATGGCGAACTCATTTTCGTATCGGGTCAAGGCAGTTCAGTAATCGATTATTGTTGCGCTAGAGGAAACTGGCTAAGTATTATCAGTGGCTAAGTATTATCAGTGACTTCGAGGTTCAAAAGCGGCCTTTGATACGGTTAACAGGAGTTCTTTAATTTATAAATTTTTTATCATAGGCATATCAACAACGTTTCTCAACTTATATAAGCTTCTTATAACCGATACCTCTGCTGCTGTATGGAATGGAAGTAGAATGTCTAATTTCTTTAATATAAGTGCTGGTGGTCCACAAAGTTGTGGATTAAGTCCATTAATGTTTGCACTATATATTGATGACGTATCCAAAAAATTTCCTGGTGGTATTAAGGTTGGTGAAACATCAATAAAAATGCTTCTATACGCGGATGACATTGTACTATTGGCTGATAACCCCATAGCTTTGCAGTTACAAATAAACAAGCTCAAGCGTTTTTTGATTTTCCAATACAGGGTTCTTTATGGTTTTTAAGTATAAATGTTGCAAAGTCGAAAATCATGTTTTTTGAAAATACAAAGCGAAGAACAACTTCCCAAAAAAAATGGTTTTTGGAACGTTAACCAATAGAAATAGTAAATCAGTTCAAATACTTAGGTTTTTTAATAACTCGTTACCTTGATTTTTGCACACATGTAAAAGAAAAATGCACTGCAGCCAAAACGACAATAAATCTTATGTGGAGTAATTTCTTCTGTAACAAGTATGTGGTGTGGATACAACTGCTGAATTTAGAGTGTTTGATGCAACCATTAAAACATGCCTGTGCTATGCAAATCAAGTGTTTGGCTATCAAAACTTAGAAGAGTTTGAAGGAATTCAACGCTTTTTTTTCAAGCGCATCTTTAAACTGGATAACTCAACACCAACATATGCAATCCATACTGAATCCGGTATGCCACAATTATTTTTAAAAAATCTAAAATCAAATGCTGATTAGCTATATAATAAAAGTAATGAAAAAGCCTGACTCAAATCTTCAAAAACAGATATGCACTTAGACGTCAAATATCACCTTTCAAATCAAACAATGAAATGATCTAGCTTTTAGACACAGCATAAACTTCGACCTTAATAATACAGCCCATACCAATTGGCAGAACTTATTCTACAGCTGTATAGCAAAAATAGATGATTCCCTGTATTTGCAATGTCTGAATAGAGTGCAAACATCGACAACTAGGCTTATATATTATAAAGAATTAAACCACACACTTTTTATTCGAAACTATTTTAACGAAGAACTCACTCTTAATCAAATGAGTGTTATCTTTAAAGCAAGGACTGAAATGGTATGTTTAAATTATAGACCTAATAGAACTTACCTTCGCCCGATATGTAGTTTGTGCAACCGCAATGAAATCGAAAACGTGTATCATTTTCTAGCAGTGTGCCCCACCTTACAAGAAGCAGGCTTTACTTCTCAAAGAGTTTCCTTACACTTGAAGATACAAAGGATCTTTTAAATGGTTGCTCAGGTTGGAATATTCTTTGTCTCTATGTGAATCATGCCTTAGGTTACCGTAACAGTTTCATCGATTGAATTTTAAACTAATTTAAATGATGATTAAACAAAATGTAAATTTCTTTTTTTGTTAAAACATGTTCTTCATTTTTGTATTTTCTTTATTTATTTAAAATTTATTAAATCGGGCATAATAACTAAATAGTTATAATATATTTAAGTATATGTTATATTATTTTTTTTATATGTATTTATAACTTAAACCTTTTTTTTTCTTTTTATTAAAAACTCGAAATAAGTCAATAATTAGGCGACAGCAAAATTTTTGTCAAGCTTTACAATTCTTATGTCAATAAAATGTGAAAATTTATCGAGAAATAAAGAATGTATTAATAATAATAATTAATAATAAATGTGGTGTAATAAAAATCGTTTGATGTTAAATATTGACAAATGTAAGACATTGTGTTTTACACAAAATCGTAAAATAATAAATTGACTAAATGTTGAATTAGTGACGTTGAAATAGAAAACCCAACTTTTACTAGACCTCAAAATAGACGTTTACACACAATATTATATTATTCATATTATTCCCTGGTCACGGAGAATATGCACAGTTTTGCTTTATAGCTGGTATATTGAATAGAACGATTTTTAGTCGATAAAGTTTAAAACTAAGTCAGGCCAGCTTACGAAGAATTTAACCTCTTAAATATATTTTTAGCAGATAGAACTACGGCGTTAACAATCCTCTTAATCAATTTATCAGTAAATTCAAAAAATTTCCTATACTCACTGACTCTTCAAATCTCAAATTTGAAACATTTAAATTAAATTTGTATGCTATAAGAAGTTGAAATTATGTTAGTTTTAAGTTTAAAAAGAGGCTGGGATGCGAGCCACACTGATAACTTCCCATCCCGTCTGTCGATTTGTCTTGCTTAAAAGTTTGTGTATAAGTATCAATTTTTACCAAATTTGCGTACTATTTTTTGTAGATTTTATTTTTTTATGAAAAAACGGACTGTTTGATTTTTATATCGAATGATATATGAATATCGAAAACAATATTTTCTGTGAAATAAAATAAGTTTGAAGCCAATAGAGAAAAAAAGTCGAAAGTAAATTTTTACAAGTTTAAGTATTATTTTTTTTAGTTTTTACTTTTTGTAAAAAAAACTGTCAATTCGATTTTTCTCAAAATTTTATAGAATGTTGAAAACAATATTTTTTATAAGATAAAATTAGTTTGAAGCCAATGTCTCAAATTTGCGAAAAGGTATTTACGTCGAAAAACAATTTTACCAACTTTTATACATTTTTTTTTTAGGTTTTTATATTTTGTAAAAAAAAACTGTGAATTCGATTTTTCTCAAAAATTTGTCTACTGTTGAAAACAATATTTCTTATAAGTTAAAATTAGTTAGAAGCCATTATCTCAAATTTTTGAAAAGATAATTGAGTCAAAAATCAATTTTTAACAATTTCTGTTAAAATTTTTTCTTTCGGTTTTTAATGTTTTGTTAAAAAACTGTCAATTCGATTTTTTTCAAAATTTTACTGAATGTTGACAACAATATTTTATTAAGATTAAAGTAGTTTAAAGCCAATATCTCAAATTTTTGAAAAGATATTTGAGTCGAAAATCAATTTTTACCAACTTTTAAACATTATTTTTTGGGTTTTTATTTTTTGTAAAAAAATCTGTCAATTTGATTTTTCTCAACATTTTTGAGAATGTTAAAAACAATATTTCTTATAAGATAAAATAAGTTTGAAGCTTTAATCTCAAGTTTTTGAAAAGATATTTGAGTCGAAATTCAATTTTTACCAACTATGAGTAATGTTTTTTTTTTTAGGATTTTATTTTTTATAAAAAAAAACTGTGGAATAGATTTTTTTCAAAATTTTATCATATGTCAAAAACATTATTCTTCATTGCACAAAATTGTTTTGGAGATGAAATCATATTTTAGTTGTAAAATTTTCGAGGTGAAAATTTTTTTTTCAGTTTTTTTGATTTAAGAAAAAAATCGTTAATTGGATTTGTTTCCAAAAATATACTTGTTTTGTATCACGTTACAATACATAATATACAAATTTAATTCAAGTCTTTAGCGTCATTGGTTCATGAGATATTTAGGGTTAACCAAAATGTTCACCTTTTTTTTTTTAAATAGCTATACGGTAAAAAAACCACCAACGCAATTTTCTTGAGAGCCCTTTCTGCCTTATTATCTGTATACGTACGTACACACGCACGCACAGACATCTTTCTAAAAATCTTTTATTTCGAATCTAGGGACCTTGAAACGTCGAGAAATGTCAAAATGTTCAATTGGACAAATCGGACCCATTACAATAACTTCCTATGGGAAGTTAAAAATTTAAATTAATATTTAGTATTTCGCATATCTAATACATAAATAAATCAGTTTTATCCGAGTTTTTTGTCCATTAAAATTATATATACACTTCGAAATAATTCCAAAATGCTGAATTTTGGTTAATATACGTACATATACATACGTCTTAAGCATGTCAAACTCATCAAAGTTTGTTAAAAAATAGCAACTATATTTTAAGGTTAAAAAATATACCAGCAAATTAAGTTTACTTTCAAAAATATAAATTATTAATTATTATATTAAATTAACATTAAGTTTAAAAAATAAATACCTTAATTTATAAAATTGTTTCTAGGAAAATAGTAAGAGCGGTATTTACTTAAAAACAATTTTGTGCAAAAAATTTTTTTTTAATTTTTAAATAGTATGTTTGGTAGATTCGTTAAAAATGTGTACTCATTTTTGAGATATCAAGTTTTGAAAAATAAAAATAGATATTTTTGACCATTAAATATTATTCAGACAAGGGATAACCTTTTGGACAATTGACAAATACAAAAATATTTTTTGTGATATTGGTAGAAGCCAAGTTAAGAAAATATCCCAAAAAATATATCTCACTATTTTTGAGAAAAATAAATTTTTAATCTCAAGAAAAATGAAAATGAAGCTTACGCGAATCTGATCAAAACCTTAACTTCCAAGTTTTAACTCAAGTGACCCAATGGCTTAAGCAGCAGGGCGAGGATAGACAGACAGTCAGACGGCATAGCCGGATCCACTTTTTTTACCTTTCTACCATCGTATTGGAAAAAGTAAGTATACTCCACAGTGTACCACTCTTATATTTTGAACCTATCCAGTGTGCACTTTTCTGGAAAAATAAATGTATTACTTCAATATTATATTATATCATGTCAATATAAATCCCGTATTATATCCTTTTGTACGTTGTTTAATTTTAATATAAAAATATTTCTGGGTTGGGTATCCTGATTATTTATTCATTGAAGACAAAATAAAACAACAAAAAATAATCTGATTATGTTCAACACCTGTAAAAGATGAATACTGATTGACTGACATTTTCCATAGGCTTAAAATATTCCTTTTTATGAGTTTGACCATAATTTAAGGAATATCCATTTTTGTTTTCTCGATTTTAATTTTATTTTTGTCACTTCTTATTCAAACAATACCTTTTTTCTTTCCATTTTTATACCCACATAATCTTTATGAAAACAGAAGTTTGGTGTTTTGCTTAAAATTAAAAACTTTGTGACAGATAAAATTGAAAATTTACATAAAAATGGTTTTGGGTCTAAATAATGTTTTGTAAACGGAAAAAAGCAAAACAACAAACAAAATAAAATTAGAAAAAAGAAACTTTACAACAAGGACAAAGTTGACAACAGCAAAAGAAATTGGATTTCCTTGCAAAGTGATTATTGATGTGTTAAATTTTGGTGGCGGCCGGCGGCGGGCCGTTGTTGGCGGTGATGTTACGGTTGAACCTTTTCGAACCAAGGCAATTTTATCTTTTCTGATCTTGTATTTAAAGTTTTCTTCCAGGAATAATTTTAAGTTGTTTCTGTTAACGAAAGCACTTTGCTAGGATTCAACATAAGGACATAATCTTGTAGCGAGAAAATCAAATAAAATGTGATATGATTTACTTTAAAATACTTTGTTTAAAATAGCAGCAGGACTTTGTCTCAGTTTAAAAATTATATACGCACACACTGTGCATCAATTTCAATTAACTGTGGCTAAAAAAAGCACCACATCATTGACTTAAGACCCAGGAGTATTTTCAAGCCCACAGACCCTCAGATAGTCAGCCCTTAGCAAAATCTCCAGGATACTGACGGTCGTCCTTGTGCGGTTTGTCAAAAAAAAAAAAGAATTATAAGAAAGTACGAAGTGATTTGTATCGTCGTTGCTGTGAATCTCTTAGGAGCTCCTACAAGACGACGACGAAGATGATGATTCAACCCGGCGAGGATATCCTGTGATTTAGTTATTTCCTATTCCGATTCCATGCTTCCTATCCTAACTTATCCCTTCTTTGGCTTGGCTTGGCTTTGCCTTCTCATCACGGAGTACAGGTTTGAGAAAAGATTTTATCACAAAACCTAAAATAAAATACAACAAAAATAACAACAGACGAAGAAAACATGAAAATCCATTTTGTCATCGTCACACAAGGTGATGGTTGTTGGCTTTATATATATAAGGAACAGCAACAAGGACCTTCCCTGAGGATGTATCAATTCTATTCGCCTTCGCAGTAACACACACCGAGAAGGATGCCGAGGACAACGGTACGATGACGACAAGAAGTTTCATCGACAGGAAATGAGATTTGCGCCAACACAATGGTGAGAAAACGATGCGCCCTAAAGGACTTTTTCTCTACTACACTACACAATTATACACATATATAAAAACATCGGACAATATATGTATAGAAGCACTCACTGATGAAGGTAGTGTATAGTATATATTGAAGGACATTTTATAGATTAAGATCCTGCTGCTGAATGTGCGGTATCTCAACAAAAAGGGATTAACCTAATGGTTGTTCATTGTTTGGCTGGGTGTAATCATCAGGAAGCAGTAGTATCACCATCAGCATCAGGTGGATATGGTGTGTGTGTGTGACAAGGTGCAAAATTGAATTAAAAAAAAAACAATTAAAAAGGAGGGAATATTTAAGTTATTGTGTTGTTATTCAAACAAAAAATCTAATTTCAGCAGTTTTTGTTTTTTTGATAAATGAATTTTTAGAATATATTTTTAAAACTTTTTTGAGAAGTAAGATTATTGCGCTTAATAGTTCAAAAGTATTTCATAAAGTTTTACTCTCTCTCTTGTTAAAAAATTAGTGTCTTCGGTTTTGATGAAATCAAATAGTTCAATACAATTGGTTTTGGATGGTTTTAAGTCTGAAAACTCCGACGTTTTATCTAGATTCAAAAACTCTACTCTTAGCGATCTTAAACGAAAAGGTTTGATCAATTTATTTAATTCTGGCCTTATTAAGTGGTGAGTAGAAAATCGAGTAACTTTTAATGAATCGAAAACTCCATTTCCGTAGTACCCGTAGCGTGATGGGTGCGTTGGACTGTCATGCAAGGGGTCTTGGGTTCACTCCCTGCCTGTGCCATCTAACTTTTTTCACGGGTACTGCCTCTTGCGAGGAATTGACAAATCCTCCAAGAGTAATTCTTGTCATGAAAAATGCTTTCTCAAATTAGCCGTTCGGATTCGGCATATAAACTGTAGGTCCCTTCCATCTCTGACAACATTACTCGCACACAGGAATGGTTGAGAGTTGTAAGTCACTATAGGCCCTGGTTCTTCATGGACTGTTGCGCCACCTAATTTTTTTTTTTTTTTAAACTCAATTCTGACTACTGTCGTTAAAGCATATAAAGGATGGTTAAATTTAAGGGGCATTTTTTTCTGCATTTTATTTGGCATTTCTTAATTTCAGACTAATTCAATTTAAACCATGGAAAGATAGAATATCCAGCAACGCGTTAAAGTTATTCATTGTTATTATTAAAATGTGCGTTCAAATTAAAATGCATATCTTGTACTTTGTTTGGTCAATTTAATCGTCCAAATTTTTGTACAATAGGAGCAACCCGGCCTTTAGGAGATGAGAAAATACCAGTGCATGATCGTACAGCTTGTACTGCAGGGCCTTATTAACTTCTCATAGGAAGTAATTGCAATGGGTCCGATTTGTCGAATTGAAAATTTTGACATTTCTCTACGCTTCAAGGTCCCTAGAGTCGAAATAAAAGATTTTTAGAAAGATGTCTGTGCGTGCGTGTGTACGTACGTTCGTACGTCCGTACGTCCGTACGTCCGTACGTCTGTACGTCTGTACGTTCGCGACGTTTTTTTCGTTGTCCATAGCTCAAGAACCAGAAGAGATATCGACTTCAAATAAATTTTGTTATACAGATAATAAGGCAGACAGATGCAGAAAGGGCTCTTAAGAAAATTGCGTGGGTGGTTTTTTTACTATAGCAGTTTGAAAAAGGTGAACATTTTGGTTAAACCTAAATATCTCATGAACCAATAACGCTAGAGACTTGAATTAAATTTTATATCATATATTGTAACGTGATACAAAATAATTATACTTTTGGAAAAAATCCAATTAACGGTTTTTTATAAATCAAAAAAATTAAAAAAAAAATTTGTCACCTCGAAAATTTTACGAAATATGATGTCATCTCCAAAACAATTTTGTGCAACGAAGTATAATGTTTTTGACATCTGACAAAATTTTGAGAAAATCTAATTGACAGTTTTTTTATAAAAAATAAAAACTTAAAAAAAAAAATTGAATTTCGATACAAATATCTTTTCAAAAACTTGAGATTATGGCTTCAAACTTATTTTATCCTATAAGAAATATTATTTT
Organism: Eupeodes latifasciatus; assembly: GCA_920104205.1. Classification (NCBI taxonomy): domain Eukaryota; kingdom Metazoa; phylum Arthropoda; class Insecta; order Diptera; family Syrphidae; genus Eupeodes; species Eupeodes latifasciatus. Next base: position 15,159,999 of record OV049926.1, read on the forward strand.
CAACATTCTAAAAAATGTTAAGAAAAATCGAATTGAAAGTTTTTTTTTTACTAAAAATAAAAACCAAAAACAAATTTGTTTAAAGTTGGTAAAAATTGATTTTCGACTTAAATATCTTTTCAAAACTTTGAGATATTGGCTTTAAACTACTTCAATCTTTCAAAAATTTTGTTGTCAACATTCAGTAAAATTTTGAAAAAATCGAAATGACAGTTTTTTTACAAAAAAATAAAAACCGAAAAAAAAATTTAACAAAAATTGTTAAAAAGTGATTTTTGACTCAAATATCTTTTCAAAAATTTAAGACAATAGCTTCTAACTAATTTTAGATTATAAGAAATATTGTTTTCAACAATAGGAAACATTTTGAGAAAAATCGAATTGACCGTTTTTTTTACAAAAAATAAAAACCTAAAAAAAAATTATAAAAGTTGGTAAAAATTGTTTTTAGACGTAAATATCTTTTCAAAAATTTGAGATATTGCCTTCAAACTAATTTTCTCTTTTAAAAAATATTGTTTTCAACATTCTATAAAATTTTGAGAAAAATCGAATTGACAGTTTTTTTTTACAAAAAAAAAGACCTAAAAAAAAACAATACTAAAACTTGTATAAATTTACTTTCGACTCAAATAGCTTTTCAAAAATTACAAATATTGGCTTCAAACTTATATTATTTCACAGAAAATATTGTTGTCGATATTGAGTCATTTCTTTATAAAAATCCAACAGTCCGTTTCATCATAAAAAAATAAAATCTACAAAAAATAGTACGCAAATTTGGTAAAAATTGATACATATAAACAAACTTTTAAGCAAGACAAATCGACAGACGGGATGGGAAGTTATCAGTGTGGGTCGCATCGCAGCCTCTTTTTTTTTTCAAAAATGAGGTTGATCAAGCAGTAACTGTGAATGGTTTTGGCTATCGTGAGATGCTAACGAGCTTCCTAGGGCTCGAATTGGAAGATATATGGATGTGGACGACATGTGGATTCAACTTTCCACTTGTCACAGAGCTTAAGAAATACTAGCTCTGGCGCGACAAATTCAAAATTTCAATGGGCATGTTATCTCACGTAGTGAAGATGTCGATTGGCCGCCAAGATTATGTGATTTGACACCGTTGGACTTTTTACTCTGAAGTTATTTGAAAGAAAAGGTTTACGTCAATAAGCCAGCAGCAATTCAAGAGCTACAGGATGTGATAATTTGGCACATCAACGGCATATTACCTCAATTATGCCTCAGTCATTGAAAATTTGCACCTTCGAATGGAGGTGTGACGGCAAGGTCGCGATATTTTGCTCTATTCATAATTGAACCATTAAAATTGGTATGGTTCAATAATTCATAATAAGAAGAAATGACAATAATTTCTTAAAAAATTTGTGTTTTATTCAAAATCAACAATGGCCCTTAAAATTTAACCACCCTTTACTCTATCACTTTATTTGGTATGTATGTACATGCAAAGCTTGATTTTTAGTCCCCATTTCTGGTCTGGTGCTTTTGCAACTTTTTTAAGTTTCTAGGGCAGTATTGAACAAAGATTATTTCCATTTAGAGAAACACGGTCTTGTGACTTACAACTCTCAACCATTCCTGTGTGCCAGTAATGTAAGGAATCGGGAGGACCTACAGTTAATATGTCGATTCTAAACTGCCAATTTAAGAAAGCACTATTCATGACAAGAATTCTCTTGGAGAATTTTTCAAGTCCTCGCAAAATGCAGTATCCCTTAAAAAAAAACTTTAGGTGGCACAGGCTTCTGGTACCATCACGCCACGGGTACCGCATTCACATTTAGGAGTGATAATATCATGATTGAATCATTTAGCATGCAGTTCGTTTAAGTGAAGATTTAGGTGGATGTGGCGGGGTAACAAACGTTAAGCGTTACGAAGGCAAGAACCCCCCCATTCCGACCCTTGCTTCCTGCTGCCAGGATCAGCCCGCTGCACCTGTAAGTGGAGGGTTGTAATGGTGGTAAGGGAAGGAAGGTTTAAAGGCACTCTAACTGACATGTTCCGACCATGTGCTATGTGAGTGTGTTTTGAGGATAATAGCACCCCTACTATATGAGGGAATATGGAACCTACTGCCGAGAGTCCTTTTGCCGACAACACCTCGGTTCCGTTACAACGTTTCTTAAAAACTGTATAGTAAAGTTCCTTGTTTCACGTTTTTTACCGTTACTTTAAATTGTCACCCCTTAAGTAATTAATCTTTAACCTTTGAAACCAACTTTGGTCGTACTGAGAATTGTTCTTTAGCCGTACTAGTCGAATGTGGAATGTTGTACCATACCACTGTCATTGCAATTTGAAGAAATTCAAAACCAAAGTGCACTGACACATCCTACCTCTCTTTCTTAGGGCCTGTACTGCTACTTTATATACATAAAAAGGGTACTGAGAACCCTTTAAGTGAGCAACTTATACAAAAAAAGAGGCTGGGATGCGACCCACACTGATAACTTCCCATCCCGTCTATCGATTTGTCTTGCTTAAAAGTTTGTCTAAATGTATCAATTCTTACCAAATTTGCGTTCTATTTGTTAAAACTATATTTTGTATTTTTACTTAAATGGCAACACAAACATTTGTTAATATTTCATTTTGTGAGTTCCTTCAGTTGCTACAATCGTGTATTCTTTTTCATTTCGTTCACTTGTTAATAAACCTTCGCCTAATACAAACGTCTTCGCCTTTTATTTCCTTAAGTCTAAATTCTAACACTATTTTTTGTAGATTTTATTTTTTTTTTATGAAAAAACGGACTGTTGGATTTTTATAAAAAAATTACTGAATATAAAAACCAATATTTTCTGTGAAATAAAATAAGTTTGAAGCCAATATTTTTAATTTTTGAAAAGCTATTTGAGCCGAAAATCAATTTTTACCAACTTTTATTAATTTTTTTGTTTAGGTTTTTATTTTTTGTAAAAAAACTGTCAATTCGATTTTTCTTAAAATTTGTCCTAATGTTGAAAACAATATTTCTTATAAGTTAAAATTAGTTAGAAGCCATAATCTCAAATTTTTGAAAAGATATTTAAGTCGAAAATCAATTTTTACCAACTTTTGTAAAATTTTTTTTTCGGTTTTTAATTTTTTGTAAAAAAACTGTCAATTCTATTTTTTTCAAAATATTACTGAATGTTGAAAACAATATTTTTTGAAAGATAAAAGTAGTTTAAAGCCAATATCTCAAAGTCTTGAAAAGATATTTGAGTCAAAACTCAATTTTTACCAACTTTTTTTTTTATTTTTTTTAGGTTATTATTTTTTGTAAAAAAACTGTCAATTCGATTTTTCTCAAAATTTTTCCTACTGTTGAAAACAATATTTCTTATAAGATAAAATTAGTTAGAAGCCATAATCTCAAATTTTTGAAAAGATATTTAAGTCGAAAATCAATTTTTACCAACTTTTGTTATTTTTTTTTTTCGGTTTTTAATTTTTTGTAAAAAAACTGTCAATTCTATTTTTTTCAAAATTTTACTGAATGTTGAAACCAATATTTTTTGAAAGATAAAAGTAGTTTAAAGCCAATATCTCAAAGTTTTGAAAAGATATTTGAGTCAAAACTCAATTTTTACCAACTTTTTTTTATTTTTTTTTTAGGTTTTTATTTTTTGTAAAAAAACTGTCAATTCGATTTTTCTCAAAATTTTATCAGATGTCAAAAACATTATTCTTCGTTGCACAAAATTGTTTTGGAGATGAAATCATATTTTAGTCGTAAAATTTTCGAAGTGACAAATTTTTTTTTTCAGTTTTTTTGATTTATAAAAAAAAACGTTAATTGAATTTTTTTCCAAAAATATAATTGTTTTGTATCACGTTACAATATATAATACAAAATTTAATTCAAGTCTCTAGCGTCATTGGTTCATGAGATATTTAGGGTTAACCAAAATGTTCACCTTTTTTTTAAACTGCTTTGGTAAAAAAACCACCCACGCAATTTTCTTGAGAGCCCTTTCTGCATCTTTCTGCCTTATTATCTGTATAACAAAATTTATTTGAAGTCGATATCTCTTCTGGTTCTTGAGCTATGGACGACGAAAAAAACGTCGCGAACGTACGGACGTACAGACGTACGGACGTACGGACGTACGTACACACGCACGCACAGACATCTTTCTAAAAATCTTTTATTTCGACTCTAGGGACCTTGAAACGTCGAGAAATGTCAAAATTTTCAATTTGTCAAATCGGACCCATTACAATAACTTCCTATGGGAAGTTAAAAATACGTTTCCAATTTCTTCAAATTCTTCATAATTTTAGCGATTATTTGCGTCATTATTCAATTATAGAGGCAATAATCATCCCGTTATATGAATCAACACTTTTGAAGCAGATTTTAATAATTTTTACTCTAACTTTGATTATCTAGCGATCCATTTTAGTAAATGGCAAACATTTAACTAATATTGTGGCACTTTTAATGTGAGAGGTGTAAAAATCCAGTGTTACCAACTTGAAACTACGAAATAAATGATTTTAACGATTTAAAACAAAAACCCGTATTGAACTCTTTAACTATCCTTGAAAACATATCTTTCGAACACAGAAACAGAAACTTTTGCTACGATTTTTGTGCGTTTTTGAATTCTACTCAGATTTAAGGCTTCAGTTTTTATTTTGTCACTAGCAAACCTGGCGAACTTCGTTTCGCCACCAGATGGCTTCGTTTTTTGTAACATTTCGTTTGGGGATTAAAAGATGAAGAACAATTATTTTTTTGTTTTATATTTGAAAAGGAAAAATATTATTTCATTTCACAACAGTAATGAATTCATTTCGATTACAAAAATGAAGTGTAATTTAGTTGAACTTCTCTAAGTAAAAAATGGAAGTGAACCCAAAATAAATACTGAATCGAAGCGTTATACTTTTCCGCAAATTATCCGTTTCATTGAAGTGCTCTTTGGTAAACCACATTTTTTTGTTTTTTAGTCTGACGTTAACACAAACAAAGCAGATGGTTTCCCAACTCGTTTTTTTCCCAAGTCTTTTCACCGCAAGTCGAGTACCGTTGCAAAGTCGCGGTGGATGCAAATTACGCAATATCATAATAACTGAACCAACTTTGAGTTGCAAGTTATGTGGTGGAAATCCTGGTAACTCCAGAGAATTCAAAAACTCCTTTGGATAAATTTACAACATCATCGGGATTTGTTATGGAATCAACGGATTTGTATGTCACCAAATCGCCAGCGATTTTTGATGGAATGGTGAAATTCAGTGCGTGTACATCATTATTCTTTGCGGCGAGAATTGCTCGCTGACTTAACCAAGCATAATTCTGATAATTCTCACTAATGTTTGGGAAAACATTTTCAAAAAGAGCTAATTGAGAGTCTACAAATCGGCAAAAGTCGTTGGTAAGAGTAATTAATACAGTTGTCGCATCAACTGGCACTTTTCCATTCCCAACAGCTAACAATTGTTTGGAAAATTGTGCAGCACTTTGATCATTTTGAAGTTGAACTCTCATATTAGTGGTTAGCGATAATGTTTTTACGTTATTCCACAAAAGTGATGCCTTCAGGCAAGAATTCAATTCATCTGCAGGCGTTCCACGTGGAATTACTGGGAACGTCTGCCTGAAATCGCCTGCCAACAATATCATCAAGCCGCCAAAAATGTTGTTACTTCGTCGAAGATCCTTCAGTGTGAAGTTAAGTGCTTCAAGTGATTTCTTATGTGCCATTGTGCACTGATCCCAAACAATGAGCTTGCATTGCATCAACTATGTTCCCATTACACTGGATCGGGAAATATTGCATGTTGGAGTATCAATTGTGTTTAAATTTAGTGGCAACTTAAGTGTAGAATGTGCACTACTACCGCCATCCATCTAGAAGAGTTGCTTCAATTCCAGATGATGCTAACGCCAAAGCTATGTCACATCTTGATCGAATAGTGGCCAAAATTAATGAAATGACCAATGTTTTCCCTGTTCCTCCAGGTGCGTCCAGGAAGAATAGACCACCAGTATTTTTGTCCACCGCTTGCATTAATGTTTCGTATACTTGTTTTTGCTGTTCATTCAGCAACGGCACATTATTTCAAACGAAAAAAAAATGCAGCTCTCGATTTAATTTTTGGTTCAATGCATGGTGCATCGATCAATTTCGCGCAATCATTCCTATCTCAACCAGTAGCTTGTTTGCAATAGTCAAGCATTGATTCTCAATTAGAATCATTCCTTCATTGTAGATGTCATCGGTTATTTGCATGTCGGGATTATTCGTAAGTGAAGTAAGATATCTTCATATATGTCGTCTTTGTATTTGTTTCATAACTGAATTGGTTGTGAAGGGAAACATGTGGTTATGATAATTGCGAACAGCGTTCGTATTTGGTACGCATTTGATGAAACAACTGAATAAGCAAGTGTTAAATCCCAATGAGAATCGTTCTCCAGCAAACCCAATAGTTGACATACTTTTCAACATGTTTGGTATTGGAAGCCATTCACAGTTCTCAAATGCGCAAATGATTTTAGTCCTCGTACATTTACCAACAGCAGTCGAAAATAAAAACATTCATCATTTCTAGGATGAACAGTGTACATGCGATCTAGCGCATCAGTGAAAAACGCCACTTGCGCAGAACAATCCAACCGTTTCTCTTTTGAACTTTAACGCATTGCAATATCGGCATACAGTCGTCATTGGTACAATATCTAAATTGTCATCATCACTGTAGTTCGCAGTGGGATCATATTGGAATGCCAAGCGATTGTATTTTTTTTTTTTTTTTTATAATAAGCGCACACTTAAGGGGATATTACTACACTTATTATGTAAAGACACAATGAGCACTAGGAAAGAGAGAAAGGGGTTGAAAGGAGGTGTCGGTGCACATTGGTTTTGAATTCCTGAATATTGCAATGGCTGGGAAAGACAGAGTGTGGTAAGGAATTCCACATTCGCGTAGTACGCCTAAAGAACCATTCTCTATACTTGACGGTACGACCGAAGTTGGGCTTGAGGGTATACTGATGAGCATTCCTAGAAGCGCGAGTATTACGGTTGAACTGTTTAAGGGGAGGAATGCAGCTGGCTTTTTCACTAGAGCATAAACCGTTAAAATAACGGTAAAAGAGGGTGAGACAGGAAACTTTACGACGATGTTTGAGCGACGTAAATGATCCTATTATGGTATTATCACCAATCAATCTAAATGCTTTCAATACTGTCCAAGAGGTTTAAGTAAGTTGCAGGAGCACCAGCCCAGATATGGGAGTTATACTCAAGCTTTGGACGTATGTATATAAGTCTTGTAAATAACAGCCAGATCAGAGGGGGAGAAAAACTTCTTGCATCGCCTTAGAAAACCCAAACATCTTGCGGTGGTTGGTGATACACATACCGAGAATATTGAGATGTTCAGTCTCCTCGATGCAAGTGCCATCTATGGATAATGGCAAGGGGGGTATATCTCGCTTTAACGATACAAGACAGCATTGCGTTTTCGAAGCATTAAATTCCACGCGGTTTTTTAATCCCCATTGTAGAATGCTGTTTAGGTCGGAATTTAATGAACTTATCATATTTTGTCGTTGCAGTTCCACATCCGAAGAAGAGGGATGTGAGTCTGAAAACGAATATGAAAATCTAAGAGTACTATCGTCAGCGAAACAATGTATTGGATTAGAAGTTGCAGACAGGAGATCATTAATAAAAATGAGAAAGAGTTTTGGAGATAGAACAGAGCCCTGGGGCACACCAGCATTTATTTTGTGGTTTTCAGACTTGAATCCATCCAATACAACTTGTATTGAACGATTCGAAAGGTAATTACTAATCCAATAAGGGAGGGATTCATGAAAACCGAAAGCACGCATTTTCGATAAGAGAGCCTGATGCCAAACCCTATCAAATGCTTTTGAAATATCAAGTGCAATAATCTTACTTTCTCCAAGACGATGTAAAGATTTGTTCCACTGTTCGGTGAGATGAACCATGAGATCACCAGTGGACCTATTGCTAAGAAAGCCGTATTGCCGGTCATTAAGAAGCTTTCGATCTTCGAGATATTTCTTGAGCTGATAATTAATCAGCGTTTCCATGACCTTGGAAAGAAGGGACGTAAGTGCAATCGGTCGGTAATTAGAGGGTGAGGAAGATTCGCCTTTTTTGGGAATTGGCTGGACAAATGCGGTTTTCCATCCGCTCGGAACGAGACCTGAGGAGTAGGACAGATGAAAAAGCTTACGCAGTGGTTTTGCCAGCGTGGAAGAACACCTCTTCAGAACAATAGCGGGGATACTATCCGGACCAGCGGATTTATGTATGTTGAGATCTTTTAGGACTCTCGCAATAGTACGAGTGCGAAAATAGATTGGCCCCATAGAATCCCTAACGCGATCGATGACAGGCGGAATCATAACACTCACTGGCAGTGTTGAATTGGCGGCGAACTGCCTAGCGAAGAGGTTAGCTTTCTCGAGAGAGCTAACAAATGGAGTGTCATTGACACCGAGCGTAGGAACCGAGGAAGAAGAAGAATTTCTCATGTTTTTTACGAATGACCAAAAATTTTTACTGTCTGTGGGACATTGCAGTATTTTTTGCCGTAATTTTTGGTCATGTAAAAATTTGGTCCGTCGAATATGGGCGTTGCAGGCCTTCCTGGCTTGCGTGAACTTATTCCGGTTTTCCTCAGTTGGATTGGCTTTAAAACAACGGAAATTTACGTTCTTAACCCTAATAACCTCTTAACAGCTCGCATCGAACCATGCGTTTTCCTTAGGTCTGCTGCTTTTAACCCTATTCGGGATAAAGGTTCTCATTCCCAGGAGAATCAAACTTGTGATCATATCAGCGCTGGCGTCAAAGTTATCACGCAGTAAGAATATGATAAATTAAAATGTAAGCAAATCAGCACAAGCGATACTCTAACAGTATTTCGGCGCGTGTGCTGATTATGCATTAATATACTGCATTATAGTATCAAATTAATTATGTCTGAGAACTTAAATTTGTAAAGGTTCTCATAGGTTAAGTTTTTATAAATATTAGTGAGTAAGAAAATTGTATTTAGTATTAAGCAGATTGTGACATAGAAAACAATAAAATTTATTTTTTTAAATATACAAAGATAAAACTTTGTAACTGGCGCCCGAGCAGTTAACTTGATTTTGAAGCAAGGAAATTCTTTTTAACTTTGTGAAACGGTAAAAGTGCGGTGACGTACAAGAAAAAAAAAAACACGCAATAATTGTCAAGGATAAAATCCAAAAGTAACAGACTGATCATAACTTCGTGAAACAAATTAAAAAAGTGAAGTACAAGTTAAATTCAGTACGTGTAATCCAGAAAATAATATCCCAAAGTTACAAACTGATATATTCTTTGTGAAACAAAGGCACAAGTGAAGTACAAGTGAGAAGAATTCCGGCGTGAAATCAAGGGAAATCCGAACGTAACAGACGAGTGCCCCAGTAAGGCCCACCAAACTCAACGGCGGACACTAAAAAGGAGTAACACGAAGCTGTTCGATGGAGATTTATTTAAAAATTAGTCTGATATCGTAAGTCTTAATTACTCATTTAATTTGTAAGAAGAAAATATTTTATATCTACAAAGTGAATGAAAAAAAAAACCATTGCACAAGAAAACAAATATTAGATTAAATACATATAACCAAAATATAGGAAGTTATCGTTTAGAAATAAAAACGAAACATACAATTAAATATTTAAATGAAAAACAATTGAACAAAATTTATCTAAAAGTTTAATCAAAAGAAGTCTTGTAAAAAATCTAAGATTTTAAGTCACCTAAAAGAAAAAATCTAAATATTATCTTAAAAATCCTTTCTCTTACTTAAGAAAAAATCATCAAATATTCCAAACTTCTGAACATTCTACACACAGAGAAAAACCAATGTGAATTCAAAAAAAATAAACATGATTCAACATGTTTTGCCAATGATTTTGCTTCATAGATGTTTCATGTTAATTTAATATGATATTTTCGCAAACAAATTTAAATGAATTTAATCTTAAATCAGGTTAGTATAACATGTTAAATCAATATTGAGATCATATTAAAATGACTCTATGATTCATTTTGAATCATCTTTAAGGTCATGTTGAATTAACTTGGTCGACCTTGTTAAAACAATTAGGCTTCCTTTTAAATCGATTCGAACATTACTTTTGAATCATCATGATCATCATGTTAAATCAATTATACACATCCTGTTAAAATGAATTGTTCACATGTGAAAACAACATGACTTTTCCTGTTAAATCGTTTTGATCTACTATTGAAACAATACGATAAAACATATCAAAATAAATCGATCTCCATGTTAAAACAACGTGATGAGTCATATTAAATCAATAAGTTGTCATGTTAATTCATTGTATGAAATTCTTTAAAAAAATCGTTTCCATGTCAAAACACCTAGAAAATAATTGATTCAACGTGAATAGCAAAGAATTGTTTTATGAAATCAAAATGAGAAATCTTCAAAACAAGTGTAAATAAAAAGACAAGCAATAATGTTAGTTTTATTATATCTTTTATTTGTATTAATTTCTATTATTTGTATGTACATATATTGATAATAAACAGTAATTTCATCAATTGGCATCAGGAATGCCTATTTTACAATCTACAAGGAATTTAGCAAAACTTAAACCTGCTTTTGTACTTAGTGTTAAAGGAACATTAAGTCTAGAGTTAATGTTAATTCCAAACTATTTGAAGCCTTAATTTAAAAAAGAAGCGTAAACTTACTAGCTTGGGGCTTTTGGATTGGAGAACAGTGCCAATTCGTCAAAAAATCAAAGTTAGTTGCAGATGATTTTAGTTCAAGTTATCTTAATGTAAATATTTGCTGCCATTTATGCTTTACATCCTTCCAATTTGAAGAAATATCGAGATAGATAAACCCTTAAAGATTTTGAAATGGACACGTTAACCTCTGTAGTGGTAACAGGAGTTATAGGATCTCCTCCCAATTGTAAAAATTCAATTTATTTTCGTTTCCTACCGTGAACGCCTTGCTCTTTGGTTAACGCATCTGTCTTAAAGCTTACCCCCAGGGTTACCACAGAGAATTATGTTAAATTCCTGAAAATTAAAATTTAAAATACAGTAAATTATCGAAAAGTTTTGACAAAATATACCTACTTTTATTTCATTAGGGAATTGCTCCAGTTTGTCTTCTAATGTTGTTGGAAAATCCTTAGGCAGTAATTTGACTCCGTTAAAATAAATGTCACCCCAAAATGTATTGATTAAATCTGCTCGAAACAAATTACTCCAATGGCCGTTGGTTTTGTAGAAGTCTAAAACTGCTTCTGCCTTGAGGCTTTCTAATAAAATTAGTTCTTACTTCTAAAAAAAAATTAAACAGCAGAATGCAATTATGATTTAAAATATTATTTTTTGTCTACCTTAGACAGGTTCAAGATTCTGACATGCCAAATAAATGTAATTGTTGATGTTGTCGCAAAACTGGTCTGCCTTCCCAAGCAGGAAAAGACAAAGTATCATCATCAATTCCGAACTGTGTCATAAGTAGGCAGAACACAATTAATTATAAAAATAAATAGATAAATGAACAATTGTGCATACTCTACTCCTTCTTCAGCTGAATAAATTTTCTTTGAAACCCGTACGGAGACCAATCGGTGGAATAGCTTCTTGAATATCTTCTTTTGACAAGTCAAGTTATTTTGTTTTCTTGAATGATTGCTAAACTCACTTTTCACCAAAAAACTTTTCACTTCATAAAATGGTTTCGACGCGAGAAGCGACTATAATTGAAATGAACTGATAGAATTCGTCCAAATGTTTTGCAGTAACATACATAGTTCGGAGAAATAACGGCACTTCATGTAAATTTTGTGGAATTCAATAAATAATAATTTTATTTCAACAAGATCTCATATTAAATTAAGAACTATCAATTTTAATTCATGGAGCTTCAAATCGTTTTAACACGATCCAATCTTGTTTTAATATGATTAAATGTTGAAACAAAATTGATTTCGTGTGATTGCGTTATTACAATGAATTCTTTATAACGGGATAGTTTTTTATCATTCCTGAAAATTAAAGTAAAGGGTGTTTATGTGAAGAAGACAAAATATAACTCGATTTCAGATATTTATATTTTCAACTTTCTTTCATAATAAATATTTCATTGAGAAGGTAAAATTAATTGTATCTATGTATTTTAATTTTGAACAAATTTTCATTTCCAACACAATATTTGTTTCTTTTTTTATTGTTATAAATCTAAATGAACAAGAATGGCAAATAAACAACCAGAATTTTTTCGGTTTGTTTCAACACTACCCAATCTAATTTTAATAGGATAAATTGCTGAAACATAATGTACATGATAACGGAATAATTGTTTGTTACTTTGCAAAATAAAGGGTGTCCACATTGCATCTTTTGCATATGGAACTACTCCAAATTTCTTTCTTCGATTTTGTTTTAAAATAAATTAGATGGAATTACTTGTTTTGTATGACATGACTCATTTTGTTTTGTTGTAATCCAGCTGATGACAAGTCATTGGTGTTATTTAAAAGCATAGATTACAATAAAGTTAGCTAGGGCTTACGTGGCCACATTGGCAACACAATTTATGTATATCTAGAACGTTCATTAATAGACGAAATTATACAAATGTTATCAATACTTGACTAAATTAGTACCTATTCTAAACAAAGTTTTGTAAAAAAAAAGAAAACAATTTTTTCTTTAAAACGAAACAATTTTGACATGAAATCCATTGATTTTTGAAAAATATATTAAGGACTGTTATTTCAATTGGATTTCACTTACGTTAAGTTAAGAGATTGATTCAACAATTCAAGATGTTTTCAAGCTCATAAACTTTTATTTTAACAATAAAAATTTGTATCATAGAATTTCTGTATTGAACATTTCATTTTAACATTGTTGAATGTCAATTCTATAGAAAACAATGTAATTTTAACGTGAATCCTCTTGTGGTGTCTTTTATACGTTGCGTATTGTTAAATCATTGATATTATTGTACATAATGACATGATTCAATATTAAATCAAAATGAAACAACGTTGAATCGTAACGAAATCATTTAACAAAGAACAGATCACATATTATAAAAATCGACAATTCTTCCTTTTGATTTTACATTGCATTATTTTTCTGTGTGTATTAACTGCCAAACTATTGGGAAAGGGTAAAGAAAACATTTTTATCCATCAATTCAGTTCAAAAAAAAAAAAAAAATATATTTCCTTTTTAATTTTTTAAATTAAAAATAATTCGAAATGGAAGCCCAAATAGAAGCTCTACAAACTGCAGTTACGCAATTGACAGGTGCAATCAACTCTCAGATTGAAATTACTCAAAATCTTCAGAGAAGATTAACCTCATTAGAAACAGTACGTGCGATTCCTGTATTTCCAACTTCTCCACCAGGTCCTAAGACGGAAAAGGAACTGCAAGAAATAAGCAAGTTACCCGATTGTGTGAAGGAATTACATGTCTTTGACGGTAATCCCATCCAATACATCTCATGGATTCATAATGTCGAATCAATTTTAAAGGATTACGAAATTGTAAAGAATAAACCAATCTATAGGTCTATACTTCAAAGTATAAGACAAAAAATAAGAGGCGGTGCGGATGCAGCTTTGGTGTCGTATAATATTTTCGACAATGATTGGTTGTCAATCAAAAAATGTCTCTCTCTGCACTATGCAGACAAGAGGGATATTCGTACCTTAGAACACCAATTAAATAGCCTCTCTCAAGGTTCTTCAAGTATTGATGAGTTTTACGCAACAATAAACCATCAATTTTCCCTAATCATTAATAAAATAAAAACGGAAGACTATAGTTCAGAAACTATAAACGCACTCAACGAGAGCTATAGAAATCGTGCTCTTGACGTTTTCATACGCGGCCTTAACGGCGATCTTTCGAAAATATTAATGATTCAAAAACCACAAAACTTGCCTGAGGCATATGCATCGTGCCTTGAAATACAAAACCTCAATTTTAGGAATATGTCCTTACACTCAAAAGCAGGCTTTAATACTATGACTGCTCCAGTCAACCAGATAATGTCACATTTCAAGAATCAACCTAGACCTGTAAAACCGCATTATAATAATCCTTCTCAGCTCAATCTTCCAAATAGAAACATGGCCTATAATATCCAACACAATAATAATTATCAACGTAATAATGCTCCTAGACTCCCTAATAGACCTCCACCGCCAAGGCCAACTCAACCAAAACCTCCAGTCCCCATGGAAGTTGATAAGTCAATAAACTCTAGACAGGTCAATTACATGAACAGACCTTATAATAATCAAAATTCTAATCATAACTCTGGAAACAATACCCCAAATTCCGAAAATCTTCCTCAAAAACGCCAACGTCTTTACCACACCGACGTCCTTGACGAAGAAGAATATCTTCAAAAATATACAGAAGAATTCGATGAGGAACCGCTTCTTGCCGTGGATGAAGACATAGAAGAAAATTTCGAAGAAGGACAAATAAATTTTATGATAGAGGGAAGTCAAGCATCCCCTACATAGAATATTTAACAAAAAATAATAAAACACTGAAGTTTTTAATCGACACAGGTGCGAATAAAAACTTCATCAAACCTGAACTGGCTACAAAAGCACTCCCAACAAATGAGCCTTTTTCAGTACAATCAGCTGGGGGATCAATTAAAATAAACAAAACAATTTCTGCAAAACTCTTTAAAAGTATTGGAAACGATACAATTTTAGAATTTTACTTATTACCAGGACTCAGAACTTTTGACGGTATCATCGGCGATGATACATTGAAAGAGCTTGAGGCGGTAATAGACAGGAAAGAAAACTTTTTGAAAATCAAACCTGATATTAAAATTCCATTAAGACAGAAAGAATCTAAGCAAGTAAATAACATTGAAATAAGAGACACACATTTACCAGATAATATAAAGATACAGCTTAGAACAATTTTAGATAAATATAAAAATGTATTTGGTCCTGTAAATGATGAAGATACAATTGACACAAACATTAGAGCAGAAATTAAAACATCAACCGACGATGCAATATATACGAAATCCTATCCATATCCGATTCATATGAGAGAAGAAGTTGACACTCAAATACGGAAGCTTCTGAAGGATGGAATAATAAGGCCCTCGAGAAGTCCGTACAACTCTCCATTGTGGGTTGTGCCGAAAAAATCGGACGCGAGTGGAAAAAGAAAATTCAGATTAGTCCAGGATTATCGCAGATTAAACAGTGTCACAATTCCTGACACCTATCCTATACCAGACATTCAGACAACAATTGCAAGCCTATTAAGAGCAAAATATTTTACAACTATAGACTTAACGTCCGGGTTCCATCAAATTAAAATTAAAGAAAGTGATATCCAAAAAACAGCATTTTCCACGATGAATGGAAAATGGGAATATACTCGACTCCCATTTGGGTTACGAAACGCACCAGCTATTTTTCAGAGAATAATTGATGACGTTTTAAGGGAGTATATTGGGAAAATATGTTTCGTCTATATAGACGACATTATCATTTTTGGATCGTCAATTGAGGAACATTTTAAAAATCTAGAACTCATACTACAGAAACTAAAACAGGCCAATTTTAAAGTAAACTTAGACAAAACTGAGTTTCTTAAAGAAGAAGTCGAATTTTTGGGTTATCTGATAACAAACAAAGGAATTAAACCTGACCCTAAAAAAGTTGAAGCAATTCAAAAAATGAAACCTCCAGAAAACCTAAAAGAACTTAAAGGATTCCTTGGCTTAACCTCTTATTACCGTAGATTCATTAAGGATTTTGCTAAAATTGCAAAACCATTAAAGAATCTCACTAGAGGGGAGAAGGCTCAAATAAGAGCCAACCAATCAAGTAAAATCAGGATTCAACTAACTGAAATAGAACTAAAAGCGTTTAGAAACTTAAAAGAACTGTTAACCTCATCTGAAATTTTAATTTTCCCCGACTTCGAGAAGCCATTCATTTTAACAACGGATGCGTCGAACACCGCTATAGGAGCTGTCCTTTCACAAGGCGAAATGGGCAAAGACCGACCCATAACTTTTATTTCCAGATCACTAAATAGAACGGAGGAAAACTATGCGACGAACGAAAAAGAAATGCTCGCCATAGTTTGGGCTCTCGAAAGTTTAAGAAGCTATTTATATGGTGCAAAGAAAATAAAGATTCTAACAGACCATCAACCTCTGACATTCTCGTTTAGCAACAGAAACAACAACGCTAAACTAAAAAGATGGAAATCGAGAATCGAGGAATACAACTATGAACTTGTCTACAAGCCAGGAATAACTAATAAAGTCGCCGATGCGTTATCAAGACTGAAGTTAGAAGTCAACAACTTAACTCACTCAAGTTCAGCAACAATGCACAGCGCAGAAGAGGATAATTCAGACCTTATCCCACACTGCGAGGCACCAATAAATGTCTTTAAAAACCAACTAATATTTAGCGAAGGAGATAACATGCAAATATATGAAGAGCCTCACCCGAACTATCGCCGACACTTCATCAAACTTCAAAAGATCAATAAAGAAAATATAACCGAAATTCTCAAACAAAAACTAAACCCAAATATACTTAACGGTATAAAAATTCCCGAAAGCTATCTTCAACTCCTGCAGGAAGTCTACAAAGAGTTTTTTAGCAAATTCAAAATCCGTATCTCACAAAAATTCGTTCAAGACATAAGAAATGAAAATAATAAGTTTGAAATCATTCGAAAGGAACATAATCGGGCTCACCGAAATTATAAAGAAAATAAAGAACAAATCTTAGAAAATTATTTCTTCCCAGGCATGACGAACCTAATAAAAAAGTATACAAAAAAATGTGAAATTTGCAATTTAAGCAAATACGATAGAAATCCCCACAAACCAGAACTCCAAGAAACACCTATTCCCACCTATCCCTCGGAAATAATTCACATGGATATTTTTGAAATAGATCACGAGAAATTTATTTCTTGCGTAGACAAATTTTCAAAATTTTCTAAATTTTTTCACATAAAAGAAAAATCTGCATTGTATTTAAGGCAAAAAATAATTAAAATCCTACATTATTTTACGGTCCCTAAAATCTTAGTTACGGATAACGAAAGCAGCTTTATAAGTCCCATTATATCGAATTATATAAAAACATTAGGAATTCAATTATATCTTACACCTCCCCAGAAAAGTGAAGTCAATGGCACTATAGAAAGAGTGCACTCCACCATAATCGAATTGAGTCGCTGTTTAAAGAAAGAATACCCAGACTTTACTACAAAGGAAATTATAAATATAGCTGTAGACAGATATAATAATTCAATTCATTCTGTCACTAAAAAGAAACCTAGTGATGTGTTTTTAGGAAAGGCTCAAAGATTAAATTATCAAAACCTAGTTGATTTCCAGTCAAAAGTAAATGAGGATTTGTTAGAACGTATAAAAAAGAATCAAAAAAATAAATTAAAAAGAGCAAACCGAAATAGACACCGACCTAAAACTTATCAAGTAGGAGATACAGTTTACGCCGCAATTAAACGTAGGGATGGCAAACAAAAGCCTCTTTTCTCAAAAGAAGTCGTAGCAAAAGATAACAGGGTTACAATTCTAACCGAAAGTGGAAGAAAGATCCACAAATCTCAGCTTAAAAATACGTCTCCATAAAGTTATTCTCTTTTTCTTCTAGGTTACTTTTATATTTAACATCAGCTGCGTTCAATGTATATGAATACAACACTCCTTTAATTGAAGTAAAACAAGGAAATGGGAGAATAATACATGGCCACTTCAAAATGATACATGTTATTAACCTAACAAAATACGAAGACCTTATACTGAATATAAAGCCCACCATCGAGAATGAAATAGACAAAAATAGTATCCTCTACCCACAACTTCTTAACCAACTTACAGATTCAGAAAACTTATTGCAAAAGCTACAAATAAGGAATAGAGACAAAAGATCCATAGATTGGATAGGCGCGGCATGGAAGTGGATAGCCGGAAACCCGGATGCCACAGACTGGGATAGCATATTGAAATCACAAAATGAAATCATTGAAAATAACAACAACCAATATAAAATTAACAATGAACTAAAATCAGTTACTCAAGATTTAATAGAAAATTACAATAAAATCATTCAACGAAAAGGTAGAACAGGTATAGATAAATACGAGCAAATGCTATTCAACAAATTAATTATCTTCAAACAGAAACTTAAGGAAATTATATCAGCGAACCATTTGGCAAAAACAGGAATTATCAACACAAACCTATTAGATATAACTGAAATACAGAAAATAGTTTCTGAAATAGAAACACTTCCCTATGAAAATGAAATAGAAGCTATGGAATACGCAGAACCGTTCATAATTCAAAAGGATTCTATTTTGCTATACATAATATCACTCCCAAAAACTTCAAATAAAGTTTATAATCATGTTATAATACGAGCTACTGTAATTGAGAATAAAAGGATACATTTAGAAAGTAATGAAATTATAACAGCTCACGACGAGACATTCTCCATTATGGAAAAATGTGACAAAATAAGAGAAACTACCATATGTAAAGAAAAGCAACTTCAAAAATTAACACCTGACCATTGCCTAAACCAGCTTAAAAAACAATTAAATGCTTCTTGTGACTTTCAGTTTTATAAGAAACCCATTATAGAATTAATAACAGATAATATCGTTTTTATTTCAAATTTTAGAGGAAATCTCAAACATAATGAAAAAACAATAGTCTTAAATGGTACATATCTGGTTCAATTCAATAATGATTCAATTAATATAGATGGAAAAAATTACTCTAATACAGAAGTTACTAGTTTTCAGATTCTACCCCCAATATTAAAAGGAAATTTGTCAGAAAAAAGGTTAAAAATAGATTTGGAATATTTACATGATTTACATTTAGAAAACATAAAGAAACTTAACATTTTTGAAAATTTTAAAGAAATATCTATATTTTCCAATTTTATATTGTATATATTTGCATCTATAATTTGTATTGTATTAATTTATAAAAAATGTAAAAATAGAAAATCAAAGCAAATTGAAATTAAACTTCCTGTCATTCTACCCCAGGTAAATGACTTTAAGGAGGGAAGAGTTATCACGCAGTAAGAATATGATAAATTAAAATGTAAGCAAATCAGCACAAGCGATACTCTAACAGTATTTCGGCGCGTGTGCTGATTATGCATTAATATACTGCATTATAGTATCAAATTAATTATGTCTGAGAACTTAAATTTGTAAAGGTTCTCATAGGTTAAGTTTTTATAAATATTAGTGAGTAAGAAAATTGTATTTAGTATTAAGCAGATTGTGACATAGAAAACAATAACATTTATTTTTTTAAATATACAAAGATAAAACTTTGTAACTTCAACGTCACTATCGAGGAAGCATAGTGACCAGTTAATAATAATAATTATTGAGACCGTCCCAGTTGGCTTTCTCGTATTGCCAAACGGTTCTCTTAGGAGCTCTTTCTTTAACTGGAGAGTTTTTACACGAGAAATTTGCTGATATGACACAATGGTCAGATGTGCCTAGAGGAGATAGAACACTAACAGTGTACTTATCAGGGTCAGAGGTAAGAAACAAGTCAAGAGTGTTTTCTGCTCGACCTACCACGTCCGATATTCGAGTGGGCT
The DNA here is from genome assembly GCA_920104205.1 of Eupeodes latifasciatus. Classification (NCBI taxonomy): domain Eukaryota; kingdom Metazoa; phylum Arthropoda; class Insecta; order Diptera; family Syrphidae; genus Eupeodes; species Eupeodes latifasciatus. The sequence continues at coordinate 15,179,737 of OV049926.1, forward strand.
CGTTGACCAGCTGAGTTAGGTGGTTCAACTCAGCGAAGATCTCAGCACACACTCCTTCGGATGTTGTCTGCCCCGAATGTTGAAGCCATGAAGAATTGTGTACATTGAAATCGCCCGTAACAACGATTTCAGTGCGAGGATAGGACGAAACAATTCTTTGGATGGAATCAGACAAAGCATCAAATTCACGAGAAGTTGACACTCTGTCTAGATTGGGGCTTCGATAAAGGAAGCAATAGTGAACGATTTACTTATTCACGGAAAATTTAAACCACATAAAATTGAAAAAAGAATTGGTGCAGAGACCATATTGTGGCAAAAACTGATAAGCAACATCATTCCTAATGTATATGGCGAGACCATGGTGGGAAAAGAATAATGGCACCAAGTTATACCCTTGAATAAAGAATTCAGTAGGATCGGAATCCTCACCTACTTGGGTTTCACTTAGTGCCAATACAGCTGGCCTGTTTAAAGCAGTATGGGAGTACACAGAAAGAAAATTCGCTCTAAGCCCACGAATATTACAATAATCTACCCTGAAATTTCTAGCCATTGCAAATAAAAGAATAACAAAAACCAAAACAGACAAAGACTATAAGAAAAAATATTACTGAGTTGAACCACAGAATGCTATTCGATACACGCCCCTACTAGTGTTATGCCTTAGTAGTGACTAAGATCGAATCCGCCCCTGTCAATGCAAAACAGTAAACAATTTTTTTTGTCAATAATCCGTCGAACGACGACGTAGCCCGTGTATAAATTGCATTGGTTATAAAACGCAATGCAATTTGATGCACATGCATGATGCCAATGATCTTCGTGTGCTCACGCGTTGTCTCAATCGGGCATTTTCTCTTAATATATTTTGTCTTTCTTCGCTTAAGTTCTGTGAATACACTTGTTGATTTTTAAAAAAAGGTAACTGATTTTTTCGAAATTATAACAAACTAGCTGACCCTGCAGACTTCATACTGCCTCAATCGATAAATAAAAGACCTAAACTTTTGTATAAATTAATTTCAAAACAAACAAAACGTATTGAATAAAAAAGCATTTTTTTAATGAAGCATGCAGTTTTATTATTATTTTCGACACATCATGTTGCATACTTAAAAAAACAGAGTTTGCCTGAAATACTGGCTATTTATAAGGTTTAAATTTTTATTAACAGACACACACTGTTATGATACAGTTTGTTAATCAATTTAAAGCTTTCTCATAAACTATATTTTTTGTTTTGTTTTGTGGTGCGTAAATAAACAAAGAAGACGGTTTTCCGACGCGCGAACACGCGACGTATAATTGTCCATGCGTGAAACAGGGAAACTCCAAGTTGATTCAGCAAACTTCTAAAGACTGTCCTTGCGATTTATTTATTGTCATCGCAAAGGCCAGGCGTACTGAAAATTGTAAGCGTTTAAAATCGAATGGTAAATCCGTTGGAATTATCGGTATTCGCGGGATTAAGACATCCTCTCCTTTGTATTTTACTTTTATGATTGTTGCCTCAATGACGTTATTCATCAGCTTTTTCACAGCCAGTCTTGTTCCATTGCATAGTCGAGGTTGATTAATGTTACGCAGCATGATGACAACTGATCCTACTTTTAACTGCAAATTGTGAGGTGGTAATGCAGGCAATTCCAGTGAATTTAAAAACTCCGTGGGATAGTTGACTACGTCATCCTGGTTCATAACGGTGTCGACTGATTTAAGGGAAACCAACTGTCCTGAAAGAAAATTCTGAATGGTCGCATTGAGATCCTCGACATCTTTATTTTTCGCTGCCAATATTGCTCGTTCACCCAGTCAATTATGGTTATTGAACTTTTGCGCTATATCTGGGAAAACACGGTGAATAAGCTCCTCTTTTGAATCTGTGATGTGACAGAAATCTGTGGGTAATGTGATGAATCCGGTAAAGGTGTCCATTACAACTTTATTATTTCCATAATCTAACAACTGCTTCGCAAGCACATTTGCAGTTTCATCATGTTGCAAAAATACTCGCATGTTAGTTGTTAGCGGACCCGACAGACGTTGCCTGTCTACACGTCTTTAATTTGAAAATTTCAAACTTTTTTTAATAAGCTAAAACATTCTGGACCATTTTGATGAAAATTATTATTCAAATGTTATGACAATATCTAACGTCATTACATGTAAATTTATTACAATTAGACTAATCGATAGCGTGTGAGTATGTGTAATGAAATCTTCATCTTGTTTTAATTAAAGGTAAAAAAGCTTACACTCAAACTATTTTATTTAAAAAATATTTTTTTTTATTTACAAAAACTTAATTTATCGTAATGCCATTGGATGTACAATATTTTTGGTTAAACCCTGAGGTGTATAAATAAATAAATTCGATGGTTTTCCAACTCTGGAACACGCAACATATAATTGGCCGTGAGAAAAACATGGGTTTTCTAAATCTGAGCCACAAATTGCCATTGTTTGGCCTTGTGACTTATTTATAGTCATAGCATATGCCAAGCGGATTGGAAATTGTAAACGTTTGAATGGTATAGGCGAATCTGAAGGAATCATTGGGATCCGTGGTAAAAGTACAATTTCACCTTGAAATTTTCCACTCAAAATAGTGGCTTCAAGAATGTTGCCCATGATTTTTTTTACAACTATTCGCGTGCCATTACACAATTTTGGGGCATTTAAATTTCGAAGCAAAATTATAGGTGAGCCAATTTTCAGTCGCAAATTATGTGGTGGCATTCCAGGTGAATCTAGTGAATTTAGAAACTCTACAGGATAGTTGACAACTTCGTCAGGATCAACAACAGTGTCAATCGATTTAAATGTAATTCCATCACCAGGCAATGACTGTTGTATTTAATAATTGATGGCGTCAACATCTAAATTTTTTGCGGCTAAAATAGCTCGCTCTCGCAGCCATTCATGGTTAGTATAATTATGTCTTAAATCTGGAAAGATACTTGTTATTAACTCATCTTTGGTAGCCACCATGTTGCAAAAGTTCTCTGGAAGTCGAATATATTGTGTATCTTCATACAATTGAATTTTACCGTTGCCAATGTCTAACAATTGTTCAGAGAATCCTGACGCTAATGGATCATTTTGAAGTCGAACGCGCATATTAATAGTAAGGCATAATTTAGTGACACTTGGCCATAGATAAGATTCTTTCAAACTTGCGTTTATTTCGTCTGCATATGTCGCGCGTGGAATGACTGGTAATGTTTGTCTGAAAGCACCAGACAGCAGCAGTAGAGCATCACCGAAAAGCCGAGCATTATTTTTGATATCTTTCAGGGACCTGTCGAGAGCTTCAAGCGAATGCTTGTGGGCCATTGTACATTCATCCCAGATAATAATTTTACATTTTCTCAAAACTTCAGCCATGCCTGAATGCTTCTTTATGTTACACATTGCTTCGGGATTTGTATGAACGTTCAAAGGTAATTTAAGTGCTGAATGCGCAGTCTGTCCACCATCAAGTAACGTTGCTGCAATGCCTGATGAAGCAATGGCCAATGCAATATGATTTTGAGATCGAATCCGCGCAAGTATCAGTGCGATAAGAAATGTTTTACCAGTGCCACCTGGAGCGTCTAAAAAAAAGAATCCACCTTGCTGTGCTGCTATTGAAACGTTAATTTGATCATATACATTTCGTTGTTGAGCAGTAAGCAATTGTTCATTTTCCGCAACAAAAGTAGCCAAAGAAGTCTTATCGAACTGGTGTTCACGTTGAACATCGCTGTTGATGATGTCTACTGCTATGGGCGATTCGGCGCTGGCATTCCAAAATGGATGAGCGGCATGTTTGAAATAAGAATACAAATATCCTCAATCATTATTAATGACTCGTTGTATATTTTGGCGGAGAATTCAATATTAAGATTTTGATTAGTAATTCTAGTCCGATGCAAAATATCCTCACTCATTGAGTCTTTATATTTGTTCCACAGAGCAGATGCATCAGACGGAAAACACGTTGTCAATATTATTGAAAAAAATTGACGAATTTGTTGGGGAGATGAGCTCAGTGCTGCATCTGCAAGTGTGAGATCCCTATGGTTATCATCCTCCAATAAATGTAACTCACGACACGCATCGAAGAAAGAGTCGTATGAAGTACCATTGACTTTTCGCAAATATTGGAAGGACGTCGGTCGGTCCAGGGACGTTAACCAGTAATAAACGCAAAAAAAAAAACATTCGCGTTGCTTAGGATGAACTGTATATAATCGACCTAAAGTTTTTGTCATAAATATATCAGCGAATCCTGGTACTGGAATGCCTCGTTTCCGCGGTTCCCAATTCTTTGATTGTTTATTCCATGTAAAAAATTTAGGAACATCAGTGTACATCAACGTCCTTGCGAATTGACCAACAGCAACTTGTCGACTACAAAGGTTAAAAAATTGAGTAAGAGTTGTTTTTGGAGCCGTCAAAGCCTGTTGTAGTGCAGTTTCTTCTGTAAAGTAAACACGCTGTCCGTTTTCAAGATGCACAGCCAAATGTATAACAGCAGGATCCCTTTCATGTATAGGGAACGTAAAAATGCGCCAAATAGCTTCGTTGCTACTTATGTATCGACCCATTTGATAACGTGTTATTTCGTCATTGTCGTTAACAGCAAATATAGCTTTATCACTACCCTTGTGAACATATTTACAAATGTATTTGATAGACTTCGTTTATGTGCGCTTTGTAGGTTTTGCACAGCAATGGCGAATATGGAACTACCCAGCGATTATCAATATCTACTCTCACACCATTTGACAGACGCAATTCATATGATTGACCACCCTTGTCTACGTCTCTACGTCGATAAGATGGATAACCGTCCATATTGGTGATAGTATCAGTTTCACATGGTTTTGGAAAACGTTTTGTACATTTTCCATTATCCATACATGGCGACATCATGTTTAGAGTGCCACATGGACCATGGATCATATTTGTAGTAACAATGTTAAACAATTCTGGATCAACATTCGGATCTGGAATTTCCGCTGAAATAATTTTGTCAATTTCTTCTGCGCGTATTTTATCCACCAACCAAATTAAAATATGCGCATGAGGTAAACCTCGTTTTTGCCATTCAACAGAGTAAAGCCAACAACGCGTTTCACCAAATACCGAGTAATGTGTAATCAAATTCATCAAAGATTTTAATTTTTGTTTAAAGACACGTGCAGTGACATCATGACGGTGCATCGATGTTTGACTAAAACATTTTTTTAATTTGATCGCAGCGCTAACTGTCGGGACAGACTTGATAAAATTTGGTCACGCAGTTGTTGAGATGCTTGTTACATATAACTGCTAGATGGCGCTTTTATAGAAAGCTTACATCGCGCCATAGACCCTTAAGGTGCAACGGTGCGCGTTCCCAATAGCACTTTGCCGCTAGATGGAGCTAGGGGCGTAAAATCGGTTTTTATTTTTTAAAACCTTTTAAAATTGAATATTATTTAATAATTGAATCTGCGATGGTAGCGCCGTCTGTCGGATCCAATGTAAAACATTCCAAAATGTAAATCTAAACCATTCTCAGATCCCCTTGAACACACACAAAAAATTTCATCAAAATCGGTCCAGTCGTTTAAGAGAAGTTCAGTGACATACACACTCACAGAAGAATTATATATATTAAGATTTGCTCAGAATGTGTAATACAGAATTTTTTATATGTATATGGATTTGGGGTCAACCAAATTTTTCAATTTTTTCTTAAATTGCTCTATGATAAAAAAAACACTCACTAAATTTTTTTAAAAGTCGTTTTTGCATATTTTTCTTATTATCTTTAAAACAAACGTTATTTGAAGTCGATATCTCTGATGTTTCTAGAAATATGGTTGACCCAAAAGTAAGCTTTGGTTTAGAATATAGGGCCCTTTGAAACGTCAAAAAATTTTAAAATTTTCAATTTCACAAATCGGAACTTTTACAATAGCTTTCTATAGGAAACTAAACGGAGTTCACCGCTTTTCTGTTGAAATTTTTCCTGAATTTTGTCTGCTATAAACCTCACGGAGCCCGAGACCTTTCCAACGAATGAAAAACCGTGGAAATCGGTTCGTGCGTTCTGGAGTTATAGCTTCAGGAAGGAAACCCCGACTTATTTTTATATAGTAGATGATCTAAAAATGAATTTAAAAAACAAAAAACTCTTAAAACCTTTTCTACAAATAATTTATATGTTTTTTAAATCCGTTTGAAAAAATCCATAGGTAATCGTATTAAATATTTGCTTTGGAATTTTTTCCATCTAAACAAAGTATTAAAGTCGTCGTCTATATAATATGTACGTGGATGAAAATTCATTGCCTAACACAAAAATAATGTCCATTCTCAGGGCACCAAAAAAGAACAACTTGAATAAAAATCTGCCACCACAATATTAAATTCACATTTTTGAATTTTTTCATGTTCTCGTTTTTTTTTTAAGTTTTATTTTTTCTAGCACATTTTTTGTGTTTGCCCCACAAATATGTGGTTTACTATAAAAACACTCTTATACATCCAAAGCATACTCCTATACACTCACCCCCAGGATCCAGGATCTAGCCCACACATATGAATGTACATTATGTAGTCATCGTCGGTTGGTATATGTGTTGTGTACTCATATATATGTTTGTATGTATGTAAGTATGTGGAGTGCATATGTACACCTTAAACGGTTTATAATATCCTTGGTGTCGGTCCTTCGGTCGGTCGGTTGGTTGTTTGGTTGGTTGTGGTTCGGTATTCGGTGTGTTTCAATTTTATTAACCCATATAAAGGAGAAACAAAAGAGGAACATATTGCTCCTGCTGTATCAGCATATGTATGAATATAAAACAAGGAATAGAGTTTGGGGTGCTTTGATGGAAAAAGTCGAGGAATTTGTACCGTCTGGTTGAATAAAACCGGAAAAAAATTGAAAATAAAGAACAACTCTGGAATTTTGGCGTCATTATCTGACTCTAATGGCCTTCGGAAAATGTAAAGGGAATAATAATAATAATATTTGCGACAACAACAAAAATAGTTGAAGTAATCTAGGGGAGAGACATTCCAACCTACATATAACAGAACACACACATTGAAGTCAAATCCTTTCAGATAAAGTTGAATTTTATCTCAAATAGCTTTATATTGTACCTTCCTGGGACTAGTTTTGAGTATAAAATGAGACACTTGCATTTGCAAAGTAAATTTTTCTATCATGACTTAAAAAAAGACAGACACCTAACCTACTCACTTGAGGGACAGGACTGCCAGGTGGAACTGCATATTTTGGATTTTGGTCCATAGTTTTCCTCAATGGCAATATAAGACATTAAAGAAATTCGGCTATGTTCTAGTTCAATAATGTCTTGCATCTCTAGACTCCAAGTTGAAGTAGGTCTTAGATTTAAGCACTGTGAGAAAATATAGAGTTTGAGACGTGTACCGTTTTCTGTCACTATTTTTTAAAGAATTTTTATCATTCCATTGAAAGTTATTGTTAATAGTCTGATTTTTATGAGCTACAAATTTTGACATTCCTATAGACATTTCAAAGTCCCTAGGTACTATTTTAAGTGTTGTTTTGATGGTTTTATTATTGAAACAACAATTTATTTTTTAACTAGGAACAATTATATTTTTATTTGAATATATTTAAAATGTATTTTAACAATAAAATTACTCTCGCGAACTATTGATTTTAACTTTATCAGAAAATATGCACCCTGCGTCGGTCGCTTACAAAAAGTATATAAATCCGAAAAACTAAATGGATACCAACCTGTGAGATATTTCTCCCTGCCGCATCATCTCCATTTATTGCTTTTTTAGGGAACGAATTTATTCGCTCTGTTTGATTTGTGAAACACTACATTAAGCATTTTAATAAAAATTTTGGTTAACCCCAAATATCGCTCTAACGAATAACAGTAATGACCTCCATTTAATTTTTGAATCTTTAATTATAATGTGACGTGATACCAACTTAATTTAATTTGAAAAAAATTATTAACAGTGTTTTGTATAAATCAAAATCACTGAAAACAAAATTTACCGTATCGAATATTTTATGAACAAAAAATAAAACCTGCGGAATCTGGTTCAATTTTGAGAAAAATGGAAGTAACAATTTCTTACAAAAAATATTCGAATATCTCGAGAATAGATGAAAATATTCACTTTAAAATTATTTCATTCTATGCAAAATTTTGTTATTAAAGTAAAACAATGTTCTTAGAAAAATCAAACAGGTATTTTTCTTATAAGAAATAAAAACTTTCAAAAAATGCTGCTAAAATTGATTAAAAATGGTTTTCGACTAAACCTGACAGGAACAAAAACGGATTTTGAAATCATACTTTTGCTAACTTGAAGTTAGTTTTTTAGAAAAAATCAATTGACAACTTTTTTAACGAACAGTGGAGCAAATCTTTACATCGCTTTGGAGAAAGTAAGATTATTGCACTTGATATTTCAAAAGCATTTGATAGGGTTTGGCATCAGGCCCTCTTATCGAAAATGCGTGCTTTCGGTTTTCACGAATCCCTGCTTCATTGGATTAGTAATTACCTTTCGGATCGTTCAATACAAGTAGTATTGGATGGGTTCAAGTCTGAAAACCACAAAATAAATGCTGGTGTGCCCCAGGGCTCTGTTCTATCTCCAACACTCTTTCTCATTTTTATTAATGATCTCCTGTCTGCAACTTCTAATCCAATACATTGTTTCGCTGACGATAGTACTCTCAGCTTTTCATATTCGTTTTTAGACTCATATCCCTCTTTTTCGGATGTGGAACTGCAACGACAAAATATGATAAGCTCATTAAATTCCGACCTAAACAGCATTGTTCAATGGGGATTAAAAAACCGCGTGGAAAATAATGCTTCGAAAACGCAATGCTGTCTTGTATCGTTAAAGCGAGATATACCCCAATTGCCATTATCCATGGATGGCACTTGCATCGAGGAGACTGAACATCTCGATATTCTCGGTATGTGTATCACCAACCACCTTTTGTGGAACGATCACATACGCGATGTCGCCAAAAATGCCGCAAGATGTTTGGGTTTTCTAAGGCGATGCAAGAAGTTTTTCTCCCCCTCTGATATGGCTGTTATTTACAAGACTTATATACGTCCAAAGCTTGAGTATAACTCCCATCTCTGGGCTGGTGCTCCTGCAACTTACTTAAGCCTCTTGGATAGTATTGAACGTAGAGCATTTAAATTGATAGATGACAATATCATCATAAGTTCATTTACTACGCTTGAACATCGTCGTAAGGTCTCTTGTCTGACTCTTTTTTACCGTTACTTTAACGGCTTATGCTCTAGTGAAATAGCCAGTAGCATTCCTCCCCTTAAACAGTTCAATCGTAATACTCGCGCTTCTAGGAATGCTCATCAGTATACCCTCGAGCCCAACTTCGGCCGTACTGTCAAATACAGAGATTCGTTCTTTAGCCGTACTACGCGAATGTGGAATGCCTTACCACACTCTGTCTTTCCTAGCCATTGCAATATTCAGGAATTCAAAACCAATGTGCACCGACATCTCCATCTCCTTTTAAACCCTAGTGCTCACACTGTGCATCTGCATAATAAGGGTAGTAATATCCCCTTGAGTGTTTGCTTATTATAAAAAAAAAAAAAAAAAAAAAAAAAAAAACACGAATTAAATAACAGAAGCCTAATAATAAAAGGCTTTCGACTCAAGTAGTATGAGAGCAAAAAAATAAAATATTGACTTCAAATTTTGTATGCACACTAAATATTCTTATCAACATTTAGTTAAACTTTAAGAATTTTTAAGTGGAATTTTTGGATAAAGAAATTTTATCGAATGTTGCAAACAATATTTCTTATAAATTAAAATTAGTTAGAAGCCATTATCTCAAATTTTTGAAAAGATATTTGAGTCGAAAATCAATTTTTACCAACTTTTGTTAATTTTTTTTTTCGGTTTTTAATTTTTTTTAAAAAAAACTGTCAATTTGATTTTTTTCAAAATTTTACTGAATGTTGACAACAATAGTTTTTGAAAGATTAAAGTAGTTTAAAGCCAATATCTCCAAGTTTTGAAAAGATATTTGAGTCGAAAATCAATTTTTACCACCTTTTATACATTTTTTTTAGGTTTTTATTTTTTGTAAAAAAACTGTCAATTCGATTTTTCTCAAAATTGTTCCTTATGTTGAAAACAATATTTCTTTTAAGATAAAAAAAGTTTGAAGCCTTAATCTCAAGTTTTTGAAAAGATATTTGAGTCGAAATTCAATTTTTATCAACTATGAGTAATGTTTTTTTTTTAGGATTTTATTTTTTATTAAAAAAAACTGTCAATTAGATTTTTCTCAAAATTTTATCAGATTTCAAAAACATTATGATTCGTTGCACAAAATTGTTTTGGAGATGAAATCATATTTTAGTCGTAAAATTTTCGAGGTGACAAATTTTTTTTTTCAGTTTTTTTGATTTATAAAAAAAACCGTTAGAGCCCCCGCAGATTTCAGACTTTTTATAGGCCGATAGTTTGGTCGGCGTCTTAATCAGTATGGATAGGAATGCATATGCGCACACTACAGCGATTCAGTATCGGCCGATAAAAAAGTTTGATGGGCTACCCGATTTATTCAAACTAATCTGTCGGCCAACTATCGGCCGACTGTTTAATCAGTATTATCGCTTAATTGGATTTTTTTCCAAAAATATATTTGTTTTGTATCACGTTACAATATATAAAATAAAATTTAATTCAAGTCTCTAGCGTCATTGGTTCATGAGATATTTAGGTTTAACCAAAATTTTCACCTTTTTTTAAATTGCTATGGTAAAAAACCACCCACCCAATTTTCTTGAGAGCCCTTTGTGTATCTTTCTGCCTTATAATCTGTATAACAAAATTTATTTGAAGTCGATATCTCTTCTGGTTCTTGAGCTATGGACGACGAAAAAAACGTCGCGAACGTACAGACGTACGGACGTACGGACGTACGAAAGTACGTACACACGCCCGCACAGACATCTTTCTAAAAATCTTTTATTTCGACTCTAGGGACCTTGAAACGTCGGACCCATTACAATAACTTCCTATGGGAAGTTTAAAAAGTGCATAACTTTTTTAAATTTTAATACTTTAATACTTTTATACTTTAAAAAATAAAAATACTATTGATTAAATAATTTAATGTTTCTTTTACTTATATAGAAAATGCTTTAAATTATTATATTTTTGTACCTAATTACAACAAGTCTAACTTTAATGCAATGAATGAATATTCTGTCTATCTATCTATTCGCTGGGAATCACATATGTATGTATATCTAAAATCGAATTAAATAACGGTAACGATATTTTAGTACTCGTATCTATTGTCAATGAAGCTAATCATAGACTTGTTCCAAATAAAAAAGCCAAATCTGGGAGTAATACTCCATATTTTAATAATGGACGAATAAATATTAATAATAGAAAAAATAAATCTTTAAAGTTACTCAAAACTAATAGCGATGATGTTAATTTGCGGTCAAGTTATTTGAATATTCAAAAAGAATTCGGTAAAATCAAAACATTTTAATAAAGTGTCTATTTGTTCTCTATTGAGTCAAATATTAAATATAATAGTGACAATTTTTGGAAATATATTATCTCTAAGCGCTAACGCAATGGGTACCAAAGCTGTATAAAGTACATCAACCAATCAACAAGCGATACCTATATAAACTTACCAATTTTTTCTACCATCGTTAACAGAATTTTCTGAATTTGCAGAGACAAAACCGAATGACAAAATCGACCTAATCGGTGATTTTACCGTATACGGTTAAATATACCGTATTGTCTGAATATACTCATTTAAATTATATTGCCACTGGCACACAGGAATGGTTGAGAGTTGTAAGTCACTAGGACCTAGTTCTCAACGGACTGCTGCGCCACCTAATTTATTTATTTAGATCTAAAAAATATCTGCTCTACCAAAGTAATTTGAGAAAATCGTTTGTGATAAGCTTACTTTTCAATTAAAGATTTTGTATGCCAACCATTAAACAGTTCAACCCTAATACTCGCTATTCTAAGAATTCTCATCAGTATACCCTCGAGTCCAACTTCGGCCGTACTGTCAAATACAGAAATTCGTTCTTAAGCCGTACTACGCGAATGTGGAATGCCTTACCACACTCTGTCTTTCCTAGTCATTGCTATATTCAGGAATTTAAAACCAATGTGCAACGACATATCCTTTCAAACCCTCTCTCCTCTTCGCGAAAATGATATACTTTTTTAGATTTTATGCCAAAGCATTTGACCGTGTTGACCATCATACTCGTTTGCACAAACAATTGCAACTGGGATTTCATTCTAAATTCCTGGATTGGTTGAAATCTTATTTAACATCGAAAGTTCAAGTTATTAAGATTGACAATTATCATTCTAATCAAATACTAGTTTCACCGGGTGTCCCTCTGAGCAGCCATTTAGGCTCTTTAATGTTCTTAACAATATTCTGATAATCTTTCTAAAGTATCGATGCCTTCTCTTTGCAGCTATATCGTAGTATAAAATGGTCTGCTGATTGTGCTTTATTAAATGGTGATTTGAATAAACTGGCAGTATGCTGTAGAAGATACTTCCTATATCTTAATATTTCCAAATGTTAAGTGATGTCTTGTTTTCACAAGATTTTTCCGATCATAATTATGATAATCAAATTAATACAACTTCTTTGGGTCGAGTAGTGCAGAACAATGATTTAGGTGTTACTCGTATCTTTGAAACAAAACTTTCTTTTCTTACTCATATCGACTCCATTATAAACAAATTCAAACAAATTTCAGAATTTAAAAAAAGACATAGTAAGGAATTTATAGATCCGTATGCTATTAAAATTCTTTTTATCTCGATCAGCGATCAGGGAAGCAAATTCAGTTTGTAGCAAGTTTTATTTTTTTGAAATTTGCACGAAGGTTGAGTTCAAAAATGCAGCTAACTGCACAAGCCATGCCGAAAAAATTCATGCAATGCATTTGTGAGCAGAAAAACTACTGCATGAATGCGGAAGATTTACAATATCAAAAACCAGTTCATAAATGTCAACAAAGTAGACTTCTATAAAAAAAAGAATGATAACATAAATATTTAAGTTTTTTCTTGAATTACTCGGGTTTTTTTAGTGTCTTTGCAAAATTCTTTCAAAATGTCCAAAAAACATGCTTTATTAGGACTTATTTTAAATGTTTTGAATGGAACACATTTTGGAAGTGTTCAAGAGAATTTATATTTAAGAAAAAGGAATAAAAGCAAGCGAAAAAAAATGATTCTTCTGCTTAAAAATAAAACAAAATCAAGGAGTATCCCAAAAACCAAGAATTTCATAAAAATAATAGAAGAATTTCCAGATGATGTTTTTAGAAATCATTTATGAATGAAGAAATCTACGTTTCAGGTTCGTATATATGTATACATATTATGTACTTATTCATTGTTGTGTTTTTAAGTTGTTAACATTTTCCAAACAGTTTGTAGAGATTGAGCTTTGTCCACTTTGGAAAAAAATTAACCTTGGTCGACCTACATAAAAAGGGTTTGAGGATAGCACTTTTTTTGACAATTTGGAAACTCGCTAATAACTGCTCCTTTAGGGAAATAAGTAATTTATTTGACGTCTCAAAAGGACTGGCTTTTAAGTACTTCATTGAAGTTACAAAACTATTATTCAAGCTAAGAAAGAAATATATAAAATGGCCAGATTCTATCGAAGAACAAAAACTAATAATGGACAAATTTTCAAGTTTAAGGAATAATCCCTTCCCAAATGTTCTCGGATGTGTAGACGGTACTCAAATTCCCATAACAGCACCCAAGGAGGATCCTACGAGTTACTTCAATCGAAAGGGTACATATTCAATTAATATGCAGGTTTGTTAGTTTTTATTCACTACGAATATATTCATTAAGGGTATTCATGCAAACACAGAAAACCCATAGAAACCTTAAAAACTGTAGAATTTTCTATCGCTAGAAATCAACTGTCAAAATTTGTATGGGAAAAATATTCTGCAAAATATAGACTTTTATCTCTCAAATTTGAAGCAGAAATCGTAGAAAAAAAAAAACAGATAAATTTTGTTTGTTTCTAACGTTTCCGCAAATATTTTTAATGGGGTGTTCATGTAAACCCTTTGCGGAAATTTATATTTTTTCTACAAAGTAGAAAATTATATCGTTACATGAATACCCTTATTACAAATATTTATGTTGGAAATCGAAGAATTTTACGAAACTTACATACATACATACATATTTCTATTATGATTTTTTTCAGGGTGTATGTGATCATAGCCAAAAGTTTATAGATGTGTGTTTGGCTATCCCGGCAGTTGTCACGACGCTTCTGTTTGGGAGCGCAGCTCAATTGGGAAAGCATTGAAGACTGGTTTCAAGAGAATAATCCAAGATGGTCATATTTTGGGCGATTCTGCTTACCCTTTAAATTTGTATCTTATGGTGCCGTATCGGGACAACGGACATCTTAATTGTGCACAAAGAACATTCAATTATATTCATAGTTCAACTCGAGTATTTGTGGAACAAGCTTTTGGAAGACTGAAGTCTATGTTTAGAATTTTAAAATTTATCGACATTAAAAACTTGGAGTACGCCAAATACATTGTATTTGCTTGTGTTGTTTTCCACAACATAATTATAGAACAGGAAAAGGAACTCCAAGCTTATTCATATTCCCATTCCGAAGACTCAGGTATTTCGGAAGAACACCAATTAACAACTAGTGCTACAAATGATGAGGCCAAAACCAAGAGAAACTTGATTGCGATGCTATTTTCTTCATAAGTTTCTAATATTATACTCATGTAAAAAGAACTTGAAGTACATACCTACATTATATAAAAAGAATGACACCATTTTTTAAACGATACGTAACCGCTTGTTTTAATTTATTAAAATAAAAATGCTTTATTCATAGCGCATTGAACAACAAATGGTTTGTTTTACATAAGTCTAATTATGAAAGAAAAAAAGTAATCACAATAATCCACAGCAAATTGTTTAAGAGTAGCAACAATTGATTAGGTCATTTTGTTTAGAGTTTGCTGTAATGACTTCAGAACTTCTATTCTTTCTTTTTCAACAAGAAATTTTTCACGCTCCACTTGAAGAACCTCCTTGTGTCGTCGTTCGTCTTCTTCTGCCTCTTTTTCAAGGAATTCCAAAACTTTGTTATAGGATGATGTCGAGGCATTTTTTGTAATCTTTTTTTTTTAACAGGAGTCTCAAATTCTTCCTTCTCGCTTTCGTCATTACTTCCAAACACCTCAGCTACCAACTTATCTGGAAGTTTAACACTATGACGATTTCCATATATTTCGTCGAAGTGTTGGAAGTAATCCCACAATGTCACATCTCTGCCGCTTTGTTGGTTTCTTTTTTAAATCCTTACGTATGTTGTCTTCAAATTTTGGAACTTCCTTATAATATCTTCTTTAGTATGGGCAAACAAGGGCGAAACGGACTTAATTTCCATTAAACATTTTCTCCACAGCACTGATTTTTTTTTGCGGCCCGCAACAAATTCAGACTCCATCGACAAACGAATTGTGATGAGCAGCTTGATGTCTGCATCTGGCCAGAATTTTTTGTCACATTCATTCCTATGAAGTATGTATAAATATTATATTTTAACTTATTAATAACAAAAACATTTTATTTTTGCCAAAAATTTAATAAATATTCAATTATTTAACTTACTCATCCTGTTCTGACATTTTCCTGCAGAGCGGCAACAGAAATAAAATGACTGCAGGTTTGATCGCATTTCAGCTGTCAAACTGTTTTTTTGAACACAGTAACCGACTGCAGTAATGCAGTGTATTTACATTTATGAACGCAAATCTTGCATTACTGCTGCATTTTTACATTAATGAACTTACCCATACCTTTAAAATACATTGCTTTAAATTTACTCAGAACTATAATTAATGTTGATGGACATATATTATGTTTATTTAACAAAAATGTAGCTTTATTGAAATATTGTTATCTATGAGTCCATAAGAGAACTCGGTTTTTTAAATGATGAATAAATAAATTTAAAAAAATATAAATTTTATATTTTAGCGCACCAAGAATTGGTTAAAACAGATTTTCGACTTAAAATCTTCAGAAAAAAGACAGATTTAAACTTAAAACTTGTGTCACCTTTTAAAAAATGTAATTTCTATGATTTAGTGAAATTTTTAGAAATATCGATTAAACAGTTGCTGCCTTTACTGATATATCATCCCGGATACCTTTTTGACAAAAATCTGTTTAAAATTCAATTTTTGATTGCAGTTCATTAATTGATATAAACTTGACTTTCAAAAAATTTACATTTTTAATAATTTTAAGAAGACCAATGGGAAGTTTTCATGTAGGTCGCACCCCAGTCCCAATTCTTACTTTTAATCCTAATAAAAAATACCTTTAGTTATGGATGATATTGCAAATTAAATTTTTCAAACATTTAAAGGTAACTTAATTTAAGTCTATTTATTTATTATTTTACTTTCATATTCGTATACCTATGTATATCCTCAAAACAATAATTTTCCTAAGCCATTAAGACGTTCGCACAAATTAAGGACTCTAAAAAGATACTTGTCTGATGCTTTTCTTCCCACCATCATGCATCTCATGCTACTCACTTTCGCATCTATCAGAATAACTTCTGCTCTCTTATTATACGAGTAGGTACATATAAAGGAGTAGGAGTATAGACGGTATTGCTATAGTCTCTTAACTTAATGTCCTAATTCCATGCCTGCCTGAAGTTTATCCTTATTATAAAATAAATTAAATACATTTCGCAGGCTTGTTTTGTGGGCTTTTATAAAATACTCGTACTTATGCCCGTGTCGCCGTTATAGTCGTCGCAGTTTTCAATATATACCCGCACTACCTATAATACGAATGTACGAGTATATAATAATATTAACGGTATAAATAAGAAAACAACAAAAATAAAATATAAATAAATAAATCTGTCTGGAGGCAGAATTAGTGTGGGAAAACTGTCGGATGGATCCTGTTATTTGTTTGTTTCTCTTGTTGGTGGATTCTTTAAGCTGGAATTAAGGGATGGTTTTTGTCATTTATGCGAATTAATATGTGTTGGAGAATTATTATCTTTAAGAAGATCTTGAAATTAAATGAGACTGTCGCGGCGCAATAATACCTATACATACATATACGAAATCGTAGGTTGGTAAGTACTCGTTCTTTTATACAGACAGAATAAAAATAATTTAAAAAATGTGACCCCGATAGCTATTGAGGGCATAAAAATAAGAAGAGACTCCTTTGTAAATGGGGTCAGATATATCAGTGATGGTATAAGGAAGACTTCCGAGGTCATACCAAACATACATATAAGAAGAAGAAAGATGTTATAACTCTACATCCTACACCATATTTACGCACCACGCCAATGTCAAAGTATATGTAGTTAAGTTGTTTTTATTTCCATGGGCATCTATACCTTAACTTATTATAACCCGCACATAAAACAAAACACATATAGGTATATGTACGTAAGATAAAGTTAAATGCATAGAGCATAACCTCAGGATGTGGGCTATAAATAAACATGGTGGTGGTGACCTTTGTTGCGGGAATGGTATCATATAGCATGACATGGCCGTGTAGTCCTTACACAGACATACTCGTACATATGTTTTCTTCTTTGTAAAAAAGTGTATATTTCTTTTGTTGTCGTCGTTTGTCATGTCAAGGACGAGGTTGGTTGGTACAATATATTTTTGTTTTTATTTATCTAACGGTATACTCGTATAAAACGAAGATATTTTAAGATGTTGGCTTTTGTATGTTGAAAATGTATGTATGTATGTTGTTATAATTGAAAGCTATGAATATAGATTTCATTATTTTTCTTTTAATAATTTTTATAAAAAAACTAAAATTTCTGTTGGAATTCTTGTTGCTTACCATCATGTCAAGTAATGTACCTATTTGTGATTTTTTATTACTTTAAAAATAAAGATAATGTCACTCAAACAAGTTCAAAATCTGCTTGTGCATTAGACTGATTGGGCAAAGAAGTAAACAATTATTTTAAACGAATGATAGAGATAGATAGATAGATAGGATTCATTTATTAAACAGTTTTTAAATATTTTACATGATCGTGTTACAATGCTTTAAATGAAAAAGAGATGACATTGGCCAAAATAGCCGTCTGTCAGAGTGAGTAACATATACAATATACATGTAAGTTTGTTGCCATCTTATTCACAAACTTAGCCACCATAATAACTACTTTTGCCAGATCTCTTCTACCGTCTCGACACTTTGCTAAAACACTCTACATATTTACATCTAGTATTAAGGATCCTACTTTTCAATATTAATATTTTATTATTTTATACTCATTTTCAATCGTATTTAAATTGTTCAATAAGTATTATCAATGATTTCAAAGCCGACATAATTGTTGATTTAGGTATGTTAATTAATATTATGGTTATTGTTATGTTTTTGTTAATAATGTTTTATTTGTTAATTTTATTATAAAATATAGTTCTTTACTGCATCAACTTGTGTCCTTATCAAATTATTGGAATTATTCTTATTCCACCATCGAAGTTTCAAGCCAAACAGTTGAAACTTACAAATCAACAATTAAGATGGAAGAAATAAAAGTTAAATTCTGTTTAACTTCAGAAATTCGGGAAAAACAAACTATTGTTAACGTCAAAACTATTCAAATTTTGAACCAAGAAGACATTTTTTCTTTTCCAACTGAATATCAACCAATCCAAAAACATGGTGAATTGGCTTAGCTGTCCATAATCAAGGGAGCTGTGAAGAGCCTTAGTACAAGAGGAAAATTAAGAAATATTACTATTACACTGAAGAAAGAGTTGCAAAGTTTGTATTTGGATGAGGAAGGTAATGTAGTTTTTGGTGGTTATTATTTAGAGGCAATAAACACATCCCCCCAACCCACTATCAATAACCCTTTGCCTAGTTTTGAAAATCCAATCCGATCTATGTCAAATAATATGGTGCTAGAAAAATTTTCAAGTAAAAATCAAAATGCAAGGTCATGGTTGAATTTATTTTTGCTCGAATGTCAGAGATTCCAATTAAATGAAAAACAATTTCCGGAAACATTAAAATCTTACTTGGAAGGACCTGCTTTAGACTGGTTCTCATCTTTATATAAAACGTGTTCAATGAATAAACCTTGGGATTTTTGGGAATCATCTTTTTTAAGTACATTTGGAGATAAATCATGGAGTGAAATTGATTACGCGTATTCTTTTCATTGGTTAAATGGTCCGTTTTTGGATTTTGCTTTAAAAAAGATAAATCTTCTTATTGATGTCGATCCAGACCAGCGTTGCCAAAATGTGCCCGATCGGGCCATTTGGCACTAAGTTTTTTGTTTTGGCCCGTGGCCCCGGGCCAACATGAAATGGCCCGCATATCATACATATATTTTCTTTTTTCTAAAACAATAAATCCAATAATTCCATCAACAAAAGTATTAATTATCAATGTGTTTCCTCCATATACAACTTCCCATATTAAAAATGACACTGAACTCATTCATTCAGACTGACATGACGTTTGCTTTTCATTTGTTTTCGCCAATCGCCACTTTATTTTTTTTTACCTACCTAGTACGTATCTCGTCTGTTTGTTTTTTCATATCTACAATTTCTTAAAACACAGCCCAAAAAGGCAAGAAGACCTTAAAGTTTTTCAACAGTATCTTGATTTGAAAATAAAGAAAGTTGTTGCAACGCAAACAAAAAATTTAATGTTATTTTAAAAAAAATTGTTGAAGCTGAGTACTTAGAAAGCCTAGACAATATATTTGAAGTTGAATTCAAACAGTTCTCTTTGAAACCCTTAAATGGAATATATTTTGGCTACGGATTTGATGACTTATTCAAAAATTTAATTTAATTCGAAATATAATACGTTTATTTAGAAAAGATAAATTGTTATTATTTTCTTAAACACATTTTTTCTAGGGTAGTGGGCTAGTGGCCCGCACATTTTGGAAATGGCCCTCAAAATGGCCCTTAAAATTTTTGCCTTCGCGGCAACGCTGATCCAGACCTTAGCATAAATTCTCAAGTTAATTTTATTGTATTGGCTTTACCAAGATTTGTAAGATCGCGTTTAAATAAAAAAGAATTAACAACGATCGAAAAACTTATGTCTAGTTTGTGACAACTCGATCCTATATCAAACAATAATACACAACCTAGCAAATATAAAATAGAAATAAATAGACAAAAACTGAATTTTGTATCATGTAAGATTTGTGAGAAAGCTGGTTTCGCAAATAGATTTCATTCAGAAAGCGTATGCAGAAATAAAGTAAGACCAGCTAATATAAGATTTTCAGAGTCAAAAAACTAATTATGATCCCGCTTATAAAGCTTAATGTTCTAGTTAATAATCAAATTGCAATTGCGCTTTATGATTCGGGAGCCAATATATCATTAATTAATTATACATTTTATAAGAAATTACAATTGAATAACAATATAAGCGGGCTTCAAATGATCAAAACAATGAGTGGTTTTACAGATGCGCATGGCGAAGTAACTGTTACTTTAAAAATATTTAATATACAAAAACTATTTCCATTTGTAATAATAAAAAGTAATTTTTTTGAAGAAGATTTGTTAATCGGGCTGAATTGTATTAAAGAGTTTCGATTATGTCAAAATGAAAATTTAGAAATTACTCAAAATTTGATTCGTATTCCTGAAAATTTTATATGTAATCAGAGCTTGATTTCAACGTTTGAAAATAAGAGCAATGATTTAAATAATCTCCTTAACAAATATGATCTTGTTTTTGCGAAAGAAAAATTTGATATCGGTACTGTAAAAAATTTCGAAGCAACGATAAGATTAACTGAACACAGATATATTTCGAGAAAACCATATAAATGTTCCATTCCGGATAAAATAGAAATAGAGTCACAAATAAAACAATTATTGAGAGCAGGACTTATTGAAGAATCATATAGTCCATATGCTTCTCCAGTGACTTTAGTTTATAAGAAGGAAGAGGGAAAGAAATCACGATTGTGTATTGACTATCGTGAGCTTAATAAAATAGTTGTTCCTGAAGGTCAACCATTTCCTCGAATTGATGATCTTGTTGTTCGTGTAGGAAAGTGTGTTTACTTTACGAAATTAGATATTAATTCAGCTTTCTGGTCTATTCCGTTGAGAGCTAAAGATAAATACAAAACCGCTTTTGTGACACATCATGGTCATTGGCAATGGTCATGTTTACCTTTTGGTTTAAAATCAGCTCCTGCTATATTTCAAAGAATTTTATCAAGTATAATTAGAAATAATAACTTAGATTCTTTTGCAATAAATTATATAGATGATATATTAATTTTTTCACATAACTATTCTGACCATTTAAACCATATTAAAAGAACATAAAATATCAAATAATAGTATTAAACCGATTAACGATAATTTAATTGCTATAAATGATTTCCCTGAACCAAAAACAAGAAAACAAATAAGACAGTTTTTGGGCAAAGTAAATTTGTATTTAAAATATATTCCTAGATCTGCAATGACTCTAGAACCTTTACATAACCTCTTAAGAAAAGATGTAAAATTTGTATGGTCAGATAAATGTAAAGACAGCTTTGAAAAAGTAAAAAAATATTTATGTACAACAGCTGTTTTAGCGATATTCGACCCAAATAAACCAATATACATTTACACGGATGCTAGCATAGAAGGAGTTGGTGCAATTTTGAAACAACCTCAAGAAGATGAATCTGTTAAACCGGTATTTTATTTCTCACGAAAACTAAACAAATCTCAGAAAACAAAAAGAGCAATATATATTGAATGTTTGGCAATAAAAGAAGCCATATTATATTGGCAATATTATTTAATAGGCCAAAGATTCAAAATATTCACTGATCATGAGCCATTACGTAATTTCAACATAAGAAACTGTAAGGACATAGAATTGCTTCACATTTTAAATTACATTTCTCAATTCGAATTTGAAATTCATTACAATCCGGGTAAAAATAATTCAGAAGCTGATTGTCTTTCGAGAAATCCAGTACTATCGGAAGAAAATGAAAGTAATAATTCACAAATAAAAATAGTGAATCACTTAACAATACAAAATATATTGGATGATCAAAAGAGATTAACGTGTGATAAAAATTATAAAATAAAAAAATAACATTATGTACAGAACTTTAAATAATAGAGAGAAAGTATGGTTAACAGAGGAATATGGTATCTTATTACTCAAAAAACTACATAATTCGCAAGGCCATATTGGTTTCAAACAAATGATATTAACAATTACACCAACATTTTACTTCAAAAATATGCACAAACATATAAAAATAATTTGTAGGACTTGTGAAACATGTATTAAAAATAAAACAAGATTCGGTAACTTCAAAGCTCCGTTATCGCAGTTAGGTCCAGCATCAGTACCATTAGAGATAGTATCAGTAGATACAATAGGAGGTTTCTCGGGAAACAGATCTTCAAAAAAGTATTTACATTTGATGGTAGATCAATTAACAAGATATGCATTTATTTCTACGTCAAAAACACAGTCAGCAGAAGATTTTATAAATCTTGTAAAGTCAACTGAGAATAAAGGCAACATTAAGACGATTTTTGCTGATCAATACCCAGGAATCAATTCTTCAGAATTTAAAAATTATTTGAAGAACAAAAATATAAATTTAATTTTCACAGCAATAGACTGTGCATTTTCTAATGGACAGAGTGAGCGAACAAATCAAACTCTAGTAAATAGAATTCGTTGTAAAATGTATGAGAATAAGAATAGACCCTGGTCAGTAATTGCTGATCAGTGTATTTTTGAATATAACAACACCATACATTCTTCAACAGGTTTCTCTCCGAATTATTTATTAACAGGTGTAGATAACTCAATTATCCCAATAGAATTAAATAAAAATACTCTCGAAAATTTAAATTTCAATAGATCTGTAGCAATACAAAATGCAAACAGATCACATATCATAAACAAACAGTATTATGATAAACATACTAAAGAAATTGATTACAAAGAAAATGATTTAGTTTTTATTCAAACTGGTAACAAAATGAATAGAAATAAATTAGATCCAGTTCGAATGGGTCCTTTCAAAATAAAAAAAAAGATATCTAATTCCATTTCCGAGATAGATTCTGGCCGAAAAAAGAAAGACTTGAACATTTTTCATAAGAGTAAAATAATTCCTTATTCTGATGAAGCCTCTCGGGGAAGGGGGGATGTAAGTTTGTTGCCATCTTATTCACAAACTTAGCCACCATAATAACTACTTTTGCCAGATCTCTTCTACCGTCTCGACACTTTGCTAAAACACTCTACATATTTACATCTAGTATTAAGGATCCTACTTTTCAATATTAATATTTTATTATTTTATACTCATTTTCAATCGTATTTAAATTGTTCAATAAGTATTATCAATGATTTCAAAGCCGACATAATTGTTGATTTAGGTATGTTAATTAATATTATGGTTATTGTTATGTTTTTGTTAATAATGTTTTATTTGTTAATTTTATTATAAAATATAGTTCTTTACTGCATCAACTTGTGTCCTTATCAAATTATTGGAATTATTCTTATTCCACCATCGAAGTTTCAAGCCAAACAGTTGAAACTTCCATACATATAATATTTTAAGTGATTTAATTAAATTCTGAAATAAATAGTTTTCGGTAGTGCAAAGCTGCTTCGCAGTATTTATAAATAACGTCCCAATTCGGACCATTAAGTAATTTTTTAAGTTCTTCTAAGGTTAATGTTGGTTTTTCAAAATACTGGATCCTCCAGTTTCTCAATATTGGGCAAATACCTATGAAATGAAACGTGTCCTCTCTAGCATGTTGGTTAAAAAGTGTGCAGCAGTTGGTTTCGGCGCTGTTAAAAGATGTTCCATTCAGGTTAAGGAGTTCTCCTCTTGATCGAAATAACAAAGATATTTTTCTGCAACTATTTGTATCGGTGAAATAATTATTTTCGTTGAGATTATAGACTAATGTCGGGTAAATAAGGCGATTTTCTGATTCATTTGCTTTTTTCATATAGTTTTCTCTGCGTTTTATATCTATTTCTCTTATTATTGCATACATTTGATTTTTTAGTTCTAAAGGTCTTTCAAGGTTTATAGCCAAAGGAGAGGCAACTGACTCCGCTAGATCTTTCCATTTTTGTATAAAGGGGTGGTTCCTTCCAATAGCGTACAGTCCTAGAATGTGTTGTAATCTTTCTTGACTATAGGTTGAGATAACTTTTATAATGTAGTCAACATGGAGTTTTAGTGTGTATATGTAGAGTGCGGCCAATCCAGTTTCAAGATGAATCATGTAGTTTGGTGTATTTTTAGGTAGCTGAAATATTTTTTTAATGAAGAAGCTTCAAAGAAGCTTTTCGACTTCCTGGTACTCTTGAAAACCCCAGACCTGGGCTCCATAGCACATCATTGAACGTAGCACCACCTCATAAACTTTGTATTTGGCTGAATTCGGTACCTCTTTCTTTTTTAATAGTAGATTCCAACTAACATTAATTGCATTTTTTGTTGTGACAAGTTTTGATGCAAGATGTTGTTTCATATCGAAGGATGGAGTTACATCTATTCCAAGGTATTTGTAACTTTTGACGACTTCAATATTTTCTCTACCGTAATACCATTTCTCTCTTTGTAAACAACTACCTCTCGTATATTCCGCTATCATAACTTTAGATTTATCTATGTTCATAATAAGATTCCAAAAATTACAATATTCTTTCAACTTATTAATCATCAACTGTAAGCTTTTAGGTGATTCGGCAAGTAGTATCAAATCATCAGCATAAAGAAGAGATTTTATTACTGTATTAGCTATGTTGATTCCGGCAGGTAAATAAGATGTCACATCATCTATGAAAAGGACAAACAACATGGCGCTCAATAAACATCCTTGTTTTAATCCAGTTTTAGTTTCAAACCATTCTGATGCTTTTGTTCCATCCCATACTGCTGACTTAGATCCGTTGTAAAGTTCTTTAATTATTCTTAACATTTTTGGCGAAATTCCCAGTTGGTTTAATTTGAAGTAAAGAGCTTTTCTATCTATAGTGTCAAAAGCGGCCTTGAAGTCAATGAAGAAAATGTATAATTTGCGTTGACGGAGTCGGAAGTCCTGAATAATTGTATTTATCACGAAGATATTATCTGTTGTCGAGTAACCTGAGCGGAAACCCGATTGGTATTTACTGAGGAGGTTATTTCCATCTACCCATTTTGTTATACGTGAAAGTAACACTGCTGTAAACATTTTTGTTATTGTATTTGTAAACGAAATACCTCTATAATTTGTTGGATCATTTAAGTCTCCTTTCTTATGTATGGGAAATACTAAAGCTTCTTTGAAAGAGTCAGGTACTTGGCCCGTGTTAAAAATAAAGTTAAAACTTTCGCATATTTTTCGAAGAAATTGGTTTGTTGCGTTTTTGTAAAATTCTGTTGGGATGCGATCTGGTCCTGCAGCTTTCCCTGTTTTTGCTTGTAGAACTACCATAATTATCTCATCTAGCGATATATCCTCATCAAGAATTTGGTTTTCTACAAATGGTTCTGCATATTGTATAGACATGTTCAATGTATTTTGGTTGAGCAATTTTCTGAAGTGGTCTCTCAGTACGGTTCCATTAATGTTAACTCCACATTTGTATCCTTGTCCTTTCAGGATTTGTAATTGCCTCCAATACTCCTTTGGATTTCTTTCGGTTGCGAGGTTTCGTGCAGTTTGTTGTAAATATTCCTTTTTCTTTTTCCTAAACAGTTTTTTTAAACTAGCCTTTGCTTGGCTATAACTCGAAAGAAGTCTTCCATCAACATTAGCTGAATCCCTTATTTTGTTCAATAAATTGAAAGATAGTTTTCTCGCCTCTCTGCATTCATTATCAAACCATTTTTGTTTCCCTACTTGTTTAGCGTTTTTGCCAGGGGTTGGATAAGATTTTACGATGCATTTTATAAGTTTTTCTTAGCAAGGTTATGGTCAAGTCTGTTCTCAAAACTGCTTCTATTATTCTCTTTCCATATGAGCTTTCGTGGAAGATGAATTAATTTTGTTTTATTAACTTCCCATAGGAAGTTATTGTAATGGGTCCGATTTGACAAATTGAAAATTTTGACATTTCTCGACGTTTCAAGGTCCCTAGAGCCGAAATAAAAGATTTTTAGAAAGATGTCTGTGCGTGCGTGTGTACGTACGTCCGTACGTCTGTGCGTCCGTACGTCCGTACGTCCGTACGTTCGCGACGTTTTTTTCGTCGTCCATAGCTCAAGAACCAGAAGAGATATCGACTTCAAATAAATTTTGTTATACAGATAATAAAGCAGAAACATGCAGAAAGGGCTCTCAAGAAAATTGCGTGGGTGGTTTTTTTACCATAGCAGTTTAAAAAAAAGGTGAACATTTTGGTTAAACCTAAATATCTCATGAACCAATGACGCCAGAGACTTGAATTAAATTTTATATTATATATTGTAATGTGATACAAAACAATTATATTTTTGGAAAAAAAATCCAATTAACGGTTTTTTTTATAAATCAAAAAAAATGGAAAAAAATTTTGTCACCTCGAAAATTTTATGACTAAAATATGATTTCATCTCCAAAACAATTTTGTGCAATGAAGAATAATGTTTTTGACATCTGATAAAATTTTGAGAAAAATCGAATTGACAGTTTTTTTACAAAAAATAATAACCTAAAAAAAAATAAAAAAAAAGTTGGTAAAAATTGAGTTTTGACTCAAATATCTTTTCAAGACTTTGAGATATTGGCTTTAATCTACTTTTATCGTTCAAAAAATATTGTTTTTTATATAAAAAATAGAATTGACAGTTTTTTTACAAAAAATTAAAAACCGAAAAAAAAATTTAACAAAAGTTGGTAAAAATTGATTTTCGGCTTAAATATCTTTTCAAAAATTTGAGATTAGGGCTTCTAACTAATTTTAACTTATAAGAAATATTGTTTTCAACATTAGGGCAAATTTTGAGAAAAATCGAATTGACAGTTTTTTTACAAAAAATAAAAACCTAAACAAAAAAATTAATAAAAGTTGGTAAAAATTGATTTTCGGCTCAAATAGCTTTTCAAAAATTAAAAATATTGGCTTCAAACTTATTTTATTTCACAGAAAATATTGTTTTTTATATTCAATAATTTTTTTATAAAAATCCAACAGTCCGTTTTTTCATAAAAAAAATAAAATCTACAAAAAATAGAACGCAAATTTGGTAAGAATTGATACATTTAGACAAACTTTTAAGCAAGACAAATCGATAGACGGGATGGGAAGTTATCAGTGTGGGTCGCATCCCAGCCTCTTTTTTGTTTTTAAATTTATCAGGAACCATACTTTAGCCATCAAATAATCAAAGACAATTTAAGACTAATCTTCAATATTTATTATGTTCTATATCCCTTTTTTGAATTCTGGTATAATATTTGTCTGATTAAAAAAAAAAACAAAATACATTAAATCAAGTGCTGGTTTTTGTAAAAGAAATTTAAGAATACAGAATTATGATACACAGTCTTTTTTACATATAGCATTTTGATATAGGTTGGTGAGGATTTCTCATATTCCAAAATCTAAAATCACCAAACCTAGAATTTCTCGCTGAAATCTCTAAAATGCTATTTAAAAAGCAAATTTAATTTTCCCAAAAAATGGTTTTAACACGAAATTTTATTAAAAAAAAAAAACTACAAAAACCTCATATTTTCCTCCAATTTTTAAACCGCTTTTGAAGTCGAATATGTTAGAATTTTGAATTTTTTTGGGAATTTTGGTAATAAAAATTGATTCTATTGAGATGTATTCCATGTATGTATTTTGTCTAATGGTAATTTTATTTTTGAAGATTTTGAATGCCTTCTTTTTGATATATTTATATATATAAAACTGAAATCAAGCAAAAGAATAAATCTTTGTTACGGTTTGGCTTCGAAACTTCTTATCGAATTGTCATGCAGTTTTTTTTAAATGAAAGAGGATATAACGGAGCAGGTTTAAGGCATAAATAAAGTCCGATAATGTTAGTCAATAACTAGTTATCTATGCATACAAGAGCGTCCATTTTGTAGTATCTCGAAAGCTCACTAGCTAAAGTTCATTAAAAAACGAAGTTTATTGTGTGGTACGAAACGATTATGGTAAATAAAGGAAGGTCTGAAGCTCTGGATCGTACACTTAGAGGTTTAAGAGCTGATGAACGTCCGATGGGAGCTGTTGTGATACTGTTTGCTGGTGATTTTCGACAAATATTGCGAGTTGTGCCAAGAGGTACAAAAAGTGATGAAATAAATGCTTAAATAAAATCGTCGTTTCTGTGGGCTTCTGTCAAACTTTTAAGATTAACCACAAATATGCGCGTACATTTGGGTGGTGATAATAATGCAGCACAATTTTCAAGAACTCTTTTGGATGTAGCAAATGCAAATATTTTAAATAATGATGGAGAAGTACTAATAGAACCAACGTTTGCAACTATCGTCACTGGACAAGACGAATTAATAGCTAATGTTAACCCGCAAGTCGCCCAAATTTCAGAGAAAATGGATGATTGGTTACGCGAACGAGCGATTTTAGCACCTAAAAACGATTCTGTTACAAGTAGGTATAAATAATAAAATTCTTTCAATGTTTCAGGCCCATCAACAAACTTATCTTTCTATTGATAATCTGACTGATCAAGATAATGCTATTGATATTCCAATTGAACTTTTAAATTCTTTGAATACATAAGGACTTCCTCCGCATAAACTGGACTTAAAAAATTGGGGCTCCAATAATACTTATGAGGAATTTAAATGCACCGAAATTATGCAATGATACTAGATTACGTAGGTATAGTAAATATGCAGACGAACGTGATTGAAGCTAAGATTCTTTCCGGCTCAGGCCAAGAAGGTCAAGTCGTTTTCATTTCCAGGATACCGATGATTACTAACGAATACCCGTTCGAATTTAACCAGTACAATTTTCTATAAAGCTTTGTTTTGCTATGTCTATCAATAAGGCACAGGGACAGACACTGAAGGTTGCAGGCCTTGACATCACGAAGCCCTGTTTTACCAACGGACAATTTTCTGTTGCTTGCTCCCGTGTTGAATACCTTCCGGATGAAGCCGAGCAAACCAGCTAGTATTAATATAAATGTAGAATATTTTGAAATGCAAAATTTCAAACACACGTCACAGAATTTGTATCACAAATAGTTCTGTAAAATGTTGTTTTAAACCTCCCCCCCAATTGTTTGAAAAAAAAAAAAAATAGCTTGATAAGAACAGAAATATATGAAGCAAATTCAGTCGGTAGAAGAACACCAAAAATATATTATCAATTTTCCTTACCAAGACCACTCTTTAAAATTCAATACGTGTAAGTTTCCTTCAGATTCTTGATTCCCTTTAACTTTTTAAACATACAATTTATGAGAGTTTAACAACATTCACTACAGCTCCTAATTTCATTTAGAAGACTTTAGAGATTAGATTCTTGTTTTATATAAAGAAATTAATATATATGTGTGTATGTTCCAAGTAGCAATTACTTAACGTTATTTTACCAAATCCTATTAGTATTTTAACGGCTAAAAATAAAATGAACGACTGGATCGAACAAACTTGCTTCTGTGTTCAAAGACTCTGAGTAAGAAATGATTGTTTTCAAAAATTTAAATACCATTTGATTTCTGAAAAAAACCTTTGATAACCGTTAGAGCGGTTTTCTTTTTTAAATTAATATAAAAACTTTTAGATTTAGCTTAAAAATATATTTAGTAGATATGCAACTATTTATAGCCTATTAGCATACGTTTTGCATTACAATTTTGTAAAAAATTTCGAATTTTGAAAAATTATTTTTTTTATTTTATTTTATTTATTTATTTACTAGCGGACCCGAAAGACTTCGTCCTGTCATAAAGATTTGTAATGTGGCAGTTTTTTGTTCCTACGTATTTTATAGTCGTGGCTAAAAATTCTCCTGAACAGATCCGTCACCCTGGTGATTGGGCGTTGTGAATAAAAAATAATTAAATGAAACATATATACGGATTTATAAGTAAGTAATCATGTGAATAATAATTATTATGTAACAGAAATCAGTAGTACTCTGTGATATATACGATGTTCTTTGTTTGATTACTTGGCGCATAGACAAACAAATCTGATGGTTTTTCAACACAGGAACAGGTAACATAAAATTGACAATGTGAGAAACATGGTTTTTCTAGATTAATACCACAAACACCTAATAATTGCCCCTGGGACTTGTTTATGGTGTGGTCATAGCAAAAGCAAGCCGCATTGGAAACTGCAGTCGTTTAAATTCAAAGACGTAGTTGGTTGATATTTCGCAACATTATAACTATTGATCCAACCTTTAATTAAAGATTGTGAGGTGGCAATCCTGGCAAATCCAGCGAGTTTAAAAATTCCGGTGGATTGTTGACTACATCATCTTGGTTAGGAGCCGAATCAACTGATTTATATATCCTCGATTCGCCTGTAATTTGTCCTTGAATTTTGAAATTTAATTCATTTACATCTATGTTTTTTGCAGCCAATATAGCTCGTTCGCTCAACCAATCATGGTTTCTGTAATTTTGAGAAACATCTGAAAACACCTTCTGAATAAGTTTATCTTTTGATTGCGTTAACTGACAAAAACTTTGAGGAAAGTTAATGCAGCCAGTCAATATGTCTATAGGAAATTTGCCATTACCAATGTCAATGAGTTGTTTAGAGAATATGTTTCCAGATAGGTTATTTTGCAACTCGACGCGCATATTCTTGCTTAAATGAAGTACTTTGACATGTTTTCACAAATTGGAGGACTTTAGACATGCATTGATTTCATCAACTGGCGTTGATTGTGGAATCACTGCTAATAAAATCCACCACCACCAAATCTGTTATTATTGCTTCGTAGATCTTTTAAGGTTCTGTCTAAAGCCTCCAAAGATTTTGTATGTGCCATCGCACATTCATCCTAAATAATCAGTTTACATTGCTGCAAAACCTTTGCCATTGCAGAGTTCTTCGAAATGTTGCAGGTTGGAGTTTCATTGCTTTGCATATTTAATGGCAATTTTAGTGCTTAATGGGCTGTTCGAGCACCTTCAAGCAAATTTGCTGCGATTCCAGACGAAGCGAGTGCAAGTGCAATTTTATTTTGTGAGCGAATTGTAGCTAATATTCAATTGTTGCTCGATTCAAACTTGCGCGATTATTAGTTGAATGTCGCGCTCGCGCTTCACGCGTTTGTGATATCCGAATTCTTTTCACGTTCTTGTGCTCGGTAATTAGCTTGGATTGTAGCATTTCGCGTTCTTCTACCTAAATTGCTTCGTCTTATAGGAGGCATATCAAATATAAATTATTTTGTCACTAAACACTAACTAAACATGATATAAGAAGTTGTTTCAGTCGTTTATCAGTTGACAAAAGCAAAATCAGTAGATTGGTTAACAGAAAATCCAAGTAAAACAACACTTGTACACCGGCAAATCGACATCAATACTTTTTTTTTTTTTTTTTTTTTTTTTTTAATTTGACATGACTTGAAGTCAAATCCTTTAAGCCGACTACGTTTTAGTTAGAAAACATTTGTATGGGAAAAAGAAAAGGGCTGTTCTTATGGTTTTTCCGGCAAATATTCAATTTTTTTTCGCCGTAAAAACCATCCCTGAACTGCAACGAACATTTAAAAAAAAGAATTTGGCAAATTGGCCCAGGCGTTGTTGAGTTATGCGCTTACCAACACATTTAGCGATTCATTTTTATATATAAGATTATACCTAATTCTTTAAATACAAACGTTAACAATTCAATAATATTTTAATATTCTTTGTTTTAATCAAAAATAAAAACAATTACATTTCTGATCATAAAATATTATTGACAGACTAAAAGAGCTTGTGCTGAAAAAAAATTGTTAAAATTGGTTAATTAGTTAAAAATATGTGTATTTTGCAGACGAACTTATTGAAAAGCTCAATACAAATATCACTATTTGAGATTGAGTAACTTATCTTATGTAGGAATTTGAAAACAACAAAAAATAAAATAGACTGAGATGCGAACCACACTCATAACTTCCCATCCCGTCTGTCAATTTGTTTTGCTTAAAAGGTTTGTAGGTTTTCGTGTTTTGTTAAAAAAGTTGTCAGTTGAATTATTTAATTTTTTTTCAAATTACCAACAATATTTTGCATATGATGAAATAGTTCGATTTCAAAATCTATTTTAGTTTACGACATATTTAGTCGAAAACAAATTTTTACCAATTTTAGTAGCATTAATTAAAAGATTTTATTTCTTATATAAACAAATACAAATTGGATGAATGAAATTAATCTCAAATCAATATCTTCTATTTTTCACAAGATATCGTGAACCGAACATAATTTTTTACCAAATTTGCGTACTATTTTTTGTAGATTTTATTTTTTTTTGTACGAAAAAACGTACTGTTGGATTTTTATACAAAATTTACTGAATGTCGAAAACAATATTTTCTCTGAGATAAAATAAGTTTGAAGCCAATATTTTTAATTTTTGAAAAGATATTTGAGTCGAAAATCAATGTTTACGAACTTTTAGTAATGTTTTTTTAGGTTTTTATTTTGTGTAAAAAAAACTGTCAATTCGATTTTTCTCAAAATTTTACCAGATGTCAAAAACGTTATTCTTTATTGCATCAAATTATTTTGGAGATAAAATCATTTTTTGTTCGTAAAATATTCTAGGTGACAAATTTTTAGTTTTTTTGATTTATAAAAAAACCGTTAAGTAGTTGGATTTTTTTCCAAAAATATAATTAGTTTGGTATCACGTCATAATATACAATATGAAATTTAATTTAACTCGCTAGCGTTATTGGTTTGTAGGATATTTTGGCTAAACCAAAATATTCACCTTTTTTTAAATTGCTATGGTAAAAAAACACCTACGCAATTGTTTTGAGAGTCCTATCTTCATCTTTCTGCATTATTATCTGTAGAACACAATTTATTTGAAGTCGATATCTCTTCTGGTTCTTGAGCTATGGACGACGAAAAAAACGTCGCGAACGTACGGACGTACACACGCACGCACAGACATCTCTCTAAAAATCTTTTATTTCGACTCTAGGGGCCTTGAAACGTCTAGAAATGTCAAAATTTTCAATTCGACAAATCGGACCGATTACAATAACTTGCTATGGGAAGTTAATAAAACCCTACAGTATTGAAATTGATTTTTTAATGACTTTAAAGATGTTTTAATTTCAAACAGAATACAGTGTAATTGAGTGTCAGTAAATTGATTTTTAATTTGTCTTAAAGTTATGACTTTTGAAAATGACTTAACTGTTATGTTAAAAGTCGAAATTATTTTGCAAGTCAAAAGACTTTGAAAAGCTTAACTCCACTCACTAAAGGACTTTAGTTTTTAGTTTCCTTACTACAGATTTGTTGGCAAAGACCATTGATTGACAGTGAATCAATTGTTATAACCGATATGTTACTTGTTCTCAATAGTTTTCTACATAACTGTTAAACTAATTGGCCATAATTTTCAGAATAAATTAATCTTTAAAAGCACGTTAACTTCATCATAAAGCCCATGAGTGATGCGAGAAAGAAGGAAAACAAAACATTTTTAATTTTTAAATTTTCTTAACAAATGCAGGTATTGTTTTAATGAAATTATTTCACAATTTTAAATTAATCTGTTCAAATAATGCTGTAGGGTTGCTTTTAAATGTACGCTTTCGGAGTTATTAAGGCCCTGCTTTGCAATTTCCATAAAAGACCTGATAATTTAAAAAAAAAATTACTTTTTAGAAATTCAACTACAAAACTATCGAAATCCTTTTATTAAAACAACAAAAATAATTTATTTTACAACATTTTTTAAAAAAAATTCCAGTAAAATTTGTTGTCTATTCACAAATATTTTATCAAACAAAAACTATCAACTATCAATCATTGGTTAACATATGCAACCATTTTAAACAAAGGTACATATGTGCAGTGCATAGATATCCGCTCTTTTGCATACCTAAATCCGTGAACGAAATTTTCATTTGTATTTTTCCATAGATTTTCCAATTCAACAGTTTTGGCCTGGATGAATCTTTGCAATCCCATATTGCATAGATCTATAAAGCATAATGCAAAATAATGTCCTCCAATATATCCAGCGAATTTAATCTCATAAATATTTTTTGAATTTTTCCTATTTTTTTAAATGAAAAAATCTAAGCTGAAAAGAGGAAATAATAGCAGAAAATGAAAAAAGAAAAAAGAAAATTACGAATAAACGGATTTGCCTAATGAAAGAACCACAATTGATTATGAAGTCTGTGCACTAAAAAAATTGATAGAAACAGTTCAAAAAAAGTAGATACCTATTTCATGGTATAATTACACTCGAAAACAGATTCCATCTAAAGGATAAGCTTTCAACATTCACAGCATGCACTGGGAACAGGGAAATGGATTTTCTCTTCATGCATCCTTTACTCCCACCACCACCACTACCACATATCATCAGCTGCATTCATACATTTTAACCATCCCCTCCTCAGCTCCTTCACTATCATTGCGTCTGGGATGATGTGATGGGGGTTTTGGTATTTTGTGTTCCATGTCCGAAGTGGGGTTGCAATTGCCATCATATCCATATCAATCCCTCCCACTTCGTCTTAACCAAAAAACATTATCAACTCGTTCATTGCACTACACTACACACCCGACACCCCACCGAGAGGGAGGCATGGCATGAGAAGCGAAGCTAGCTAAAGATAAACCCATTTATGTAGGTATAGACTTAGTAGGTCTCTAGGTATATGTATATGAATGGGGGTCTGTGTCCTCCTACGTTTAAGAGAGAACCATATCGTCATCGTCAGTAGAAACTATCGAGCTCTGTCTGCTATTTCTCTCTGTCTCTTCACCATATAACAACTTGTCAACATCAAATAATGGGTTAAGTGCAGGATCTCAACAGTGTCATGGTGTGTAGTACGTAAACGTACAAGGATGTCATAATACACCCTTAGTGCATAGTGTCTAAACTAAAAGTTCTTTGCTGTTCTGATGTGAGAATGTAAAGGGGATGAAAATTTGTAAAGTGGGCTCTTATGAGATAACATTCGAAGATTTTTATCCGACTTAAGTTTGATTGGAAATATGCTTCTGAGATCGAAAGGGTTTTTTTTTGTTCTTAATAACTCAATAATGTGAAAGGGTTGAATTTTTTGTTTAAGACAATGAAACGACACCCTCAAGACCAGGAAGTATACCAAAATATGTATGTATGTATTTTGTGGATCTTCTATTTTTGTGGGGAAAATATTTATATGAACTTAATTTGGGGTTATACTTAAGGACTTTTTAGGTTTCATCTAAATTGGTCTGACTATTTATTTTTGAAATAAATGTGCTAAACTACTTATGTGCACTTTGTAAAGGCCTTAAACACCTTATTCAAAACCAATTCGTACATTTTTTGAAAATAATTCTGTCTAAAAGCAAGCATAGTTGAAAATAAGTGAAAAGCCTTTGAAAGGAGTTTTTATTCTCTTGTTTCATATTTCATATTTCCTACTTGTTGCAAAACATAACAAAAAGTTTCAAAATGTGCAGCACTTTTACCAGGGTTATTTATTTTAAGATTTTAAGATTTAATTTCGGAAACAAGCCACACACTAATTTTGAAGTCACAATTTTACACCAAAATTATATTTGTGGATGTGGTTTTAAAGAAATGTCAAAAGAGCTCAAAATTGATTTGATAAAATTATGTGGTACCTTTTTTTATAATTAGCGAACACTAAAAGGGTTTTGTATACCTTTAATATGTCAAGACACAGTGTGAGCATTAGGAAAAGAGGGAATGGTTGGATAGGAGGTGATACATTACATCCCCCACAAGGTTTAGTCACTAGGGAAAAACTCAAATAGGCTATTAACAGCTTTAAGCCATATAAATCTGCAGGTCCGGATGGTGTAATTCCAGCCGAGCTGCAAGAAAATGCAAGTTTTCTAATACCCATCCTAGAAAACATCTTCAAGGGATGCGTTGAATTGGCATACATCCCGATGTCTTGGAGACAAGTTAAAGTTGTTTTTATTCCAAAAGCTGGAAAATCCAGCCACGTTAACCCTAAAGACCTAAGACCTATCAGCTTATCATCATTCCTTCTCAAAACTTTTGAACGTTTGATCGATATCCACTTAAGGGCAAGTATTGATAAGTCCCTCCTTTCAAAGGCTCAACATGCCTACAACAAAGGGAAATCAGTTGAAACGGCTCTACACAGTATAGTACGTACAATCGAATATTCCCTCCATCATAAAGAGTACACCTTAGTTGCCTTCTTAGACATAGAAGGTGCATTTAACAATGTCGACACATCTGCAATTGCACGTGTATTGACATCTCTGAAGGTAGATAAGTCGATCAGCGAATTGATTAATCAGATGCTGATAAGCAGGATTATCAATTCAAAACTGGGCGATTTTACTACACAAAGGGGTGTCAGCAGAGGTACGCCACAAAGTGGTGTCCTATCCCCTATCCTCTGGAATTTAGTAATAAATGAATTACTAATTACTCTAGAAAGAGAGGGATACAGACTACAGAGTGTTTGCCTATGCGGACGATGTTGCTATTGAAGTAACGGGTAAACATCCTAATATACTAAAAGAACTCTTACAAAACGCTTTAAATAAGCTCACCAGATGGGCTAATCGGTGTGGACTAGGCGTTAACCCACAAAAAACGGACCTTGTCCTCTTCACAAGGAAATACAAAGTCCCACACATTGACCCTCCCCTCATAAACGGTGTACCAGTTAAATTCTCTGAACAAGCAAAATACTTGGGTCTCATTTTAGATAAGAAATTAAGTTGGAAACCTAATATTCAAGAGAGAATAAACAAGGCCACAGTATCCCTGTTCTCCTGTAAAAAGGCCATTGGTAATAAATGGGGCCTACAGCCCCGCATTACACACTGGCTATACATCTCGGTCATAAGACCGATCCTTACTTATGGAGTAGCGGTATGGTGGACGGCGCTAGATACAGCGACAAATCGCGATAAACTCAGCAAAGTCCAACGAACAGCCTGCCTGTGTATGGGAGGAGCACTTCGCTATACCCCCTCCGCTTCATAAGATGTTCTGTTCCATCTAATACCGCTGGACATTTTCAGCAAGCAAACGGCCGCTAATACTGCCATACGGCTTCAGGCCTCCTCTCTGTGGATCAATAATGGAATTGGCCACACCACTATTTTGAACTCGTTCAGAACTATAAACAGTAGTATTGACTACACCATACCCCATCCTCAGTTTAATAACTATAGCTTCAAAGTGACTATACCTCCCAGGTCTTCTTGGGAGAATACATCATTTTTGAACGATGGTCCTATAAACTTTTATACAGACGGATCAAAAACGGAGGATGGGGTTGGTGGTGGCGTATACTCAGATAGACTTAACTTAAATCTCTCCTTTCGTCTACCCGATCATTGTAGCGTGTTCCAAGCTGAAATCCTGGCTATAAAAGAAGTCCTATCCTGGCTTAGAGATAACGTTATATCAACTAATGATATACGCATCTTCTCGGATAGCCAAGCTGCGTTAAAATCCTTAGACTCTGTCTCTACAAATTCACTAACAGCCCTAAATTGTCGATCATCTCTTACGGAGATGGCTACACAGTTCAAAATTCACCTTTTCTGGGTGCCGGGCCATAGAGACATTCCAGGAAATTGCCAAGCTGACGAACTTGCAAAAAGCGGAACAACTTTACCTCTGCTGGCTCACAATGCTAGCATAGGTATCCCCTTAGCTACATGTAAACTCATGCTAAAGCAAGATACTATAGAGAAAACAAGCTTCAGGTGGAATAACACCACCACCTATGCAGCGACTAAACTAATTTGACCTAATCTTAGCGCCAGGCGCTCAAAGCAATTAATCTCTCTGAGTAGATTTCACATTAGCTACGTTATAGGTGTCCTGACTGGGCACTGCTTAATAGGAAGGCATGCTATGGACGAGGAGGAGGAGGAGACAATCTCTCATCTTCTGTGCACATGCCCTGCCTTATCACAAAGACGTAGAATCCACCTTGGAGAATACTACTTTAATGATACCAGCGATCTAAAAAATTCAGACATTACTTGTCTCCTACGCTTCATTCGAAGCTCCAATTGGTTCAACGAGTTAAGCTGATTAACTGATCCATTTGGTATCACAACGGACCATACTTTGGTCTAAGTGTGTTGGACGTCCCAACCAACAGCCACTTTAACCTAACCTAACCTAACCTGGATAGGAGGTGTCGGTGTACATTGATTTAAAATTCCTGAACATTGCAATGATAAGGAAAGATAGAGCGTGGCAAGGCGTTCCACATTCGCGTAGTACGGCTAAAAAATGAATCTCTGTTCTTCATAGTACGGCAGAAGTTGGGCTCAAGGGTAAACTGATGAGCATTCCTAGAAGCGCGGGTATTACGGTTAAATTGTTTAAGGGGAGAAATGCAACTAGCTATTTCAGTAGAGCATAGTCCGTTAAAATTACGGTAAAAAAGGGTGAGACAAGAAACTTGGCGTTGATGTTTGAGTAATCGACGTAATCGAGTTGATGATGTTAATGTCACCAATCATTTTAAAAGCTTTTCTTTGAATACTGTCCAAGAGGCTTAAATAAGTTACTGGAGCACCAGCCCAGAGATGAGATTTATATTTAATTTTCGGACGTATATATAGGTTTTGTAAATTGTAGCCGGATCAGACGGAAAAAAAAAATTTCTTGCAACGTCTTAAAAACATCTAGATCACCTAGACATCTTGCGGCATTTTTGGCGACATCGCGTATGTGATCGCTCCACAAAAGATGGTTACTCATGCACATTCCGAGAATTTCGAGATTTTTAGTTTCGTTGATGCAAGTGCCACCCATAGATAGTGGCTTTAGCGTTACAAGACGGCTTTGGGTTTTCGAAGCATTAAATTCCACACGATTTTGTATTCCCCATTGTACAGTGCTGTGTAGGTCGGAATTTAATGAGCTAATCACATTTTGCCGTTGCACACATCCAAAGAGGAGGGTTGTGAGTCTGGAAACGAATATGAAAAACTAAGAGTGCTATCGTCAGCGAAACAATGTATTGAATTAGAAGTAGCAGACAGGAGATCATTTATAAAAAATGAGGAAAAGGGTCGGAGGCAAAACGAAGCCCTGAGCCACACCAGCATTTATTTTATAGGTTTCAGACTTGAATCCGTCCAAAACAACTTGTATTGAACGGTTCGAAAGAAAATTTCTAATCCAATGAAGAAGAGATTCGTCGAACCCGAAAGCACACATTTGCGATAAGAAAGCAATATGCCAGACTTTATCAAATGCCTTTGAAATAAGAAGTGCAATAATCTTACTTTCTCCAAAGCGATGTAAAGATTTGTTAAACGGTGATATGAACGATGAGATCACACCAGTGGACCTATTGCTGCCGGTCATTAAGAAGCTTCCGTTCCTCAAGATATTTCTCAGCGTATCCATGACCTTAGAAAGAAGGGACGTTAGTGCTATCGGTCGATAATTTGCGGTGGAAGAAGATTCGCCTTTTTTGGGATTGGCTGAACAAATGCAGTTTTCCAACTACTCGGAACGAGCCCAGAGAAATAGGATAGATGAAAAGCTTACGCAGTGGTTTTGGTAGCGTGGAAGAACACCTCTTCAGAATAATAGCAGTGATACCATCCGGACCAGCGGATTTATGAATGTTGAGATCTGTAAGAACTCTCGCCACAGTACGAGTACGAAAATAGATTGGTCCCATAGAACCATTTACGCGTTCAAGAACTGAGGGAGCCATTACATTATCTGGTAAGGTAGAATTTTCGGCAAACTGCCTTGCAAACAAGTTAGCTTTATCAATAGAGCTAACTAAGGAATGTCATTGAAAACAAGCGTAGGAACCGAGGAAGAGGAAGAATTCCTCATGTTTTTTACAAATAACCAAAAGTTCTTACTGCCTCTGGGACATTGCATTATTTTTTGCCGTAATTTTTGGTCATGCAAAAATTTGGCCCTTCGAATATGGGCGTTGCAGGCCTTCCTGGCTTGTTTAAACCTTTTTCGGTTTTCCTCAGTTGGGTCACATCATATCTGCACTGGAGTCAACGTCAGTACCAAGGAAGCATAGTGACCAGTTAAAGATCCTGAAGGAATTATTGAGACCGTCCCAATTGGCTTTCTCGTACTGCAATTTGTTTATTTACAACTTGACAATTGTCGTAGTCTTTTTCATAAACAATTTGACAATTTTGTTGAATCGTAGGAAAATACCCAAAAATTGTCATATTTTCGTTTCATAAAGAAATTGTCATGACAGTAAATTGTCAAGAATTTTACATCATTGTCAGGAATTTTTCGAAAAATTTGTTCTCTTACCCTTTTATGAAATGAAAACAAAAATGTACCTTTATTCTTTTCAGTATTTAATTGAAAATTGCGACAGTAAACTCATTTACGTTTAAGTGTTGACAGTGAAAAAGTTTAAAATGATAAACTGTATATTTTTAAGTGAAAGTGTTGACGATTCTCGGTTGAATAATACGTCGGTGGCGCCCTCGGAATTTTAAACAAAAAATAAATAATTATTTCGAATCGTTAAATTGCTGCCTCCCGATCCCGTCCTTTTTTAATAGTGTATATTTTTTCCTAGAATTAAATATAAAAAAAAAACAAATGTAAATGTATAATATTCTGTGCAATAAATAGTTGATAAATCGTTCGTTTTCTCCAATTTAACTAAATGGTATCTCAAAAGTACTTCCGGTCCTTGTTTGAATCCATAAAATCCTAAGCTTGATTTTTGCATCGAGTTCAAAATTTAAGAGAAAACCTTTCTTCCTGTAGCATTCTTGTTTGGCCTCTCCAAACCAATCTCAATCATTCTTCTAAGAATTTCATTTCAATTCGATATATATTTTTCGGAACATATTTAAATCGCTTAATCAATAAAAACTAATCAAAAAGTTTAAAAACCTTTATCAACTGTTTTTTCCTTTTCTCTTAATATAGTTAGTGTTCCTAAGATAAAATAGTTTATTGAAAATTTTTTAAATTCAAAATTTTCATAGAAAATCAAAAAGTTTAAGTATCTTTATTCAGCTTATTTTTGAGTCACAAAAAAAATATGAAAGTTCTATTAATAGATTCTTTAGAAAAATTGAAGGAATAGTTTGGAATTTTTTTAAAAACAAAATGACAGCAAATTTCAAAGAGTGATCCATTATAGATACAAAATGTACTTTCATAGAACCTTTCATTATACAAATCTCACTATTTCAAGGTTAACAAATTACTTTCCCTTAAGCTTCCGAAATAAACTTGTTTGCAAAACTGTCAGTTAAATCCTTTGTTACCTCTACATGTGAAAAACCTCATTTTAAGTTATAAATTTTAATTTTAGAAATCTATAAAACGATTAAGGATCATGAAAATTCAAAAAAATTCTTCGAGAACCAAAAACACTTCAATTCCAAACTTTCATCGAAGTAAAACCAAAACACTAACCCAAAAACGAATACAAGTAAAAGTTTATATATACCTTTATGTGTATAGTTATATACCAAAACAATTTAAAATTTGTTTTAAAAGAATTTAAAAAATCCAAACTCGAACATTTTCAAAGAATATAGTATTCGTAACTATGTTTTTACAGCTATGGTCAAAATAATAAAAGCACTTGAATGAAAGTCTAAAACAATTGTCTTGTTTGGTTAAAAAAAAAGTCAGTTTTTTGTTAGGGTTTTAATATTGGATTGATTTCGAAACTGTGTTTATGTTTTCTCAAATATGCCACATAGCAATGTGTGCAGGGAAACAAGAAACACCTCCAAGTCAGTTTAGCACTTCTTGCTAAACAAGACGTTCCCGCATGAGTGAGATGTACAAAAATTCTGCAAGAATGTTACTTCACGTCATACAAATAAGAAAAAGTCCAAAAAAATCTCAAGATATCCGTTTGAAAGGACTTTTAAAAACCATTTTAGCATAAATAATGCAGCATTTCCTTAAGATGTATGTATGTGAAGTAAAATCTATAAACTAAAAAAGAGCCTGGGATGTGACCCACACTGATAATTTCCCATCCCGTCTGCCAATTTGTCTTGCTTAAAAGGTTTGTAGGTTTTCGTGTTTTGTTAAAAAAGTTGTCAGTTGAATTATTTAAAAAAAAAATTAAAAATTACCAATAATATTTTGCATCATATGCAAATAGTTTTATTTCAAAATCCTTTTGTGTTAATGAGATTTTTAGTCAAAAACCAATTTTTACCAATTTTATTAGCATTTCAAAAAAGGTTTTATTAATTTTTTACCAAATTTTTTGTAAATTTTATTTTTGTATGAATAAACGGGCTGTTGGATTTTTATAAAAAATGTACTAAAAGTCGAAAACAATATTTTCTGTGAAAAAAAATTAGTTTGAAGCCAATATTTTTAAATTTTGAAAAGAGTCGAAAGTAAATTTTTACCAAGATTTAGTTTTTTGTTTTTTTTTTTTGTTAGGTTTTTATTTTTTTGTAAGAAAACTGTCAATTCAATTTTTCTCAAAATTTTACAGAATGTTGAAAACAATATTTCTTATGAAATTTGTACCAACTTTTAGTCATGTTTTGCTTAAATTCTTATTTTTTATAAAAAAAAGCGATGTTAAAAACATTATTCTTCGTTGCACAAAATTATTTTGGAGATAAAATCGTTTTTGTTCGTAAATTTTTCGAGGTAAATAATATTTTTTTTTTTCAGTTTTTTCGATTTATAAAAATAACCGTTAGTTGGAATTTTTTCCAAAAATATATTTGTTTTGTATCACTTTACAATATATAATATAAAATTTAATTCAAGTCTTTAGCGTTATTGGTTCGTGAGATATTTTTGGTTAACCAAAATGTTAACCTTTTTTTAAATTGCTATGGTAAAAAAACCACCCACGCAATTTTTTTGAGAGTCCTTTCTGCATTTTTCCGCATTATTATCTGTAGAAAAAAATTTATTTGAAGTCGATATCTCTACTGGTTCTT
Organism: Eupeodes latifasciatus; assembly: GCA_920104205.1. NCBI lineage: Eukaryota > Metazoa > Arthropoda > Insecta > Diptera > Syrphidae > Eupeodes > Eupeodes latifasciatus. The sequence goes on from OV049926.1 coordinate 15,222,995, forward strand.
GAGCTATGGAGAACGAAAAAAACGTCTCTGTAAAAATCTTTTATTTCGACTCTAGGAACCTTGAAACGTAGAGAAATGTCAAAATGTTCAATTTAACAAATCGGACATTTTAACGGAAAGTTGAAGATAGGGATTAAAGGTTCAGAAAACTAACACGAGTTCTGTTTTAAATTGAGAAAACCTCAAAAAGTCTTATACACATTCTGTGTTTATTTTTCATCTGATTTTAAAATGTAATATTCCAAAAACCTTACACAATATATTGATTTCTGAGTTTGATTTGAAAAAAAAAAGCCACAAAACCCTGTGGAAAAGTGTAATTTCATTGCCAATAACTAAACCCTGTGTACCAGTGGAATCAATCAACAAATAAAATTAACCCTAGTTTACGTATTGCTGTTCGCGCGTCGTTCTTGGCATCAAGGACATCACCACATCGTATTCACGGCCAAGTCCAAGACCTTCATCACAACTGCTAGTTTACCTAATTAAAAATGTCAATGGATATCCCGTTGTACTCTCATTGAGCCACCAGAACTTCAGTTCACATTTTGCTAGCAACTAAAACGTAAGCCATCAATGGTAAGATTTTCAGACGAAATTTTATTTGTTGACAAAGTCTTCTTCAATTAGTTTGAAAGTATTTTAACAATCTGGAGAATGTTTGTTTGGCTGTGGATTGGGCTCAGCGACCAATTGAATCTCGTCGGAAAGAAGGAAAATAATGAGATCCTCAAAACATGTACAATTCATCGGGGCTCGAAGAATTGGATGCTCCTTGATGGGATATAGTGTACATGTGTACGCAGAATCTGGAGTTCGTTGTCAAAAGCGTCCAGATGCGTTGCGATTGCCGATTCGCATTCGATTCGGTATATACATGGCCTTTTTGTTTAAGCGTTTGATGACCTTATATTTAATTTTCTTTTTGAAAATGCGATTAAAAAAAGCGAGAAGAGATGCATTTTTCAATTTATCCATATTGCCAATATTTTATATATTATATATATTTCCACCAGGTCTGAAAACATTACTACCTTGGATACAACACAAAATGATTCCTCAGACTCTTTGGTCCACTTTGGTCCACCACTGGTGGCAAGAAAAAACTCTTCATTCCACACTTAAACCGATGTTGACGATTCTTGGCCATGCTCATGAGATTCACCACTTCTAATTTTATCTGGTTCAGACAAAATTTCTATCGGTCCTAATGCCTCCGCCACAGGTTCATCAATATCTTCCTAATCCGCTAAGAAATAAAATAATATTATAACAATTACAAAGCTTATAATTTTAAATAAATCTGACTTTCGTGAAATGCCTCATTTTGCACATAATCTGGATTTGGAAATAATTTAATCTTAGATATGTTTCCTTACGGAAGTGCTAAAGACAATTAAGTTTTGTTCCTATTACTTTGGCCATAGCTGTAGGCCTACATAAAACCAAACACACCAATTTGTTTGAAAACCACACTACTGCATTATATTTAACTATATATAAACTATTATATGTATGTATGTGTGTTTATTTAAATGTACATTGTATAAGTAAAGGCATCCTCCTTCTTGATGCAAATAATGTCCTTCCTGTGCATGTGTCTTGCAGATGCGATGTTAAAAAGTTTGCCACTGAAAACTTTGCTTAACTCCTACGAACTTTGTATATCTACCTATGGTAGATATGGAATGCTTATGCACTCTCGGCCAAGGATATACGAGACGAGAGTAAGAGTATAGGTCTAGGTAATAGTACCTATAAACCTATAACAGTAAGTATGGTAGAATATGAATGTTTGGGTATAGTGTGTTATTTGCAGTGACATTCTTGCGGAATATTGGATGTGTGTGTCAGCTTGATTTGCAGACAGGTGCCTACAAAATGCTAGACAGGTATGCGAAAGGGCTTTACCTTGCAATAACCATAAGCTAAATGCGTACAATGTCACACGGTTAAGGGATTTTTGTTGTTGTTGTTTAAATTTAATGAAGGACGAGTTAAATAAAGAGCCATAAAAATAGTGAAAACATTTAAAAATATTATTGCGGCATAAAAATGGTGTAGGTATAGATAAATTCTTCTGAAGACCTTTTGTTTAAAGTGATACAAAATTTGTCTTTAAAGAATTAAACAATTGCTTTTGAGAGCAATTTTTAAATCATAGATCATAATTTGAGTTCAATAAAGAGACTGCAATAGAAAACTGGCTTACTCAGAGTTAAGGGTCAAAAAGACAAAAATGTGAACATCCCATTGTAAGAAAACTCAAGGTAGTTCTTTTTTCGACCGATAGTTTATTGCAATTGCACTTAGAACTAGACAGTTGGTTTCTTAGAAGGTAGTTACATAAGATTAAGAGAGTTATTTTCTTAGAAGGTAAATACGTATACATAAGATTAAGAAACATGTTATACATATAATTTCACATCGTAAGATCGATGACGTGCATTATTAATTTCTTGTTGATTTCTTTGATGTTTTACATAAACGAGCATGCATGAGTACAGACCTAGGAGATGATTGATGGGAGTACATTTTGATTGAATGATGAATGATAAATCTCTTAAGATCCTTACACCATAAAACGTACTCTTTTAAAATTTTGATTTGTCATGAAAAACTCTGAAAATTAAAAGAAAATGTTAAGTCTTTGACGTATTTCCGAAACGTATCTGCTTTATTTTGTCAATTCCAAGCTGCAATTTTTAGCGAAGCACATTTTTCCTCTATATTTTCTATTTCAAACTTGGGTACCACCGCCATTTGACACCTGACAAACTCATAATTTTAGTTGAATGTTTGTAATTTGCAAAGATAGATAGCTTAGCTAGTGGAAGAGTTCCTGATGTCTCAAGGCCTTTGTACCATTGATATTGCTGCTTCATAGCGTAAGAAGTTTCATGGTTCCATAATTTTAAGTTTACACCATCACACACATAAACTCCAAACTGTAGACGCATTAAAACTTAACATTACTCATTCACTACTTATTTAGGTCCGACATTTTTGAAAAGCTCGACATTTTTGAAAAAGGTATTCAAAATTACCTCAAAAGAATCGAATACTTTTCATCTGCTTAGAGTGGTGATTCCAATAAAATGTTCATTAAAAATATCTGGGATATATTTTATTTAGCTATACTTTGGAGATAAAAAAAAATGAATGACCCTCTCTCAACAGTCATACCCTTAAGATCTAAGGATCTTTCCACAGAACGAACAAATTCATAATATTTTAGTAGTCAAATAGTAAATTTTCAGCGACAAACGCAGCGACCGGTACAGTCAAGAGGACAATTTTCGGTTGTAAATTTTGGGATGCGAAATTTTTTAACAACTTGGTGGTTAATTTGACAACTGTGGTAGCCAATATGACAACTTTGGTTGGAAGAAATTGAAACTACTGTTGTCATTTTGACTAGAGTGGGGGTCAATATGACGACCAAGGTAGTCAATATTACGATTGCTGCTATAAGGAATTCAATATGACAACCACGGTGAACAATGGGACAATTGCGGTAATCAATATGACAATTTTCTTTGACAACGAAAATCTAATTTGACTAGCGGATATCAATATAACATTTTTCGATAGTCAATTGTCATATTGACTACTGAACTTCTGTCGACTACTTTTGATGTCATATTGACAACCCGAAATTGACAATAAAACCATTGTTCTATTGACTATCAGGTAGTCAATGTTTTTAAAATAAGGATGTCATATTGACTATTTTGGTATCCAATACGACAATTCGGCTAAATTTCAAGTTGACTATCGACGATTGTTAATAGTACAACTTATTTGTTCTGTGAGCTACATTCAATTCGTAATATTTAAAAACAATGATGCAACAAGTTTCCCAACATTGAATTCCACTAAATTGGAATACAAAACCTCCATTTTTAAAAATTTTCATAATAATTATTAAAATTTATTTAAAATAAATTTTTTAAATTAAAAAATTTTAACTTGTAGAATGTAGATAGATGATAACATAACTAGGTACTATGTAACTCATTTCTTTAACGAAGTTATTTTTCTTTATTTCCTTGTGGTCGAGAAAGGATATAAATGCTTGACTGTGTCTAGGATAAATGTCCACGTTTAAAAACTTTTACTTCCTTGAATTAAAAAAACCAAAAAACTTTATAAAGAGATAGAAAAAGTGAAAAAGGAAACGAGTTCGAAATAAGTCACATAACTTCCTTGTTATAACAGTAAGCGATGGTTTTGTTTCTCAATAGAAAACAGTTCACTTTAAAAGTTAAAAGTGCACGAACGTGAGATTTAAAAAGTTTTCTTAAAAACTCACTTAGAATAGTTTTTAAATCAGAATTAAATATTCTTGGGAGATTAATGTGAGATGGATGAGTAATCTGGGAAGGACATTTTAAATGCTTCATTGGTGTTTGCACTTACTTGATGTTGTTCTATGAGTAAGACATGATATAGTAATTATGTGAAGTAAATAATTAAGTAGGTATAAGTCTAAGGTTAAGTCGTCTAGTAACGTTTGTGAAAACACATGTTTTAAAAAATTCTTAAGTAAAAACATAGTAAAAGGTGACAAAATAGTTCTCTTTACATAAAATCATAATTTCCAAAAATGTGGTATGAAAAAATTTTCAAAAATTGTGCATTAAGACAAATACAATTATTATACTTTATCGAACTTTTTAAATATTAATTAAACAAAAAGAGGCTGGGTTGCGACCCACACTGATAACTTCCCATCCCGTCTGTCGATTTGTCTTGCTTAAAAGTTTGTCTATATGTATCAATTTTTACCAAATTTGCGTACTATTTGCTGTAGATTTTATTTTTTTATGAAAAAAACGGACTGTTGGATTTATATACAAAAAATTACTGAATATCGAAAACAATATTTTCTGTGAAATAAAATAAGTTTGAAGCCAATATTTTAACCTTTTGAAAAGCTATTTAAGTCGAAAGTAAATTTTTACCAAGTTTTAGTATTGTTTTTTTTTAGGTTTTTATTTTTTGTAAAAAAACTGTCGATTCGATTTTTCTCAAAATTTTTCCTAGTGTTCAAACCAATATTTCTTATAAGCTAAAATTAATAAGAAGCCATTACCTAAAATTTTTGAAAAGATATTTGAGTCGAAAATCAATTTTTACCAACTTTTATTAATTTTTTTTAGGTTTTTATTTTTTGTAAAAAAAACTGTCCATTCGATTTTTTTCAAAATTTTACTGAATGTTGACAACAATATTTCTTATAAGATTAAATAAGTTTAAGGCCTAAGTCTCAAGTTTTTGAAAAGATATTTGAGTCGAAATTCAATTTTGCCCAACTTTGAGTAAAGTTTTTTTTGGGTTTTTATTTTTTATAAAAAAAAACTGTCAATTAGATTTTTCTCAAAATTTTATCAGATGTCAAAAACATTATTCTTCATTGCACAAAATTGTTTTGGAGATGAAATCATATTTTGGTCGTACAATTTTCGAGGTGACACATTTTTTTTCAGTTTTTTTTTGATTTATAAAAAAACCGTTAATTGGGTTTTTTTCCAAAAATATATTTGTTTTGTATCACGTTACAATATATAATATAAAATTTAATTCAAGTCTCTAGCGTCATTGGTTCATGAGATATTTAGGGTTAACCAAAATTTTCACCTTTTTTTTGAACTGCTATGGTAAAAAAACCACCCACGCAATTTTCTTTAGAGCCCTTTCTGCATCTTTCTGCACTATTATCTGTATAACAAAATTTATTTGAAGTCGATATCTCTTCTGGTTCTTGAGCTATGGACGACGAAAAAACGTCGCGAACGTACGGACGTACGAACGTACGATCGTACGTACACACGCACGCACAGACATCTTTCTAAAAATCTTTTATTTCGACTCTAGGGACCTTGAAACGTCGAGAAATGTCAAAATTTTCAATTTGACAAATCGGACCCATTACAATAACTTCCTATGGGAAGTTAATAAATTAGGTAAAGCAACAATCCGTTGAGAACTAAGGCTTAGTGACTTACAACTCTCAACCGTTCCGTGCGAGTAATTTCGTCAGGTATGGAGAGGACCTATAATCTTAAGCCGAATCCGAACGGCTAATTTGAGAAAACACTTTTCACGACAAGAATTACCCGTGACAAAAAAAATCTTTAGGTAGCACAGGCTTGGGATTGAACCCAAGCCCTCTAGCATTGCAGTTCAACGCCATATCCATCATGCCAGGGGTGATACTTTCTGAATATAAGGCCTCTCTATAACTGAAAGAATTTTTTTTCGGGTTGGTAGTTCCTGATATTTGCGCGCTCAAACAAACAAACAGACAAACTTTCAAGCTTTATAATATAAGTATAGATGACAATGTTGGATCCAGGACGGGGGGAGGGGTCGTAGGGGTAATGACCCTCCTTGGGAAAAAATGTTTTTTCTCCTTTAATTTACAATGTATTTCATTGCATCTAGTTTGTTGCAAAGTACTACTTTTATCTGCGGACTCTACCAATACCACAATATGAATTGGAAATTCAGGAAATTCATCAGCTTTTAACCAATGGACGATCCAGGGGTTAGTTTTTTTAAGCTAAGATTTCATCTACGGATTTGTTTTGATAATTTAAAGTATTTTTACCAAAAAAGCGGTTTGACTGTCAAAAACAACTAAAATCTTTTTGATAATTTTAAAGGTTTTCACAAATTTAACAATTTGGAAAAACTTTATTAATGTTTTAAATTATTTTCATAGGATCTTTTCTAAGAAAAAGAGCAAATATTGAGGTTCTTAAGAAAAATCATGATTAAAAGACCGTCAATTTGATATTAAGTGACTTTTAAATTCTTGAAACTCGTCTGCAATTACATCTTATTTTGTTTGACGCACATCAAAAGTGAAAGGTTTTCTTAAAGTGTTTTTTTTTTCTCTCAAAATTGTTTATCTATTAAAGACAAAAACTTTTAAGATCTTAATAAATTGAAGAAATCTACTTTTTAAGGTGAATTTGTTTTGGATGTTCTGGAACTGAAATATAAATATGAATTTCAAGAATGTAAATGTTTCAAAAGCAGCAAAAGTCACATTTCCTTTAACCTAATTTCTAATTGACAAAACTTAATGAACGTTTAATATTTTTTAATTAAATAGAAAAGATTTGAATCTGTTGAAAGTTAAAGTGAGAAGAGATTCTAATAGTTCCTTCCCAACTTAGGTATTATTTTACCTTAACTTGTTTTTATTTTTTGTTTTTTTTTAATAAATTTTGTTTTTTTTGGATTTTAAGATAATCATTGGAAGCAGAGGGTTTCAGGGTGATTGCCTATGCTGACGACGTTGCAATATCTGTATCTGGGAAACACCCCCAAGTTCTCTCGGAAATCCTACAAAATGCCTTAAATAGGCTAATTAAATGGGCTAAGCAATGTGGCTTGGACGTCAATCCACATAAAACTGAACTAGTACTCTTTTCGAGAAGGTACAAAATTCCTCAGATTAGCTCACCCAAGATTAAAGGAATACCATTAAGCTTTTCCGACCAAGCTAAATATTTAGGCCTCATTTTAGACAAAAAACTAAATTGGAAGGCAAATATTGATGAAAGAGTAAAAAAAGCTACTGTAGCGCTTTTTACTTGTAAAAAGGCCATAGGATCAAAATGGGGTTTCTCCCCAAAAATAACCCACTGGCTTTACACTTCGGTAATCAGACCGATACTCATCTATGGAGTTGTCATATGGTGGACCGCACTGGACAAGATGGTAAATCTAAATAAGTTCATCAAAGTCCAGCGGTCAGCAGGTATGTGCATCACAGGAGCACTTCGCTCAACACCACCCGCAGCACTGGAAGTGCTTTTAAACCTAACACCTCTTGGCATCTTCTCCAAAATGGTGGCAGCCAACTCATGTGTGAGGCTTAGAGCCACCTCTCAATGGAACAGTAACAATACTGGACATACTACCATCCTAGACAATTTCAGATCTATCCCAGATCGCTTAGACTATACCACCCCTAAAATGGTATTCGGTAAAAGCTTCCATGTGTCCATCCCTTCAAGATCCTCCTGGGAAGAAGAGGGACCCCTGGAAGACAATGCGGTACACTTCTATACAGACGGTTCAAAGACCGATTACGGAGTTGGAAGTGGTATCTATTCGGAACAACTGAATCTCAGTCTATCATACAGACTTCCCAATCAATGTAGTGTATTCCAGGCAGAAGTAATGGCGGTTAAAGAGGCATTATCATGGCTCAAAGAAAACGTTATATCCTGCAAGGATATACGAATCTTCTCGGACAGCCAAGCCGCTCTTAAATCTCTCGCGTCTGTCTTCACAAACTCTCTAATAGTTCACGACTGTCAATCATCTCTGAATGAGATGACGGAACAGTTTAATATTCACCTCATTTGAGTGCCGGGCCACAGAGACATTCCGGGAAATTGCAAAGCCGATGAGCTTGCCAAAAATTGAACACTTCTGCCTAATGGTAGACAAAAACATAACATATAGGAATACCACTTGCTACATGCAAATATCTTCTAAAAGGCTTGATATCCCTGAGCAGACAAAATATAAGCTCTACAATTGGAGTAATAACAGGACACTGCCTCATAGGAAGACATGCTCTGAGGCTAGGGGTCTACACAAATGACTTCTGTAGAAGCTGCATGGACGAGGAGGAAAAGGAAACAGTCCAACACCTTCTATGTACATGTCCAGCACTCTCCATTAGAAGGAATAACTTCCTCGGTAATCCCTTCTTCGATAATACCAATGAACTGGCAACGATTGACACAAAATGTCTCTCTAACTTTATTAAAAGTACAAAATGGTTTGTTTAAGTTCATTACTTTCCCATGAGTAACCTCACAATGGACCTTTGAGGTCTAAGTGAGTCAATGACATCTGGACAGCCACTCCAACCTAACCTAACCTAAGATAACCACAGTCCTTAAGACGCCCCACAAAAATACTTCTTATTTCTAGAGTCAAGTTTTTGGACTTCTCCTACACCAAGTTGTTATTTTTATTATAAACATAGAACTTATCGTTTATAATTGTATAAGTTAGGTACTAGCTTTTACCCGCGACTTCGTCCGCATTAGATAGTTTTTTTGGATAGTAGTATGAAATAACCTGACCTGTACTTTTTTGTGTGTATGTTTGAATTGTGCCGAGATGGGATGAGGCCATATTAAGTGTGATTGTCATAGGTAAGGTTAGGTGATCAGGTGAATGCATTGTCTTCCCGAGGTCAATAGTAACTCATATCATTTCTTAAGTCTCAAACTATCTCCTTACCAAATTTCATTTAAATCTGTTCAGTAGTTTAGGCGTAAAAGCGATCGGCCCACCTGAATTTTCCATGGGAATGCGTCATTTTCCCGGGGTAAAAAGTAGCCTATGTCCTTTCTCGGGTATCAAAAGGGTATCAAAATATCTTCCATACCAAATTTCATGCAAATTGGTTCAGTAGTTTAGGCGTGATTGAGTAACAGACAGAGTTACTTTCGCATTTATAATATTAGTATATGTAGATAGATATTATTTTCTTTTATTATTGTTTGTGCGGGCTTTGTTCTTCCTTCGTATTTCTTACACATACAAATTCCACAGAAGAACGTATCATTGGTCAATGCTCATCTCTTTATGTAAAAAAAAGAAAATACAATTTTTTCTATAATTTAAATAGTTTTACTATGGTTGTAACAATAAATTGATAAACCGACGACACGAGCGACGCACGACGTAAAAAATTCTTATACTTTGACCTTCATAAACAATATTTATGTAAATATTTATAAATGTGATTTGGTTCTTATCGATTCGATTTGACTTCTTAGTCTAAGCAAAATGTTCTCGCGATCGGTTGTTTTTCTTCTCGTCGTCGTATTTATTACAATATTTTCGAATATTTACAATACTGAAGCTGAAATTACACTGAAATTCCATAAATCTTCAACAACTGCTCCAAAAACTGTTAATGATATCGGTGGAGCTGGTAGAATGCTGCTTGTTTCTGGAACTCGTTGCAATCGTGTTGACCATCGTGGACGTTGTAGACACTAGAAATATAAGAAAATACGAAAAATTACGTTTTCGATGATGGTAAGATAACTTTAAATTTAATCAAATGTAAACAAATTCTGAGAATTGAAATCAAAATGTGCATTTCAATTATAATTCAAACTAAAGTTCACCGATAACTTCTTAGGAATATTTTATGTAAGTCACATTTAAGCATGATAAGAGTTGGGGAATTCAATTTATTTTCTGTTTTTAAGAGAAAGTTCGGTTATCAACACCACAAACAACATGAGTTACTCAATATGATTAAATACAACTTTGATTTGTTTAATAAATAAATAATTATTTTAAAAGTGAAAATGAGCATGTGAATGTTGACAAAAATGTATTAACAATGTTTAAACAAATATTTTTGTATCGTATAGTGCTCAATTTTAACTTCTATTAAACTGTAAGTTTTTTTCAAGAGCCAATGCTTGTAAGTTTTGACATAACACTCTTTTGAGGTGACTTAATTTGACATGTTATTATAAAAAAAAGAGGTTAGGATGTGACCCCATTCGTGCCTGCCTGACGAATATTAACGTCAATATAAATTTTTGTGATAAGAAAAAAGTTTGAATGTAATATGTATCATTCTTTGTTCTTAAGATACCTGAGTCGAAAACCATTTATTCTCAGTTGTTTAACTTCCCCTACGAAGTTATTGTAATGGGCCCGATGTGTAAAATTGAAAATTTTGACATTTATCGACGTTTCAAGGTGCCTAGAATCTAAATAAAAGATTTTTAGAGAGATGTCTGTGCGTGCGTGTGTACGTACGTTCGTACGTCCGTACGTCCTTGACGTTTTTTCGTCGTTCATAGATCAAGAACCAGAAGAGATATCGACCTCAAATAAATTTTGTTATACCTACAGAAAATAGTGCAGAAAGATGCAAAAAGGGCTCTCAAGAAAATTGCGTGGGTGGTTTTTTTTACCATAACAATTTAAAAAAAAAGTGAACATTTTGGTTAACCCTAATAATCGCACGAACCAATAACGCTAGAGACTTGAATTAAATTTTATGTTATATATTCTAACGTGATGCGAAACAAATATATCTATTTTTGAAAAAAAAAAACAATTAACGGCTTTTTTATAAATCAAAAAAACTGAAAAACAAATTTGTCTCCAAAACAATTTTGTGCAACGAAGAATAACGTTTTTGGTATCAGATACATACAATTTTGAGAAAAATCGAATTGACAGTTTTTTTTTTTTTTTTTTTTTTTTTTTTTAATAAAAACCTAAGAAAACCATTTCTCAAAGTTGGTAAAAATTGAATTTTGACTCAAATATCTTTTCAAAAATTTAAGATTAAGGCAAATTAATTTTGTTTTATAAATAATATTGTTGTCAACATTCAGTATTTTTTTTATAAAAATCTAAGTCAGTTTTTCATAGAAAATTAAAATCTACAAAAAATAGTACGCAAAATTGGTAAAAATTGATGTTCGGTTCTCGATATCTCGTGAATAATAGAAAACATTGGCTTCAAATTAATTTTATTCATCCAATTTGTATTTGTTTATATAAGAAATAAAAATTTTTAAGAAATGCTACTAAAATTAGTAAAAATTGGTTTTCGAAGAAAAATCTCGTTAACCAAAATAGATTTTGAAATCAAACTCTTTTATTATATGTAAAATATTGTTGGTAATTTTTAAATTTTTTTCGAATAGGTAGTTTAACTGATAACTTTTTTAACAAAACACGAAAACCTACAAACCTTTTAAGCAAGACAAATCGACAGACGGGTCTTGCTTAAAAGTTATCAGTGTGGGTCGCATCCCAGTCTCTTTTTGTTTTTTTTTTTGTTTTGTGTTTTCGTCGCCTGGATAAAATACTGTCGTATGTGAAAAATTGAGGTTTTGAGATTTAAATGCAGTTTTGTTATTTGATTTTTTCTCTACAATCTAGTGAAATCCGTTTTTCGATATCTGCCTTAGTTTCCAAGATAATATCCTTAAAATTTGTCGTATGTGCAAGGTCGCCAACATTTAAGTATTTCTTTGTCGTATGTGTATACAAAATGCTACACATACGACAAAATTAAAACATACATTTTTTTCATACAATATCTGTTCAGTCAACGTTTGCTAAATAATTGTCGTATGTGTCATTCCATGCCCCAAAAAAAGACTTATGCGAGAAGTGTAGTCTTTATAGGGCTAATAAAGAAACATGTTCGGAAGCTGAAATTCAGATTTATGAAAAACACTTGGAAGAAAAGAGATTCACGAAGGCTGAGCGCGAAAAAAACTTCCAAAACCTTGATGAAAGCACCGCGCGCCGTTTTGATGTATGACCTAGAAAACGTATTTACACTACCAACAATATATACATCAAACTTTTTTTTATAAAAAAAAACTTTGTGTATACAATCTAACTGGTACACTTATCATACCCGGTTCCGTAAAAGTAACATACTGCGTAATCTTAAATGAGACAGTAAGCGGGCGGTCTGGAAATGATATCGCCAGCGGATTAAAAAAAATTTTAAAAAAAGTTGTACATGACCACCCAAATATGAAAAGAATAATTTTGTGGAGCGATTCATGCGTTCCATAAAATAGAAACCGCATAACGTCGACTGCCATCCTGCAATTCCTTCATGACCATCAAAATACAATCAAAGAAATAACGCAAAAGTTTTGTGAGCCAGGACATTCTTGTTTGCAAGAAGTTGACTGTGTCCACAGCGTAATTGAAAAATATTTACGAAACATCGAAATACCCAGTCAAGTCACTTTAATTCGGCTTTTAAACAAAATGAATTTTTAAAACGTTAGCTTAAAAAATTTGCAAATGAATCAAAGGGATTTTAAAAACTATGCTTTCAAGTCTGGCTTTCCAGTATCCAGTTTTTTAAAGTCAAAACTCTTATTTACAACGAGGGGAATACTTATAAAATAGGATGTAAGACTTCATTCAAAGAAGTGGACTACACTTATTATGATTTGATAAAAAGGACCGGACGTTTTCAAAAGCCAAACGATGATAATTTATGGCAAAATGAGCTACGTTTAGCTCCAGCAAAAGGCCATTGACTCCAAAAAAAAAATGATATAAAAAGTATGATTCCGTACCTAGAAAAAAATTTAGAAAAAGCATTTTATCGTGCTATTCTAAAAATCAATTACTAAAACTTTGATCTTTTAAAGTCTATAGGTATATTTACTTGCTAGAATGTTAATTAACTTAATATTTAAAAAAATCAAATGAACTGTGAATTAAATAATGTGATTTGTTTTTAACTTACGAATTTTTTATGTTTATGTTTTAATTAATGCGATTTTTTTATACTTACGGATATATTTAAGTTTAGACACCAAAAGTATTTTTTAATTAATCGAATATGGACTTTTGTTTATTTTAATTTTGTTGAGAATAAAAACATATATTTTTATACCGAAAAATAAATAAGTAAAAATAAATATGGGTTTGTTTTTAAATAAATAATTGGTATGTTTCTATATTGTCGTATGTTATATACTATTATAATGTATATAACATAATTTTATATAACATAACATTTTTTTTAATTTATTGTCGTATGTGTGATTATTTTGTCGTATGTGTTTGGGTAACAAGCTGTTCTGGATAAATCGTCACATACGACAACGGCATTTTGGGGAAAATGGACCCTCATTTCTTTCATTATTAGAATAGTGTATTTATTTTAATGTTTTTTGGTCGGCAGATGTTTTGTGCATAAGCCATTTTATTTTCAAAAAAATCCACCGTGTAGTTTTTTAGAAATAATTTTTTGAACTTTAAATGCGTCTCCTGAAAAGTAGCAAATTGTTACATACGACACTATTTTATCCAGGCGACGTTTTGTAAAAGAAATTGTCAATTGAATTTTTTGTTCCCGACATTTTAAGTCGAAAACTAATGTTTATCAATCTTAGTAGCATTTCTTGAAGTTTCTTAGTTCTTATACAAAAAAATACTGAAGAAAGTTTTCTATGAAAATTACCTCATATTAAGAACAATATTTTGTATAAAATGAAATAATTTTGAAGTCAATACCTTCATAAGTTCTCAAGATATTTGGATCGAAAATCAGATTCTTATTTTTTATTTGAACTTTCCACAAAATTTACCAAATATTCAAAATAATGTCTTAAATGTTTAAGTTATTCAAATCGGCAATCAATTTTTAACAACTTTTGCTGGGATTTGTTTTCTGTCCAACAATTTTTTATTAATTCGATATCTCTACCGGTTCTTAAGATAAGTCCCATGAAAAAAGGTATTCCGAACGCACGAATGTACTTAAACACTTACACACAGCCATCTTTCCAAAAACCTTAGATTTAGCTTCTAGGGAATTTGAAACGTCGAGAAATTTCAAGATTTGCAATTCGACAAATCGGGCCGATTTAAATTTTTTTTATGTGATGTTACAAAAAGCATTTAACAATTTGTTTTTACAAAACAAAACAAGTTTTAAATCGATATCTTATCTAAGTTCTCAAGATATTCGATTTAAAAACCAAATTTTACTAATTTTGTAAGACTAAAGTCCCTTTTAAAAAAAGTTTCATGATTATAAATCATGGTTTGGGAACTTTCTTGTAGTTTTAAAATCAATACATTTTTGTTTATCAGATAACGAATAATAATTATGTGCTTTTTGTGCAAGTAATCAAAAAAAAAATAATTTTGATTTAAAATATTCAATTATTGAAAATAAATCAAGTTTAGCCATAAATGTGTCCTAGACTGGACAGGACATGACATAAAAAGCATTTTATCGAAATTCTTCAGCATTAGCCTTGATTTTTCCCATATTGAATAAAAAAATGTTTAAACAGGCTTATAAAATATGACTAACTACAATTGGCACACTAGGGCGTATACGCACTTTTTTGAAGTTTTTGATTTTTTAGTTACTTTTCTTATAATTCTATTTGTACTTTTCTTTTTCCCTATGTACTTTTTGCGCCACAATATGAAAACTGAAGAAAATAGTCTGTCGGGTCAGCTAGTTATGTTAACATAAAAAAAACTAATAACTATCGGAGTATATACATAAATCCGTTAATTTGTAATCAGTACCAATAACTGATAAGCCGACGTAAAAATGTTTTATAACTTGATCTTCATATATACGTAAAGTTATGTAAATATTGATATAAAATGCAAATTACTTCTAATCAATTTAATTTGTGTTTTTAAAGTCGCAATTATAATCAAAATGTTGTCGCGATCGGTTGTTTTTCTTCTCGTTATATTGCTTACGATTTTAAATACTTACCAATATAATATTGAGGGTAATACTACAATAATGCAAAATAAACAAAGAGCTCACCGAAATTTTATGCTGTTAAATACTAAAGTTCGATGCAATCGTGTTGACCATCGTCGGCGTTGTAGACACTAGAATCATAGACAAATACAAAATATTACGTTTTCGATGATGGTAAGATAACTTTAAATATAATCAAATGTAAACAAATTCTGAGAATTGAAATCAAAACGTAAATTTTAATTATAATTCATATTAAAGTTCAGTGTTAATAGTAATTAATAATAATTATTTTAATGTAATTTTTTTTTCTGTTTCTCTTTTTATTGATAACATTGTTGTTTTCTCTTCTTTTATTCTCTATTTTAAATTTATACTGTCAGCTTAATTTATCATAACTTTGTGTCCTATACCTAATCCCATTTTCTTTTGCTTCCCCTTTTCCTCAACTTAATATTGCACTTCTAATTTTTGTATTGATATTATGCTTGCTATAAATTCGTCTGCCAATGAGCGCAACAGTATGTATGAAAAATCAACGTCCACTTTAGTTAACATTATATCTAAACATTGTGATGGTTTAAGAGTTTGTTATCTTAATGCACGTAGCCTTAATGTTTGCAAATTGGATTATCTGAAATTTTTGTTTTCTGGTTCTTGCGTTGATGTTATTTGTGTAAGTGAAACCTGGTTTAAGCCTGATATTTGTGATCAGATGTATGACATCCCTAATTTCAATTTATTTAGAAATGATAGAATCACTGACACCTGTGGCGGAGGTGTAGCTATTTATTGTAGGTCATCTATTGAGGCAAAAGTAATTGCTAGATCTAGTGGGATTGGTATAGAGTTCATCATAATCGAATTCAGAGACTCTTATACTAAATGTCTAATTTCATGTGTTTACAACAAAAAACGAAACTGTTCTGCTGTTCCATTTTTTACTGCTCTAAGCGAATTCAGTTTTACTTATGAACATACTATAAACTGTGGTGATTTCAATGCTGACCTGCTTAAACACTAAACAGGATATGTGTGCCTTTCAGATGAAAGATTTAGTGTCTTCAGTTGGTATGCATATTGTTAATACCACTTACCCAACACGTTTTGCTTCTTATTGCTCTCCAAGTCTTCTTGATCTAGTCATAGTCTCTGATTCTTCGTTGGTACATCTGTATGATCAGCTTTCATTTGATATTTCAGATCATGATCTTCTGTTCTGTACGTACAATATAAAATTGTTAAAATCTCCTTGCAATGAAACGTTTACCTACAAAGACTTCAACTCAATCGACTTCTCCTATCTCCACCTGTCAACCGCATGCATCCAAACTCAATACCTCTTTACCACCTAAAAAGCTGTGGAGCAACCTAAGTAAGATTGGTGTCTGCAAAGATACAGGAGCTCAATGTTCTCTGGACCCGGATGAGCTCAATGATTATTTCCTTGGAGAGTCGGTTTCTGTTGTTGGTTTTGAAGCAAATACTACATTTAACTCCTTGAACAATGTGCCTAGGCTGGAGGATTTTGATGTTGTTAGTGAAGATGATATTCTAAAATGTGTGAAGGCTATCAAGTCTGACTCTGTTGGTGATGATGGAGTGCCTATTCGTTTCGTTAAACTCATACTTCCACTAATTATAACCCATCTAACTCATATTATAAACTGGTGCATTGTCACTTCTACTTTCCCTCGCTCTTGGAAAATTGCAAGAGTTCTTTCAACGGTTAAGAAGCGTGACTCTAATTCTCCAACTGATTTTAGACCGATAAGCATCCTACCTTGCCTCTCTAAGGTCTTTGAGAAGATAATTGAGCAGCAGATCTTAAGTCATATTTCTCTTAACAATTTGCTGTTTGAAAAACAATCGGGTTTCAGAGCCAATCATAGCTGCTCTACTGCAATGGTTAATCTTCTTGAAGATGTTAGGGTTGACTATGATAAGGGTCAAATAAATCTCCTCTGCGTACTCGACTTTACATAGGCCTTTGACAAAGTGAATCACAGTATTCTTAAGTGGAAACTTGTAAACTTCTTCGGCTTCAGTGAGCGGGCATGCTCGCTAATTGGTGACTACCTATCTGACAGATAACAAAGGGTTTTTTCTGGGGGGAAATGCTCAGCTCTCAGACCTGTTACGCAAGGAGTCCCACAGGGTTCGATTCTTGGTCCAATACTCTTTTGTATGTTCATCAATGATCTGCCTGCGTGTTGTTCGCACTCTTCGGTTCACCTGTATGCTGACGATGTTCAACTCCATCTTGCCAGGCCTTTTCATCAGCTCAATGAACTGTCCCTCTCCATCAACGAGGATCTTAACCAAATTAATGCGTGGTCCATTGCAAATGGCCTATTCTTAAATCCTTCCAAGACCCTAGTCATTCCAATTTCGAAGAAAAAGTTTGATCTCTCTACTCTACCTAATATTTGGCTAAGTGATCGTTTAATTAAAGTAGTGGATCATTGCACCAGCCTTGTATATACTATTGACCATCATCTGTCAGGCTATAGACACACTAATTATGTCATTGGTCGCATTTATGGATTCTTACGTAAACTTTGGCCTTCAGCATACTTTAGCCCTGTTGGAACTCGACGTAAACTAATAATTGCTTTAATAGTTCCCCTCATATCATATGCTGAAATAGTGTACAGTGATCTTGATTCACTATCCAAACAAAAACTGCAAGTTGCTTTCAATGATGCTGTCCGTTACGTCTATGGGTTACGTAGATATGACCATGTTTCGGAATTTTCTAAAAATATTTTGGGTTGCACACTGCAGCAATACATAAACGCAAGAAACTGTTTACTTTTACATAAATTAATTCATATTAAGGCTCCGTCTTATCTGTTTACCAAACTCTCATTTAACCGTTCCGCTAGAAGTATCAATATTACCCCTCAACTTGGAAATTATCTGAACTCGTCCCGTTTATTTTTCATACGTGCTGTTAAACTCTGGAACTTGCTCCCATCTTCAATTAAATGAATTGTTAACTATACAAGATTTAAAACTGCAATATTTCTTCACTTTTCGTCTCTCCCAATTTAACCATAATCCTCTCCCTTTTCCCTTCAATCACAAAGAATTGCTTTCAACGCTAATAAAATCTCGTTCTCTTTAATTGTTTTTATTTAAATTTGTAAACATATTATATCTAAGTACTATATAAAAGATGTAATCTTACTGTACGTACCATTATTGTCAAATAAATGAAATGAAAATGAAATGAAATGATAACCCCAAGCGATATGTATGTATGTATGTGCGTCACATTTAAGAATGATAAGAGTTGGGAAATTCAATTGATTTTCTATTTTTGAGAGACACTTCGGTTATCAACACCACATTAGAAAGTAACTCAATATGATTTAATACAATTTTGATTTGTTTACTGAATAAATAATAATTGCAAAAGTGAAAACAAGCATTTGAATGTTGACGAAAATTTAACAAATATTTTTGTATCATGTAATGCTCAATTACAACTTCTCTTAAACTGTAAGTTTTATTAAGAGCCAATGCGTGACGGTTTTTACATAACGCTTTTTTGAGGTGACTTTGTTTAAAATGTTGTCATTAAAAAAAAAGGTTGAATGTGACCCATATCGATATCCTCAAATTCGTGTGACGATATTTCTAAAAGTTTTACAAAATATTAACGACATCATTTTTTGTAAGATAAAAAAGTTTTAAGTAAACCTTTTTTTTGGTTTTAAAGATACCCGAGTGGAAAGCCATTTCTGCTCAGTTTTTGTACAAGTTTTCGTGTTTTACATGTGATAAAGTAAGTTTAATTCCAATATCTCTTTTTGTTCTCGACATTTTAAGTAAACAACTAAAATCAAATGTCAAAAACAATATTTTTCGATAGACTGGTGAGGTGTCAGCCAAAAACTTTAAAATTGGTATAGTAAACAAAAAAACACCCGTTAAATTTTGTTGGCAGTCTTTTTGGGAACCTTGAAACTTTGAGATATTTTAAAATTTGCAATTAGACAAATCGGGCCGATTTAAAATGTCTACATGAAGTTATAAAGAGACTGAGAATATAACAAATACCATTTAACAATTTTTGTTATAAGATGAAACAAGATTTAGACTTTTTAAAAATCCTTCTTCCTTTCATACTTCCTCACATAACCCACATTTTCAACACCATCATAATGACCTCCATCTATCCCACCTCCTGGAAAAAATCTAAAGTTATACCCATCCCTAAACGAGGAAAGAAAATGGAATACAGACCAATAGCTATCCTTCCTTTTTTATCTAAGGCTTTTGAAACTATCTTAAGTAACCAAATCAAAAATTATATTGAAAATACACGTCTTCTTAACCCTCTCCAATCGGGATTTAGATCTGGATACAGCTGCATCTCAGCCCTTTTAAAAGTTTCTGAAGATTTAAGACAAGATTTAGACTACCTATAATTATACAACTGTGATTACCCTACTTGACTTTTCCAAAGCATTTGATTGCGTTAACTCTAGCCTTCTCTGTGATAAACTGACGACTTATTTCAATTTTTCTGACACATCCAAAAATCGTATTTATTCGTACTTGACTAATCGCATGCAAGCCGTATCGTGTAACGGTAAAATGTCTTCGTTTCTTCCTGTCAATATAGGTGTTCCTCAAGGATCTATCCTTGGTCCTTTTCTGTTCTCTATGTTTATTAATGATTTGCCATCTGTTTTATCTTACTGCCAGTTTCACATCTACGCTGATGATGTACAATTATATATAAGCTTTCCTATCGGTATGATTGAAGATGCGATAGAAAAAATGAACATTGATTTATGCTCAATATTCGATTGGTCAACTCGGAATGAACTTGTATATAATCCAGAAAAAACAAAAGCTATTCCAATATGTAAAAATAAACCCCATCTTGAAAATTTTCCACCCATTTATTTAAACGGCTGCCAAATCGAATATGTCACAAATGCAAAAAACCTAGGTATAACCTTCAACAGTAGGCTAACGTGGGACACCCATATCGATACTGTTATTTCCAAAATCTATGCTTCACTCCGAGGACTATCTGTTACTAGATCAATTCTGCCTACTCAAGTTAAATTAAAGCTAGTTAAATCACTTCTCATACCAATAGTAACGTATGGGTGTGAGATATTTGCAGATCCTGACTTCAACTCGCTTCGTAAGCTAAAGGTAGCATTCATTGCCATTGCTCGGTTTGTTTTCAACCTCCGAAGATACGATCACGTTTCGTCTCAGGCTCGTAAACTTTTAAATTGCAACTTGGAAGCCTTTTTTAAATATCGGTGTTGTTTGCTTCTTCAAACTAATTTTTAACAAGACTCCAAATTATTTGTTTAATAAGCTTGATTTTTGCACTTAAAATCGTTTTTCCTTGTTGCGCTCCAACAGGTTTACCTGTTTGACATCACGGAGGCAATTTTTCGTTTATGCTGTCAGACTGTGGAATAATCTTCCCAGTCACATGAGTTCTGGAATCGAACATAGAAGGTTTCATCAACTTTGTTTTGAATACTTCTCAAATTTGAACTGAGGTAACTTTTTTGTAATTAGGTAACTTTTTTGTAATTATTGTAATTTCTTCTTCTTGCGACTTAAGTTTTTAATTTTGTTTTTTAATTGATTGTTATTTAATAAATTATTAATAGTTTGCTACAATTGTTTTAAACATAGTGTTTGCATACTTGCATTATCCTTAATAAATATTGTATTATATCCTGTACTATTTATAAGTCAATCTTGATGTACAGCTGTTTTTTTAATCAATAAATATCAAATATCAAATAAATATCTTGTTTAAGTTCTCAAGATATTCGATTCAAAAACCATGTTTTTCTAATTTTGAAATATTGTTGTAATTTTAATTTTTTTCTTAGAAAACTGTCAATTGGATATTTTTATGTAAGTATCATACACGTAATTTTATGTAGTATACGATTGTTATAAAGCTCATTATCAGAAAACATATAACTGTGAAAAAGTATTTTGAATTTAAGAGTATGCATTTACAGAAAGGAAGGAATTACAATAATCGATCCTTTCTTCATCATCAACCTCGAATTTTTCTTAATGACATGAAAAATTTATCAGTTAGGATGTAAACATTAAATAAAAGAATGTTTAAACAAACCTAAAAAATATGACTGATTACAATACGCACAATTTTTTAATTTTTTAATTAGTTTTTTTTAATTTTATTACCTTTTGTACCACAATATGAAAACTGCAGAAAAACGTCTGTCGGTTATATTAACATAAAAAAAAAACTAATAATTATCGGAGTATTTTCATAAATCCGTTAATTTGTAATCCTCACCAACAACTGATAAGCCGAAGTAAAAATGTTTTATAACTTGATTTTCATGTACATACAATTATGTAAATATTGATATAAAATGCAAATTACTTCTTATCAATTTAATTTGTGTTTCTTAAGTCGCAATTGTAAACAAAATGCTGTCGCGATCGGTTGTTTTTCTTCTCGTTATATTGCTTACGATTTCAAATACTTACGAGTATAATATTGAGGGTAAAACTAAAATAATTCAAAATATACGAAGACCTCACCTTAACCTTATGCTGTTAAATACTAAAGTTCGATGCAGTCGTGTTGATCATCGTGGACGTTGTAGGCAGGTAGGAAATAAAAATATTTTATTTATGGTGAGATAACTTTAAGGTACATTTTAAACTATTTCAAAGATGGAAATTAAAATTAACACTGCGACTGCAGTCTCGAACATCGAAATTAATTTTAAATTCAAATATTGTGTTTGTGCCCTATGACTTAGTAATCGTCATAGCCTGAATACCATAAAGTATTGTAGTAGAAAAATGTATTAAAAATTGAAGTTATAAATATTTGTTCTCAAACATTTTAAAGTGAATATTTTATAAAATGTAATAGCTGGTGCTGTTAAAAATTGCTTTTGCACTGAAATATCTCGAGAACAAAAATTAACTTCCAACTATTTGTATTTTACACAAAATGTTGTAATTGTACAAGTTGAAGAAAAATATGAATGGAAAGTTATCACGTTATCATCAAAATGTAACCTGTGTTGTTTTCTTTTCTTAAAAATGTATCAAATTTGTTTTCGTATACTGCACTTAAAATTTTCTACTTGATTATTGTCTTGATAAATCTACGTCCATGAACATTTAAAAGAGTGTCAGATTATTTAATTTTCAAAGTAAATTTCCACAACTTGGAAGCATTGCTGTTATGTTAAACGAAATGTGAACATAGTTTGGCATTTTTAATTGAAACTTCTCATGTAGCTAAGAAATAACGGCTTTAGTTCTTTTCGCCTAAGACCATAACCCCTGAATCCTAAAATGACATAAAGCTAAAAATTAGTCACAAAGCCCAAAAAATTAAAAGAAAAATTTTCAAAGAATTCAAAAGAAATAAAAGAACTCCCAAATTATCAGTTGTCATTTGTCCCCAAAGAATTTGGGGAAATTTGTCAAATTGAAAATGTTGACATTTCTCGACGTTTCAAGGTCCCTAGAGTCGAAATAAAAGATTTTTAGAAAGATGTCTGTGCGTGCGTGCGAGATATCGACTTCAAGTAAATTTTGTTATACAGATAATAAGGCAGAAAAATGCAGAAAGGGCTCTCAAAAAAATTGCGTAGGTGGTTTTTTTACCATTTTTTTACATTTTTACATTTTGGTTAACCCTAAATATCTCACGAACCAATAACGCTAAAGACTTGAATTAAATTTTATATTACATACATATATACTGTGACTTGATACAAAACAAGTATATTTTTGGGAAAAAATCCAATTAACGCTTTTTTTATAAATCAAAAAAACTGAAAAAAGAATTTGTCACCTCGAAACTTTTAAGACTAAAATATGATTTCATCTCCAACAAAATTTTGTGCAACGAAAAATAATGTTTTTGATATCTGATAAAATTTTGAGAAAAATCGAATTGACAGTTTTTTTTACAAAAAATAAAAATCTATATAAATCAAAAATTAAAAATATATAAAAAATTTTATAAAATTCCAACAGTCCTTTTTTTTCATTAAAAAAAATAAAATCTACAAAAAATAGGCAAATTTGGTAAAAATTGATACATATAGACAAACTTTTAAGCAAGACAAATCGACAGACGGGATGGGAAGTTATCAGTGTGGGTCGCATCCCAGCCTCTTTTTAATTTTGAATTTGGGTTTTATTACATAGGAGCTTTGTGACATTTAATTTGGACATTACGACGATTATGATTTTTATCGTTTCCTATGTCTTATCACCCAACGACAAATAATCCAAATCATTAAATGACTAAAAGCCCAAAAAGAAATGTCGTTAAAAATATCACTAAGAAAACATCACAAAGCCAAAATAAAATTTCATATCAGCCAAACCGACTTTCAATGTCGTAACGGCCAAATTTAAAAAAGTCATTACGCCCAAAAGATTGTGGTTGGTTGGTCTTTGAGAGGTATAAACAGTAAGGCAAGTGTAGGGGGCTATGGTGCTCCCCTACAACACCCCTGCTGTAAGCAAGTAAACCATTTCGTTATATTTCACTTTAAAAACGGCTTGAAAGTAAAATAAAGGCAAACATATTTGTTACGCTTTCATGACGTTCCAAGTTATTGGGTGATATGACATTTTTGCGTTTGATGTTTGAGTTTGGGCGATAAAATTTTAAACTCAAGTTGACGTAGTGCCCAAAATAAACAAAAATTTTATCAGCATGCCCCAAAGCTTGAAACAAATGACATCTTTTTGGGTGATATGTCAATAAGCAACTTGGGAATTATGATACTTTAAAATTGATTTTGACAATATGACATTGATTTTGAAGCATTTTTTGGACGATACGACATTTTTTATTTCTTGGCGTTATTTTATTGGACAAAAACACCGAATGCTTCTTTTTATTTGGAATGTTATCAAACTCAAAAAAATTCGGTTATACTGCCCAAATCGCACAACAACAAAATGTAAATAAAATTGGTTTTTGGCGTAAAAGACCTAACACCAAGAAAAACACCCTTTGAATACATATGAATACTTAAAGTACACCGAAGCCGAACTACGAAAAATATAAAGCAACTGCCTATGACTAAGTCGATGTATGCAACAAAATTGAGAATATTTGTTCAATTACGTTTTATTACAAAAATATCCAACCGTTATTATTTTCGTTAAAATTTCAAGCAAAACACACCCAACACCACCAAAAACTCACACCCTTATATTATTAACCTTATGCGCCCAAAAAAAAACTATTTTGTGAATTTACTTTTGACCATGTCGGTAATTGCCAATGGTAATTCACAGTACATTCGGTCTTCACACAGCCATTACATAATTGTACATGTACATATACATTATACTACGTATAGTATAGGTAACTCCACTTAAACATTTAGTTGCGGCAATAAAACTTTATGGCTTAATAAAATATTTTGAGCCGTTATACTCAAAAAAAAAAAAAAACAAACCAATCTCCAGTGGGCTTTTATCCATAACAAAATTAGATTTCCGGCCAATCCACCCGATGATTCGACTCGACTGACGAAATTCGTTCGCCCTTCTGCCTTGGGCTTCATCAGAATTCCAATCCAAACCATCCAGACCGAAAGTCCCCATAACTCACCCCGCTCCTCTCCCCAGCCAGAGCAACAAAATTCCAGTTCTACAGTAGAATGTAGCAATAGCAGCGTGTTGCCTGTGATGCTTATGGAGCGGGTGCCGTTATCGAAACCAACGAGAACGACTTTACCCAGGACGAGACGATGAGTGCCACCTCAGTAAATTTTTTTTTTTTAATTTAATTTCGGATACGTTTTCCAACGGCGCGGCGGCGGGCGGTGGTAGCGGCTGTGGTGGTTAAGGTAATTCTATTTTATTGCACATTTTCGCATATGAATGAAATACAAAATAATAAAAAGAAAAAACCGTATCCTCAACTTATTTATATGTTATATTGTGTAGATTCGGTTAATACACTACACATGTGTCAAGCATTGTGACTACACAAGGCCCAGGACCAGCACCAGGACCGAAACCAACCCAGCTCAGTATCAACATCAGATTTGGTTTTCGAAAGCGTTGCCATTTTTATTTATTTATTTTCAAAAATTAAAAGAAAGTGATAATTTTTATTGATAAAATCCCGTCAGCAAATTCCGTCATGTTCTGAACATGAAAAAAAGTTGTAGAGAAAAAAAATTCCTTTAAAGAAGTAAGTTCCGTGTGAAATAGTTTTACAAAATTCCAAGCTCAAAGCCTTTAACCTTTCCCACAAATCCATTACTCTACTTTTTGAATTTTTTTTTGATAAGCGCTTGTGTCATCAAAGTGTCAAAAGTAATTCCTAGATATCTCAAATTTCACAGAAAACAGTTTAAATTATTTCCTACTCGGATTAGAAGTATTTTCCGTGTAAATTTATTTCTCTTGAAGTTACTTGCTTTTGCACCAACAGTTGTCAAAGCTTTCTTTTAAAAATCTTGTCCAATGTCGAAAAAATCTACTTTTCTGCTACAAAATACCCGAAAACCCGTTTAATTGAAACTCGTTTTAATCTCTTTTTTCTATCCCCTTGAATTTTCCAAAACGTTTTACCAAAAACTGAAAACCCGAATACTTAGAAATAATTTATATAATTTTTTGTCAATTATCCGAGAATCAACTCAATGAAAAACCCGCTTTATTGAAATTGAAATTTGTCTTGGGTGTGCAATTAAGCGGTTTTTAAGGCATAGGTAATACCCGTGGCGTTATAGTTAGTGCGTTGGAGGCCAGAGGTCCTTGGTTCAATCTCAAATTTGCCGTTTGGATCCGGTATACAAACTGTATTCGTATTTCGTATTTCGTATTTATTAATGACAATTTCACATTAAGATTACAATCTTATTATAAGTGAAGGCTTTACAATATTTAAGAATGTTCGAAAATGTTTAACAAAGCAAGATATACATAATAATTATTTAATTTTAAGTTTATGTTAATAGAAATTAAATCTAGCATTTTTTTTTTTTTATTCTTTATTCATTTTTATTCTTGTTGCTTAAGTATTACTGGCCAAGTGTTTAAAAAGACGGTTTTTGAATGTGTTCGCGTTAATGATGCTTCTGATCGTTGTTGGTAAAGTGTTCCATAATTGAGTGGCGTGGACAAAAAACGTACGCTCTGATTGCAGGCAATAAAATCTGGGTTGAATTAGGACCGCGGTTCTAAGTGAACTTCCAAAAACTAATCGGTTGTACAAGTACTCAGGTTGACGAGACTGCATAATTACATGTAAATGGATAAGTGACCTAAACTTTAAGAGATTATCGAAAGTCAGACCCATTATTTGTTTTGAGTAACTAGAAATATGCTCGAAATATCTTATATTGAAAATGTATCTTGCAAGATTGTTGTATATGACATTAAGTTTTCGCCTTGTTGAGGAGTCAACACAACAGAAAACTTCACATCCGTACAATAAAATGGGTAGCAGGAGTGCTTTGACAAGCAACATCTTAGTTTTGACAGGAACATACTTTTGGGTTGACCATAATAGGCGCAAAGCACTATATAGTTTACCAATTGTAGTAGCTGCATGATCAGTCCAAGTTAAAGTTTCGTTGAAAATTATCCCCAGGTTCCTGGCAGAATCAACACAGTCAATGGTCGATCTACCGAGTCGAACTGGTGGAAAACTTGACGTATCTAAAATGCGTTTGTAAATGCATAGTGTCTTTGACTTCCCCGGGTTGAGAGAAAGGTTATGCTTTAGAGCCCACTGCAGAATAATTTCTAGGTCTTCATTTATATGGCTGATAGCATTACTTATGCCATCTAACGGACTGCATATGTATAATTGGACGTCGTCTGCGAACATATGAACGTTGCAGGACTTAACTAGATGAGTAATTTCATTGACATATAGCGAAAATAATAGCGGCCCAAGAATGGAACCCTGTGGCACTCCTGCAGGGACTGCAAGGTATGACGACAACTGGCTTCCCACAGCCACACATTGCTGACGATCGGTTAAGTATGAGTGCAAAAGTTTTACTGCATAAGAAGAAAAACCGAAATCATCTCTAAGCTTTTTACAAAGTGTAAAGTGATCAACCGTGTCAAATGCTTTGGAGAAGTCCAACAACGTTAAAAAAGTAGCACAATTAGTGTCCATCGATCTTCGAATATCATCTACAACAAGCAGAAGAGCAGTTTTGCAACTTCTGCTTTCTCGAAAACCTGATTGGTTTGAGCTTAGAAGGCGGTTAGTATTTAGGTATGCTTGGATTTGTTTTAAAATCGACTTTTCGAAAACTTTTGACAGGTACGGCAATTTAGCAATAGGCCGGTATTCAGGGTTAGCAGAGTTTTTTGTCTTAGGAATTGGAAGTATCTTGGCATTCTTCCATAGTCTTGGATACTCACAAGTACTTAATATAGAGTTGAATAAATGAGTTATAAATTTTAGGATTTGTAGGTCCTTTCCATCTCTTAAATGACTCGCATATATAAATAGTTGAGAATTTTAAGTCACTAAGCCCTGATTCTTCAGGGTTTTCCCTCAAAAAGAGAACAAAGTTCGTTTAAAAACCAATAACAATGGAAAACTACGTTAGCCAAATGAACATCATGGCTGAGGTCTTTTCATGACCGATTTGCAATTTTGCGGATAATTGTCCTTGATAACTTAAAGGATTTCATCTTGAAGTTCTTAAATTGGAATAGACCTTATTTTTCCGATAGCTTCAAGTAAAAAGTCTTAAGGTTTCAGTTCAGTTTCAGTTTTAAATTGTAAGTTTATTCATTATATATCTTTTGTTAACAATCATACAATTCTTTAGAAATGACTTAAAGCCGTCTGCCTGAGTGATCAATAATTTGTATTATAAATTTAATAAGAAAAAAAAAAGTTTGAGTAGTTAGAACTATTTGATTATTAAAAATTCAAAATTAAAGTTGATATGTACTTAAGTAATTAGGAAAGTTCGTTGATGATTCTTTTGCTATAATTTAGCAGCTCCTTACAGAACTCGAATAATTTCATCCAGTCCTTCCCGTTTAAAATTTCCAGCACCTCGTACCTGTTGAGATAATTGACTCTTCAATATACCCTTCTTATTTCCCTCAAAATCGCACATTCGCCTAGAAAATGGATTGTATTTTCTCTCACTCCCGCATTACAGAGATTACAAATCAGTGGCAGGTCTTCTCGATGTGGAACTAAGTTCAGACGCAGCAGCTCTCCCCTTGCTTGAAAAATAGTGGAAATGACCTCTGTATTGTACCGGTTACTAAAATAGGATTTTTCTCCGAGTAAAGAGTTAAGTGCTGAATAAATTTCTCGATGCACTGATTGTCTCGCCTTTTCTATACATCTTTGCATCATATCTTCAACAATAGCAGCAATAATATCATAGAAAATCCCTCTACATTCTTCTACGTTTGCAAAATTTAGTTCAAAAGTCTTCCCACACTGAATCGCCAACTCCTTCCAATCATTAAAACACAGTTTTCCTTTTGAAATTGCAATTTTTGTGATTCTTTCGGGCATTCGACCTTCGTCCATACCAATTGTTCTACATATATAGTCTGCATGCAGCTTCATAGTTTGTATCTACAACGGTGATAGCCTAGTCTCCAAGTGAAGCATTATGAGGGAGTTGTCATCGGTAGTTTGAAAGTTCTTTTAAGGTAATATGATAAAAGTCTTTCAATAGTATCACTCTCTTTGTGTCCCCAGTACTGCGCTCCGAAGAATAAAATTGACTTTGAGGTTGCTTCGAAAATTCTGTGTTTGACTGCGTTTGGTACTGAATCGTTACTTAAGCAATATTTCCACGTCATGTTTATAGCTACCTTGGACTTCATAAGTTTTTTGCAAGATGTTTCTCCAAGCTAAGTGAAGGTGTTAAGGTGAAACCCAGATAAACGTATTCTTTTACCACTTCCAAACTTTCTCCACCATAATGCCAACACTCATTCCTTGCACGCATTCCCCCTCCTTTTTTGAAGATCATGACCTTAGATTAGCCTAGGTTTACTGACAAGTTCCATAGCATACAGTAGTCACGAAGACGATTTGTCATTAATTGTAGCGTTCCTGGAGACTCTGCTAGTAACACTAAATCATCTGCTTACATTAAAACTTTTAAGTTCCATTCATTCAAATGAATACCGCCAGGTAAAATGTTTGGCAGATCATCTATGTACAGTGAAAATAGAGTGGGGCTTAGCGCGCAATCTTGTTTTAATCCAAGTTCAGTTCCGAAGTAGGCTGAAAGCATTTCTCCATTCCATATCGCTGCACTTCTTTCCGTATACATGGCTTCGATAAATTTGAGTAACTTGTACGATAGTCCTTTGTTTGCTAACTTGTAGAGAAGAGATCTAATTTCAATTAAATCAAACGCTGCTTTAAGATCAACAAAACACGCATACGCCTTTTAACGTTTATCCATATACAGCTCAACAGCATTTGCCAGCACATAAATGTGATCCACCATAGAATAGCCCTTACGGAAACCTGCTTGGAATTCCGACAAAATTGAGTTCTCATTCAGCCATGAGTTCAGTCTCTGCTGTATTTTTATCCCCTTTTTTAAATATTGGAAAAATAATCGATTTCAAATATTCGTTCGTGAGTTTTCCAGTATTGAAGATATGGTTAGTCTTAAGGTATTAAATCAAGAGGCCTCGGCGCTCAATTGTGATAATTTTCTTCAAGAAATATCACGGTAAGGAAACTATAGGGCATTAAGCGCCCGTAAACATTAATACCCTTCAATTACGGTCATTACAAATCATTTATCATAGTTCAGTAACGAAATTGATTGTAAGAGTTGTACCAGACTCATTTTCAAACAACAATCACAACGCCAATCCAAATACTACACCAACCAGTGATACGTTGAGAATGGAGATGGAACTTATTTCATTAATCCTTTTTGAATTTTTCGATCCAAAAATACGACGGTTCTGTTTTATTGCTTAACCTTTGAGTTAAAAACTGGAATTATCATAATCACTGAAGATGATTGATGATTGATGATCGATGAAAACCTGAAACTTTCTCAGGACCACATTAGCAAGGATACGACGAAGGCATAAGTTATTGTGTTAACAGAACTTTAAAAACCTTAAAGCCTAAATTGGTATTTAAAATATGATCTAAAGTTTTCGTGGAATGCCTGAATCCAAAGATCGACGATTAACAGCAAAACATGGTTTTTCGTCAATTCTACGTTATCTAAGTTGTCGATCATTATTAACATCATTATCTGGTCCTAATAGCTCAAAACTGTATCACTTTTTCCCGCCGAGAAAGTACTTCACGACCAAACAAATTTTCAACACTTTGTTGTGTTGTAAAAGCATAAATAACATCTTAATTTGTATTTGTCAAATTTGTTAAAAGACGCGCTCTTTAAAAGTGACAGCTGCCAAAATATCGAGGTATTGGAAATGAAACCTTTTTTTGAAAACCCTTTATATGGTTCCATAAGCAGTAAGCAGCTCAAAAACCAGAAACCGATCCTATATTATGATAAGCAAGCTTCAACAGCTCCAAAAATTCATACTTAGCTATGTTTTCAGGTCATGTTTTCTGCCTTTGGGCAAAACATAAAATATTTTGTCATTTATTCATATTTTTCTCACAAAGCTCGATAATTCTGGGGTGGAATCGGCTAAGGTGATAGTTGACTATCATTTTTTTGATAGTCAAATTGACTATAATTTTCATTCCGTCTGTGTAAGGTGATTCAACTCAATTCAATTGAACAATTTCAGATTCAAATTGTCAAAATTCGTTGTTGCCTTGGTGAAATTTTAAATTGATTCTTATAAAATATCTAAATAAAAGTATCAAATTGGCTGATTGTGAATAAAATTCTTACTTTTCTTGCTCTTTTCGAATTTCGTAAGCTTTGTCGGTCACAGGAATGTGGTTTTTTAAAGAAACAAAGTGAAGCTCTAATCGGAATAAACATTTTTGTTTGAAATCGACTATCACATTTTTTTGTGACAGCTTTTTAGGTATCAATTTGACTATCACCTTACGTAGATCAAATTCGATCATTTTGATTGTCATTTATCAACAATCACCTTAGCCGATTCTTCCCCTGAACGATCGAACATTCTATGATTCGAAATTCTAATTTTCTTAATATTTGGATGGCTTCCCTTATTCCCTTATTTTTAATTTGGAGCAAACAGTCAATTGAAGAAATAAGTCAACTTGATGAAATTTACCCAGACTTTATTAAGGCTTTTAACACTGTGAAACAATCAATGCTTTGTCGAAAACTATCAGTGTTTGAATTCCATTCCACATTTGGCAACATTTTTTTTCACGATTAATTGTATATATCTATGGTGTGCCTCAGGGAACCATGTTGGGTCCACTTCTTTTTAACATAAGTGATATTACACATTAGCTTAGTTTATAATATCTTTTAATGTTGGGCTTTTGTTTCAAAAGGGGTTGGGGTCGAAATACTGTATGGATCATAACACTGTATTTAAAATACTGTATCTCAATAAATAATGTATTTCAAAATACTGTATATACAAAATACTGTATGATCAAAATACTGCATCTCAAAATTCTGTATTTCAAAATTCTGTATATCAAAATTCTGTATTTCCAAATGCTGTAAATAAGGTTAACATATAAAAATCGTTTTGACAGTGTAAAAAAGTGCGCACTTTTATCAAAACGATTTTTATTTGTTAGCCTTATTAACAGCATTTTGACATATAGGCTTTTGAAAACAGAATACTTTTTTTTTAAGAAAACATCATAATAATTTGTCATTAGCATAATGTTCTAATATACTTCCCTTGAACAACAACATATGTAGCTATGATAATTTATAAGTCTTTGAAATAATAAAAAAAAAACAATGTAAATGTAAATGGTATCTTCTTCTTATTTGCTCTTTCTCATTTTCTTCTTCTTAGTTATTTGTATCTCTCTCACATTTTTACATGAATTGTTCCTATCATAATCAACAATTGCACTAAACTAATTGATCTGTCAAAACTTCCAGCATTATACAGTATTATGAGACACAGTATTTTGACAATACAGCATTTTGAAACACAGTATTTTAAATTTACAGTATTTTGAAATACAGTTTATTAACCATACAGTATTATGACCATACAGTATCGTACAGTATCATACAGAATTTTGACCATACAATATTTTAAAATACAGCATTTCGACCCGCTCCCTTTCAAAAGCTTTCAAATGGTGGTTAGTCTTAGCTAAGCGCTCAGCTCAAAAATTAGAAATTTAATAAATTACCAAACAAAATATTAAGTCAAATATTTGCTGCTAATCTGGCATCACTGTTAAGTTGCATAAATAGGCTGTTAGCATGATGGTAAATTTTTCGCTACAGGAGACTTTTGGGAATTGGAGCGGGTTTATATTGAGTGTGCGGGAGACGGAAGTTGGAAGTTAGGGTATACTATAGGAAGGTTGTTTTTTATTATACATATTTGCTGCCTTGGCTTCATAATATATACATACATAGCTTCCCCCCCCAGGAGTCTGGAACCAATGCAAGGCACACGGAATTAATTAAATATCTACCTTTACACTACGCGCGTGCACAGATCCAAGTTCAACCAGGCATAAAGCCTGCCGCGTTCCAATCAATCTTCAATTGGATTTTCCTTTTTCCTGTATTTTTGTTAATTCTTTTTTTTTTAATATTTTTGTTGTTGATGTATTTTTCTGGTTTAAGGGTGTTTTTGAATGATGGGAATGATTGTGCAAATCGATTATTCTGTTCTATATATCGATATCGATACATTTTGTATACATAGGTGGATAGAGTGCATTTGATATGTTTTAATGTACTCAATGTTCATTCTTATGCACATTGAATATGGAGCACAAACGAGGATACTGTAACCACGAATCTATAGACCGAAACAACAAAATTTTATACAGGAGTAAAGGATATCTACATATAGCGCAACTAAAATGGGAGTACTTTTGCTCCACAATGAAGTCAACAAGGTGTACCTATGAGTACATAGTACTGTAAATATATTGGGTATTTCACAGATAATTTTGGATTTTATTGATGCAAGTTCCCATCCCTTATACAAATATGTACTCTTTTTGTTTGCCTTGATGCTTGGGGCATGAACGTTATATTGAATTGGGTTATGGTAATTTGTATTATATTCCTATCTAATTATATAACTTTTTGTATAAAGGCTTTGATGATACTCTTTTGCTAGAGCTTAGATTAAAAGCTTGTTTGTTTTGATAAATAATATTAATTGGCGTTCAGCTGCAATAACAAAACGATCATAAAGGGAGCATTCAAAACCATGCAAAAGGCTTTGTTACATAGAAAATTGATCATATAGGCTTAATTGACTTTATTTTAAATTTATATTAAGGAAGTTTTCATATTTCTTTTTTTGATCAATAATTTATTTTTTTTTAATCAATAAATAAACCAAATCAAGAAAATTCATAGAAAAAGGAAGAAATTTAATTTGGTTTTTGTCTAAATGCGAGTTGGAATTTGGGGTAGGATCTTATTATTTTTGTAAATTAATATTTTATTTATCTTATTGAAATTCAAAAACATACTACTTTGTATAAGACGAAATAAGTTCGAAGTTTGTTTTCAAGATAATCGATTTTTCTAAAAATATCACCAGATGTCGAGGCAATATAAGTTGTCTACAAATGTAAAAAGAGGCTGGGATGCGACCCACACTGATAACTTCCCATCCCGTCTATCGATTTGTCTTGCTTAAAAGTTTGTCTAAATGTATCAATTCTTACCAAATTTGCGTTCTATTTTTTGTAGATTTTATTTTTTTTATGAAAAAACGGACTGTTGGATTTTTATAAAAAAATTACTGAATATAAAAAACAATATTTTCTGTGAAATAAAATAAGTTTGAAGCCACTATTTTTAATTTTTGAAAAGCTATTTGAGCCGAAAATCAATTTTTACAAACTTTTATTAATTTTTTTTGTAAAAAAACTGTCAATTCGATTTTTCTCAAAATTTTTCCTAATGTTGAAAACAATATTTCTTATAAGTTAAAATTAGTTAGAAGCCATAATCTCAAATTTTTGAAAAGATATTTAAGTCGAAAATCAATTTTTACCAACTTTTGTTAAATTTTTTTTTTCGGTTTTTAATTTTTTGTAAAAAAACTGTCAATTCTATTTTTTCAAAATTTGACTGAATGTTGAAAACAATATTTTTTGAAATATAAAAGTAGTTTCAAGCCAATATCTCAAAGTCTTGAAAAGATATTTGAGTCCAAACTCAATTTTTACCAACTTTTTTTTTAATTTTTTTTTAGTTTATTATTTTTTGTAAAAAAATTGTCAATTCGATTTTTCTAAAAATTTTATCAGATGTCAAAAACATTATTCTTCGTTGCACAAAATTGTTTTGGAGATGAAATCATATTTTAGTCGTAAAATTTTCGAAGTGACAAATTTTTTTTTTCAGTTTTTTTGATTTCTAAAAAAAACCGTTAATTGAATTTTTTTCCAAAAATATAATTGTTTTGTATCACGTTACAATATATAACATAAAATTTAATTCAAGTCTCTAGCGTCATTGGTTCATGAGATATTTAGGGTTAACCAAAATTTTCACCTTTTTTTTAAACTGCTATGGTAAGAAAACCACCCACGCAATTTTCTTGAGAGCCCTTTCTGCATCTTTCTGCCTTATTATCTGTATAACAAAATTTATTTGAAGTCGATACCTGTTCTGGTTCTTGAGCTATGGACGACGAAAAAAACGTCGCGAACGTACAGACGTACGGACGTACGTACACACGCACGCACAGACATCTTTCTAAAAATCTTTTATTGCGACTCTAGGGACCTTGAAACGTCGAGAAATGTCAAAATTTTCAATTTGACAAATCGGACCCATTACGAATACAACCTTTAACAATTTCGAGTATAAATTTGTGTGTCATATATTTCAGATATATTTCCTCTTATAACCTTAAAGACAATGTCCTGTTAAAAAAATGTTGTTTTTTAACTCTTCACAGAATTCTTTAAGCAAGTTTTAAGTTATTATTTTCAACTTAAAATTGAAAAATTCGAAGATTTTTTATTGATTAGGTTTATTAACACTTTCTATAGGAAGTTATTGTAATGGGTCCGATTTGTCGAATTGAAAGTTCTCGACGTTTCAAGGTCCCTAGAGCCCAAATAAAAGATTTTTAGAAAGATGTCTGTACGTCCGTACGTAATAAAAGTTGGTAAAAATTGATTTTCGACTCAAATATCTTTCCAAAACTTTGAGATAATGGCTTTTAATCAATTTTAACTTATAAGAAATATTGTTCTCAACATTAGGAAAAATTTTGATAAAAATCGAATTGACAGTTTTTTTTACAAAAAATAAAAACCTAAACAAAAAATTATAAAAGGTGGTAAAAATTGATTTTCGACTCAAATATCTTATCAAAACTTTGAGATATTGGCTTTAAACTACTTATATCTTTCAAAAAATATTGTTGTCAACATTCAGGAAAGTTTTGAAAAAAAT
Organism: Eupeodes latifasciatus; assembly: GCA_920104205.1. Lineage (NCBI taxonomy): Eukaryota > Metazoa > Arthropoda > Insecta > Diptera > Syrphidae > Eupeodes > Eupeodes latifasciatus. Next base: position 15,258,866 of record OV049926.1, read on the forward strand.
CTTATTGACAGTTTTTTTACAAAAAATTAAAAACCGAAAAAAAATTTAACAAAAGTTGGCAAAAATTGATTTTCGACTCAAATATCTTATCAAAACTTTGAGATATTGGCTTTAAACTACTTTTATCTTTCAAAAAATATTGTTGTCTTCATTTTGAAAAAAATCCTATTGACAGTTTTTTTTTACAAAAAATTAAAAACCGAAAAAAAATTTAACAAAAGTTGGTAAAAATTGATTTTCGACTCAAATATCTTTTCAAAAATTTGAGATAATGGCTTCTAACTCATTTGAACTTATAAAAAATATTGTTTTCAACATTAGGAAAAACTTTGAGAAAAATCGAATTGACAGTTTTTTTTTACAAAAAATAAAAACCTGAAAAATATGTATAAAAGGTGGTAAAAATTGATTTTCGACTTAAATATCTTTTCGAAAATTTTAGATTATGGCTTCTAACTAATTTTATCTTATAAGAAATATTGTTTTCAACATTCGGTAAAATTAAATCGAATTGACAGTTTTTTTTATTAAGAATAAAAACCTAAAAAAAAAAAAACAATACTAAAACTTGGTAAAAATTTACTTTCGATTCAAATAGCTTTTCAAAAATTAAAAATATTGGCTTCAAACGTATTTTCTTTCACATAAAATATTGTTTTTGATATTCAGTAATTTTTTTATAAAAATCCAACAATCCGTTTTTTCATAAAAAAAATAAAATCTACAAAAAAAAAAGTACGCAAATTTCGTAAAAATTGATGTTCGGTTCTAGATATCTCGTTAACAATAGAAGATATTGACTTCAAATTAATTTCATTCATTTAATTTGTATTTGTTTATATAAGAAATAAAAACTTTTAAGAAATGCTACTAAAATTGGTCAAAATTGATTTTCGACTAAAAATCTTGTTAACAAAAATAGATTTTGAAATCAAACTATTTTATTATATGCAAAATATTATTGGTAGTTTTTAAATTTTTAAGAATAATTCAACTGAGAACTTTTTTAACAAAACACGAAAACCTTGAAACCTTTTAAGCAAAACAAATCGACAGATGGGATGGGAAGTTATCAGTGTGGGTCGCATTCCAGCCTCTTTTTTTTTAATCAAATTCGTGATGACTTTTCCAAATCCACAATCCCTCACTTCAATATTCCTTTTCAAAATTTTCTGTATCTTACGTAGAATTTTACCCGCTGAAGAATTTTACTATAACGGTTCTTAACAGAAAAACGCAAAACGGTATAAAAGCAATGTTGAACTTATTACGTATTTGTAGTCTTAAGGTTATAGCATCAAGTTTTTGGATGTTTAAGTTATGTTTAAAACGGGTATTACAAGGATTGACCAAATATAGCTATAATGAATTATTCAACAACATAAAGGAATTACATTAAAGGTTTTTTAAAATTTTTAAATGGTCTTAGTACACGGCTCTTTGGACAACTTGTTGGAACTACATATCAACCAAACCAAGTCATGGTCTTCAATCACCACTCACAAGGTGAGAAACGTTTATCATGTCGAATAATAGGCATTTATACTGTCTGTAGTTAAAATACCCAAGAAGCGTATCAACAATTGTGTTGAATATCCTGAACTTTATAAGAATGGAGATGCAAAATACGAATTGTGAATTGTAAATAAGTTTTTACCATCAGCAATACATGTAAGCAACATTTTCGACTTAGCTTGTATTTTGCCGTACGACGTCAGTAATGACTCCATTCTTTTCAAATTCCTTCCCGATTTTACCGATTGCCTATGTGATGCATTATTTTAAATGACACTGTGGGGTTAAGCATCACAACAATGAATAAAATGCCTGAGTTCAATTTCAAATTAACTTCAATATTTATTCATAATATACAAAATTTTAAGTATATTAACCGCACACGACAGCAGCTCCTTCTAAACTAACTCGAACTAATCCTCTCTTGAGAATTGGCACTTGATTTAAAGTTGAGTTAAACAGTTAGTACCGATACAGTAAGTCGTGGAAATAATTATGAATCTTAGAACACTACATCAACCCCCTTCCAGCCCAAAGCAATGATAATAATAATTTATTCAAGTTTGAAAAAGATACCGGCCGCGCGCCGTAGTTCTGTATCTATGTGAGCCAATTCTGAATATAGCTTCGATTCGAACTGAGTTTACTGATCAGTTGTTATTCTAGCCGGGACTCCAAATCGACATATGAAATGAATTCGGACAAAAAGGTTTTTGCAACCGTCTAAGCGGTAATATCCTTTAAAGGGTAGGCCTCAGGCTAGCTTTAACTGTAAGCGTTCGAAAAGGTCCCACCAGCTCCATGTGAATATGTTCGAAACGGTTGCTTGGTGTGTTGAAACTACCTAATGGTGATCTAGTATGTCTATTGACTTTCGAACGCTGGCACTGAATTCACGGAAGAACCATGACTTTGATGTCCAAATTCATTCTCGGCCAGAAATACCGTTCAGATCCTCGAATTCCTGGATGGGAAAGAGAGTGTAAACTAGAAAATGCTGCTTTTGTGAGGCATTTTGGTAAAAATGGTCTATTTGTATTAGTTGATGTTTCACACCAGATTGGCTGAATAAGCGTCGGAAATAAAATTTGCTCTAGTTTATATGAAGCATTGGATTTTCTTGATAACAAAGACTTCAACTCTTCGTCCGCTTCTTGGGTGCTAATGAAATTTTCTAGTGTGAATGAAAATAAACTTTTTTCTTGATTTTCTAATAAAGCGCTTTCTACTGGTTTTGATAAAAAATTAGCTTGGGTATTGTGCTACCCAATCAAGATGCCTTGTCTGTCTTGGGCTTCGGACAGCATTAGTGGATAAAGCTGCCGCCAGAGGTTTATGATCGGTATAGACAACAAAGTTTCGTCCTTCCAAGAAGTATAATGGAAATGTCTAATAGAGAGATAAATAGCAAGAAGCTTATTTTATTATGACATTTGAAGTGACAGCAGAGTGTGACATGTGTCAAATGACTCTGTATTTTATTAATATGATGATGATTTGTTAGTTTTGTCAAAGTCAAAGGAACTGGGTTTGACTATATATATATGTATCTTAGAAAATCTTAGAAGTTAATCGGAATGTTTAGCGAACCTTTATAATCTTCACATACCATACCATTATTACTGTAAATAGAGGGTAGTGCTTAAACTAAGAATTAATTCGTTTAAATGAGTCATTCAAGATTAAACGTAGGGTGGAATAGGATCCCCTATTAGTTTTCCTAAACTGAACTCTTAATCGCTTCTGTCAACCTTAATAGTTTAACATTTTATCTCCCTCTCGTAAGGAGTAAAATATTTTGTAAAATTTCAAGTCAAAAACTGTCACTGTTTTAAGTACGTTAGGTACGTATTTCCATTAATTTGTAATTCAAAACTGGACATTGGTTTTGTTTGTCTGTGGTTAAGTGTGTATATTGTGTATAAAATGTATATAAATGTCTGTTGCAGGATGAAAACCACACTTTGTAACCATTTTACAACAGCAGTCATTCATGCTGCTTTTTGTTCATTTCCCTATATCCTTTATTACTGTATATAAATGTAAACTCTATATAATATACTCTGTAAATATCCTGCTAATGAAAAAAGGGATGTTGTCCTTGTCATGCACTTGATATAGGAACTAGAACAGGAACTTTCTGTTCAACATTTTGTTGCAGCAACCAGTTAAACCTAAACATTTTTCATTCTTTTTCTCTGTTGCTGTTGCTGATGATGATGATGATTTTATTTTTCATTTTCATTTTCAGTCTTAAAAATGTAAAATGCGATGAAACGATTCCATTATGTTGTGGTTTACCTCATAGGAATGGAATTTTTGAGTAAAGGCTTTTGATTGATTAACGTTTACAAAATTGTTGCATTAGAAAAAATCTTATGAATATTATAAAAACAAATGGAAACAACTGAAAAAATATATTACAGAGTTGTTTTGGAATTCTAATTTATTTTATAAACGCATGGCTTCAGCTACTTAAATGGAACAACGACTACGTACTTTTTGAGCACATTTTCCGGAAATTATATTTAAAAAAAAGTATTCCAACAATATTTCTGTCTTGTGTTTTTATTTAAAGTACTCAAGTACTCAAATTTCCGATCTAGTGGCATTTTTGTAGAATATTTACTGGACGACAAAATTAAGTTGGTGCACAAACAAAATAATATTTTTTTAAGGAATTAAGATGTCCTAAATTTGAATCTAACTTTTATTTTTTTTACTAAATCAGGTCTTTTAAAACATTTTTGAAATGCTAAGGACAACCAAAAACAGTTTTCTTTAACAATAAATTGTATGATGATTTTGCCAAGTACAAATCTTTATCTTCTAGATATTTTTTAAATCCTTTTAGTATCTCACTTAGTTCTTATTATTTTTCTTTTTATTCTTTCTAAAGTTTTAAAAAAAAACTTTAAATTTGTTTTCTTTCTGTTTTAAAATAATTCGTTTTGGAGTTAATTTACATAATGCTAATTCCGAATCCAAATTCCGATTTTATCTCATTTTCAGAAATTCGAGTTTTTAAATTCGTTTTTTATATTTTTTCAATATGTTCCAAGAACATGATGTTATATCTCTTTAAGACTACCAATTCGTAATTAAATCAAAAATTGCGTTTGTACTGTTTTGAATTTTTCTGTTAAAAACCGTTTTCCAATAAATTCTAGCAGGTGAAGACTTACAAGTAATGATGGTATTTTGGAAAATAACTAAGCCACTGAAATTTTTTAAACAGATTTGAAAAAAAAACTACTTAATAAAGTTACATAGCCTCAAAAAGCCTTATGTAAAGTTTTTGTCGAATTAAAAAAGATTGTATCTCAAATACCCGGCCCGATGGATTGATTTTAAAGTCAGATTCAGATTTTGACCTTTAAAAAAGTATAATTTTATTGCCATCTAGTTTCGTTTGTTGACCAGTTTAATCTTTAACAAAAATTCTTAACTAAAAACAATTACGTATACGCCCAAGTGCGTGTGTTTAATAATGTGTTTATGATGATATAACAAACTGAGGCATGTTGTGGCAGCTACATTTAGATCGGTTTTTGAAATTTACAAGTAAGTGCTTATGAGTTTAAATTGTTAAAGTACAAAATGAATCTAGGCCTTATATAAAAAGAAATTAAAGAAATTCCGTATAGTTTAGACACCCGAGCACATCTCTCCAACTAATTGTTCAGCCCCCAAAGAAACTTTTTGGAAATAACTCTCAGTTGAAGGCTTTATAGAAGCTGAAAAGTGCCTCGATTTGAATAAGAACATATTTAGAAGGCATTATAGACTTTTGCATACCTACTCGTAAATATACAAGCCTTGTATAAAACTTATCAATTCTTAAGAGCACACACCAATTGTCGAGCTTATATGTAATCTACTTAGAAATATAAAGCTCAAGGTGCCTTAAATCTATTCTAGGCCAAATATTTTCCGTGGTGGTGTTGTTATTCCACCTGATCTTGGTTTTATTTATAGCATCTTGTTTTATAATATAAATATTATAAATATAATAATTTATACGTAGCGATTGGTTCGCCAGCATTAGCCAAACTTTTTGCTAACATTTTAATCAAAGTCCTGTTGTACGCGGACGATCTAGTTATGCTTGCTGATAATCCTTTCACGCTACAAATGCAAATAAACCGTCTAAGTTCATTTTGCGAGTCTTGGGGCTTGCAAATTAATACCCAAAAAACTAAGATTGTTGTATTTGAAAAGAGACAATCAAGAAGGCGAGCGGAAGAAAAATGGTCTCTAAATAATATACATATTGAGGTTGTACAAGAGTTTAAATATTTGGGTGTCCTCTTGACCTACAATTTAAGCTATCTAAAGCACTCTAAAGAAAAAAGCAACGAAGCTAAATTGGCACTTAATATAATGTGGCCAAAGTTTTTTTCGAACCAAAATGTGGATTTAACGTCCAAGTACAAAGTTTTCAACGCGACAGTAAATGCATGCATGGCATATGGCGTTCAAGTCTTCGGATACACACACTTCGAAGCTTTTGAAACTGTACAAAGGAACTTTTTTAAGACGATATTTCGTTTGCCTAACTCAACACCCAACTACGCCATATATGTAGAGTCAGGAATAGTCCCTATATATATACAAAATTTGAAGGCAAGTGCGAACTTCATTACTAGAGTGATGAAAAGAAGTGAAACTTGTCTTCACAAAATCATTTTAAGAAAATTACATCGAGTGAATGCTTCCCCGTTTAAAGACTGGAACGAACTAGCTTACTCTTACGAAACAAGTTTAAACTTATCAGAAACCAAAGTGACCGATTGGCAGGCTCAGTTTGCTGATGTGATTGCTAAGGTGGATCACAAAATGTTTCTGGATAATCTTTCCAGAGCTTCTTCATCTACTTCAAGAGCTATTTATAGTCAATTAAACCACCAACTGCCCTCGGAAGTCTCTTACTTTAGTAATGAATTTTCAGCCTCGGTTATAAGTAATATGTTTAGAGCAAGAGTTGAAATTTTAAATTTAAACTTTGTACCTCATCGACCAGACTTGCCCCAGCTATGTGATCTATGTAACGGAAGAGTGAATGAAGATATTTACCATTTCGTTGCTGCTTGTCCTATTCTACAAGAAATTCGTCGGTTGCATTTTCGGGAAAGTTTTATATCCTTGGAAAAGCTTTTTGAAATTTTAAATGGAGCGATGGGCTGGCGCAGCCTCTTTAAATATTGCCAACATGCTCTTTCTTACCGTAACAGTTTCACATATTAAACCTAGCCGATTACCCGCTTATTGCAGTTTAAACTTTTAAACGTTTATTGCTTTGTTGCTGATCATACAAAATTTGATATTATTTCTTTTGTGTTTTAAATCACGTTAAAATTGATAATATTTTAAAAATAGCTAATCATAACTGAATTGTGTATTATTTTGTGTTTCAAATCACGTTAAAATTGATATCATTGTCTTATATAAATATATTTCTTCATATCTTTTGCTACTTATTTATTTTTTATATTTTAAAATTTTTGCTTTTTTATTATTTCTTTTATTTTTAAATCTTATATGAAATGTCACCTCAGGCAGACGGCAGTATTGCCATGTCCTTATTCTTAAGTATAAAAATTTGTAAACTTTGTGATGAAAAAATAAAGAATTTATCTATCTATCTATCTATCAAACTTTTTGTAATGGGTCCGATTTGCCAAATTGAAAATTTTGACATTTCTCGACGTTTCAAGGCCCATAGAGTCAAAATCAACGATTTTTAGAAAGATGTCTGTGCGTGCGTGTGTACGTACGTTTGAACGTCCGTACGTCCTTACGTTCGCGACGTTTTTTCATCTTCCATAGCTCAAGAACCAGAAGAGATATCGACTTCAAATAAATTTTGTTATACAGATAATAGTGCAGAAAGATGCAGAAAGGGCTCTCATCAAATTGCGTGGGTGTTTTTTTACCATAGCAGTTTAAAAAAAGGTGAACATTTTGGTTAACCCTAAATATCTCACGAACCAATAACGCTAGAGACTTGAATCGAATTTTATATTATACTAGCTGACCCGGCAAACTTCGTACCGCCTAACAGTCAATGAATGTCATGTTACTTTTTAGCTGAACTAATTTAGGCTTTGATGAACGTAAAACAATAATACAAAATAATATATTTATAAAGATAGATAGAAACAAAAACGTATTTTATTATGATGAATGATGATGAAAACATACATACAGAATGAGAAAAAAATAAAAAAAAATAATTAAGTACTTCAAACTCATGTCAGAAAAAAATTATTGAAAATTATGTTGTGCAGATTGGGGTAAAAAAATAAAACTCGGATTAATTCATTAAGCACTTTGTGGTAAACGACATTCTTTGTTTTTTGGTCAGGCGCAAGAACAAATTAAGCGGATGGTTTGCCGACACGTGAGCATGCCACGTACAATATTGACCATGAGAAAAACATTCATTTTCTAGATTGAGGCCACAAATAGTCAAGGATTGGCCCTGTGATTTGTTGATCGTCATGGCGAAGGCAAGACGAATCGGGAATTGAATTCGTTTAAACTCAAAGGGCATATCCGTTGGGATCATCGGAATAAGAACTTCCTCATCTTTAAATTTTCCTTTAAGTATCGACGCGTGAATCACATTGTTCATCAGTTTTCTTATAACCAAACGCGTTCCATTACACAGTTTTGGTTGGTTTAAATTTCTAAGCATGATGACTACCGAGCCAACTTTAAGTTTTAAATTGTGCGGTGGTAAACCAGGCACATCCAAGAAGTTTAAACATTCAGTTGGATAATTAGTGGCTTCTTCTTCGTTTGTTACACAGTCGATAGATTTGAATGAATACAGAGTACCTACGATTTGAGTTTGAATTATAAAATTGAGGTCATCTACATCTTTATTTTTAGCGGCCAAAATTGCTCGCTCACTTAACCATTTAGTATTTTTGTGGTTAGCAATGATATGCGGGAATACTTTGTTGATAAGCTCGTCTTTTGATGATACGAAATTGCAAAAATTTGGAGGAAATGAAATCAAACCGCTCGATTTGTCAACAGGAACACGACCATTACCGATAGTCAGCAATTGCTTCGAGAAATCATCAGCAGATAGATCGTTCAACAATGTTTCATCGGCAGCAGTAGATCTTGGAATGACTGGTAGTGTTTGTCGGAAATCTCCAAATAATAAAATCATTGCACCACCAAAACATCTCGAGTCATTGCGCAGATCTTTTAATGTTCGGTCTAGTGCTTCCAATGCGCGTTTGTGCGCCATTGTGCATTCGTCCCATATGATGGTTTTTGATGCTACTAAAACTTTGGCCATTGTGGAGTGTTTCGAAATGTTAAACGTCGGTTCTTCAGTAGTTTGAAGGTTTTATGGCAATCTTAACGCTGAGTGAGCCGTACGGCATCCGTCTAACAATGTGGCCACTATTTCAGAAGAAGCAATTGCTACCGCAATTTCGGATCTCGCACGTACAGTGGCCAAAATCAATGACATGAGGAATGTCTTCCCAGTTCCACCGGGGGCATCAAAAAAAAATAAGCCGCCATTTCCATCATCAATTGCATTAATCAGTGTATCATAGACTGCCCTTTGCTTAGGATTCAACAGAGGTACATTCGTTTGAACTGATTGGATTAGTTCATGTGGATTATATTCACGTTCACGTTCCAATTCTCTATTAAATGCTGGCATTCCTAACCTAACTAACAAACTGCCGCACATGAGGTAACACATATCTTCGATCAAGAGCAAAGTCTGGTTATGGATCTCCTCATTCACCTCAAGATCGGAATTTCTTGAACTGACGCGAATTCGATGTAAAATATCTTCTGATATGTTATCTTTGTATTTGTTCCACAGGTCACGTGGGTTCGATGGAAAGCATGTTGAAATGATGATAGCAAATAATGTGGCACATTATATCTGACTTGGAGATGCAGAAATAATTGCTTCAGCGATAATAATAGATAATTGACTCGCGACATTCCGTTGCCTAATTGCATTACGGCTTCGCTGGGAAAGATTAGATCTTCTAGGACGTTGCATTAATATTAAAAAAAAAAATTGAATTGACAGTTTTTTTTATGAAAAATAAAAAGCTAAAAAACATTGCTCAACCCAAGTAACAATTCTAGTTCGTTTTTAAAGTTGGTAAAAATTGAATTTAGACTTAAATATCTTTTCGAAAATTTGAGATTATGGCTTTCATCTTATTTTATCTTATAAGAAATCTTGTTTTCAACATTCTGTAAAATTTTTAGAAAAATCGAATTGACAGTTTTTTTACAAAAAATTAAAACCTAAAACAAAAAATGAATAAAAGTTAGTAAAAATTGATTTTCGACTCAAATAACTTTTTTAAAATTAAAAATATTAGCTTCAAACTAATTTTATCTTATAAGAAATATTGTTTTGAACATTCGATAAAATTTTGAGAAAAATTAAACTTACTTTTTTTTGACAAAAAATAAATACCTTAAAAAAGCATTCGTAATATATGAAATATCTTTTTTTTAAATTAAAAATATTGGCTTCAAACTAATTTTACTCACAGAAAATATAATTTTAGATATTCAGTAAATTTTTTATTAAAATCCAACAGTCAATTTTTTTTCATACAAAAAAAAATAAAATCTACAAAAAATAGAACGCAAATTTGATAAAAAAATTATGTTCGGTTCTCAATATCTCGTGAAAAGTAGAAGGTATTGACTTTAATTCATTTCATTCATACAATTTGTATTTGATTATTTAAGAAATAAAACTTTTAAGAAATGATACTAAAATTGTTAAAAATTTTTAAAAATTGGTTTTCGACTAAAAATCTCGTTAACAAAAACTGATTTTGAAATCAAACTATTTTATTATATGCAAAATATTGTTGGTAATTTTTAATTTTTAAAGAAACAAAACACGAAACCCTACAAACTTTTAAGCAAGACAAATCGTGTGGGTCGCATGCCAGCCTCTTTTTTAATTTAGTTTTTCGTCTAAAATGAGACCCAAATATTTAACTGCATCTGAAAACTTTAATTGGATACCTTTTACACAAGGAGGGTTAATATTGGCAATATTATATTTCCTGGAGAATAGAACTAAGAACTAGAAATTGGTTTTGGGTGTGGTTGACACCTAGTAATTCACACCGATTAGCCTATTGATAAGCTAGTTTGTAAGAGTTCTTATTGGGTATTAAGATGCTCCCCTAAAAAATCTATACTTATCTATACTAATATTATAAATGCGAAAGTAACTCTGTCTGTTACTCAATCACGCCTAAACTACTAAAATTTGGTAAGGAGATAGTTTCAGACTTAAGACTTATGAGCTACTTTTGACCTCGGGAGAACAACGCATTCCCATGGGAAAAATTACTTTCCGGAGAATCTGTTCGCTTTCACTCCTAAATTACCAAATATTTGAATAATATTTGGATAAAATTGGTATTACGGGAAAACAACGCATTCCCAACCCTTCTCATAAGTTGAGATTGAAGGTTGGTGATCCAGTCCTGTTAATGAGAAATCTTGACGCATCAAAGTTATGTAATGGTACACGGCTATAAAGTACTCACCTAGGACGAAATATTATAAAAGCTATAATCATGACTGGATAGCAAAAGGAAAAAATGTTTTAATTCCCCGCATTCCGATAATTCCAACCGATTTGCCGTTTCAGTTTAAAAGAGTGCAGTTTCCTCTGAAAGCAGCATTTGCAATAACAATAAACAAAGCTCGGTGGTAAACGCTGAAAGTTGCAGGTTTAAATTTGGAAAAAAAACTGTTTTTCCCATGGACAATTATATGTAGCGTGCTCAAGAGTCTCAAAACCACACAATCTTTACGTTCTGGCCAAGGAAGGAAAAACAAAAAACGTCGTATATAAAAATGTATTGCAGTAACCTATCTTCTTACTGCACTGGAGAAAGTCACATATTACGACAAACTCAGCAGAGTCCAACGCACTGCATGTCTCTGCATTAGCGGGGCTTTGAGAACCACACCCTCAGCAGCGTTGGACACTCTCCTCCATCTGACACCCCTCGACATTTTCAGCAAACAAGTGGCAGCGAGTACAGCCATAAGACTCAACGCCTCATCTCAGTGGACCAACAACAATGTTGGGCACTCCATCATTCTGAACCTCTTTGGTTCTATACCAAAGTACATAGACTACACTATCCCAAAACCCCAATTTGGTAAAAACTTCCAGGTATCCATTCCATCCAGGGATGAATGGGAAGATAAAAAACTCCTGGATGACAAAAGCATCCATTTTTATACAGATGGGTCCAAGACAAATGAGGGAGTTGGTAGTGGTATGTACTCAGAAAAGCTTAATCTAAGCATCTCATTCCGCGTCCCTAATCATTGTAGCGTCTTCCAAGCGGAAATTTTAGCGATCAAAGAGGTTCTCTCCTGGCTAAGAGAAAACGTGATATCAACTTCTGATATACGCATCTTCTCTGACAGTCAGGCTGCTATCAAGTCTCTTGACAGTGTCTCAACCAACTCTCTAACGGCCCTCGATTGTCGATCATCTCTTATGGAGATGGCGCAGCAATTTAACATTCACCTATGCTGGGTGCCGGGCCACAGAGACATCGCAGGAAATTGTAGAGCCGATGAACTCGCTAAAAATGGAACCGTCATACCTATTTCACCTGAAAGGGAGAAGATAGGTATACCGATAGCTGCATGTAAACTTCTGCTAAAAGAAAAAGCTTTCGAGATAGCAAACTCTAGGTGGTACAATTTACCAACATGCGCAGTCACAAAACTAATATGGCCTTCATTGGACCTAAAGCGCTCTAAAGATTTGTTATCCCAAAGCAGACTTCATATTAGCTCCCTAATAGGTGTCCTTACGGGACACTGTCTTATAGGCAGACACGCAATACGACTTGGTGTAGCCTCAAATGACTTCTGCAGGAGCTGCATGGACGAGGAAGAAGAAGAAACAATCTCTCACCTCCTCTGCACCTGCCCTGCTCTTTCACGAAGACGCAAACTTCATCTGGGAGAATACTCTTTTGATGATCCCAGTGAACTAGCTAAAAAGGATATCAGATATCTCCTTCGCTTTATAAAAAGCTCAAAATGGTTCGACTAGTGGGAAGTAATTCTCTAGATTCATGTGGTATCACAATGGGCCTTTCTTCTGGCCTAAGTGTGTGGTTTTTGTATCCACAGCCACAATAACCTAACCTAACCTAACCTATCTTCTTCTTAAAATGTATTAACCTAACCTTACTTAACCTATGACAATCACACTTAGTATGGCCTCATCCCATCTCGGCACAATTCAAACATACATACGTACAAAAAAGTATAGCTCAGATTTTTTCATACTACTATCCAAAAAAACTATCTAATGCGGACGAAGTCGCGGGTAAAAGCTAGTGATATATAATCGTTTTAAAACGTTCCACGTCTAGTCAAAATAAGATCTTACAAAAATTGATTTTGTTACTTCGGACATATTTTGATGTTATTTTTGTAAAACTCAGGGCTACCACAGGGCTTTGTTTTGAGACCACTTCTTTTCTAAGATTTTTTTGCATCTAAATAAAAATATACTTTTATATTTCAATAAAACAAATTTTATGGAACATGTTAATGAAGATGCAGGCCATAAGCCTACAAAAAATAAGTAGACAGTTGGCAAGTTAGAAATGTTTAAAATAATTTTTAAAGGAAGGACAGTTTTAATGTTAAAAATATTTAGTTTTAGTTTCTAAGATAATTTGTTTTTAACTTTTTAGATGATTTTAAATAATTTTATATTTTTATTTCTTTTCAACAGGGATGAAGGACGTGAAAGCTGAAATTGTTAACCTAATAACAAATATTGATAAAAATATAAAAATGTATATTATATAATGTATGGTGGTTTAAAAAATGTGTAGTTTAAAGTTATTTAATAATTAAATTAGTTTATATTTTGAACTGTTTTGTATTTGATATAAAGAGTCTTTAATCTAATATTGAAAGGTTTGTAAAATGTATCAAAAATTCAAAATTTCCCTTAAAAACTGTTAAAAATATCCATGAAAGTATAAACATAGACACCTAACCTAAATTATTTCTATCCTGCAACCAGTATAAGCAAAACATGTGCTTTCAGTCTCATAGTCTCATATATAGTCACTTCAACTTGCTGTTTGTGATAAATGCTTTTGAAAAATGAACGCGCACTTCAACATATACAATAACTACTTTTAAATACAAGAGTACTTTTTTCTGACAACCGGAATTAACCATCCATTTTGCTTTTGCCTGCATTCAGTTCTATACGAGCATATGAATGGAGTGTTATAGGAGGACGACTCGACTATAGTTTTGTATGGTATTCTTATAACGGTATATGTGTTATATGTATGTTCTTGCCTGCCAGTTAATATTGTTGAAGTGTTGAATAGTAGTGCAGAGTCCGAATTGTGACTGTCATAGCATTGGAAAAGTAATTTATGGCAACTCCCATGTCGGTCATGGTGCCTGATTTATTGCAGTTATTGAAAAATTGGAACTCCATTCAGTTGTTGGTTTGCTTCCCGTTTGTATTTATGGTATTCTTTTGTTTGTTGTTGTTTTTTTTTCTGCAACAATTTTTTCCTTTTTTTTTGTGTTAAAAAACCATTGGCCTGTTCAGTGTTCATATAATGTAAGAGTACTATATTCACTTTGGAACCTTCAATGGTTGGTAAACTGCAAATGGTGTAGTATATGGCATACATTTTGTGAAAATAACTTGAAAAGTTTGTGGCAAAATAACAAAAAAAAATTAAAATTTTATATGAGTCCTTTGGGAAACGGGTCACAACTATCATCAAAAAACAGTGTTGTCGTCAATGCAAAAATATAAAATCCAACTTGTAGCCAAAATTAGATGAAATCCATTTAAGTACTTTTTTTTCCTTAAAAATTAAGTCAAATAAACTGAATGTTAAGCGAACTGGAGATCTAGGGAACAGCTTATTTTTAGCGTAATTTGTCAGCGATGTCAACCTACGTTAAACTGTCACAGTGTTTCACGAATATTTTGTTGCAGGAGCAATAGAAAAAAACAATGTTCAGCAGTTCACACAAAATGGTGCGGGTTTTGGAATTTATGGTAAGAGGTCAACATGATTGGCATTGTGATACTTTAAATGATACTGTAACAATGTGACAGTAATGATCGTGTAAATCGCAGAATAGTTTCAAGAGTTCTTTTAAGATTATAGACTAGATAAGATTTATTCATTGTAAATTATATCTAAACAAATTCCTTTTTACATTCTTACATGGGGTATAGTTATTTGCATAACATATGATGTCTTTGCCTGACTTTAAGTAAATCTTAGAAATTGCTTAGTAGTCTTGTTAAGATACAATTTAGCAAATTAATAATACATTTCAAAAGATAAGAAAAATATAACTAAAGAGTTTATTTTTGATGTTAAAAATTTAAACAAAAAAAAACATGTGAAGCTCCTAATTTTAGCTAAAACGAAAACAATTGTGCGGAACGCTTAACAATTTTGTTTACCTTAAGAATGTATAAAACAAATTTTTAGAAGTTTTCATTAATTATTCTTAATTCGATATAATGTTGCCTCTCTACAGTACGCCACTTGTTGCATCCGATTTTCACGTATGTATAACTTCAATCCCTTGCAACAAATTTTTAACAAAAGCTGCTCTTTTTATCACCCTATGTATAAGTATTGAGCAAACACCAAGAAAGTGTTCAAGTTACAAAGACTGAAAATCATTGCTAAATTACTGCGATGAGGAACAAAGTTGAGTCGCAGCATCTGCTCTCTTACTTTGCATTCCGTTCACTCAGGTTTAAGCGACTTTTGAGTAAAACGACTTTTTCTTTGATGCATGTGCTCTTCCTTTAAAAGAATATCCTTTGTTTTTAGCCGTTAGTTGAATAAAGTGCTTTTTTCAGTGCTAAATTATTTGATGCTGCGTGGTTGATGGTAATACTGCTGTCCGCTGCCAGCTTTGTCCAAACTTGGTACTTACTTTTCTGGAATTGAGCCTCAATTTTCCAGACAAGCTTTGGAATTTTTGTATCTTTTATATAAGTCGTAATAATCAGGTAATAAGCATTTTGTTTAAGGGTTGTGGACCGCTTTCTAGAAAGAACATATATTTTGGTTTAGTAATTGAAAGCGATAAGATGTTGCTAAAAAAAACATAATATATTTTCCATTGCATCGAACTTGTACTTGTAGGTCCCCCAGATTTGTGCTCCATTAAATTGTACACCCTAACTTAAATCAATATTTTTGATATCATAACCTTAGACTTATCAATGTTAGTCAAAGCTCTATGCTTTACAATAATCTATTTATCATCAAGTGAAGTGAGGTAACAGATTCTGCTTATATGACAATATCTTCTGTGAACAATGAACATAATAACTTTGATTGTGACCGCACCAATTTTAACAACACAGCTTAACTTATGTCTCAGATATAGTGCAAAAAAGCAACGGACTAAGATTGCAACCATGCTTAGGACCACAATTTATTTTTAGTTTTTGTGATTTTTCTTTCCCGTCAAAGAGTACAGTTTTTACATTCCTAAATTATACAATTTAAAGAATAGCGCCTATTAGTCACTTCTGTCAATCGAAACCCATCTTTTTACTCGCTTAAGATTTGATGGTTTTCTAGTTGGTAAGCTTTTTAAATAAAAGAGAGGTGCATATTTAAGGTGATGCAATAAAAAAAAGAGGCTGGGATGCGACCCACACTCATAACTTCCCATCCCGTCTGTCGATTTGTCTTGCTTAAAAGTTTGTCTATATGTATCAATTTTTACCAAATTTGCGTACTATTTTCTGTAGATTTTATTTTTTATGAAAAAAACGGACTAGCTATTGGATTTTTATAAAAAAAATTACTGAATATCGAAAACAATATTTTCTGTGTAATAAACTAAGTTTGAAGCCAATATTTTCAATTTTTGAAACGCTATTTGAGCCGAAAGTAAATTTTTAAAAGTTTTAGTATTGTTTTTTTTTTTTGTTTTTATGTTTTCTAAAAAAAAAACTGTCAATTCGATTTTTCTCAAAATGTTATAGAATGTTGAAAACAATATTTCTTAAAAGATAAAATTAGTTTGATGCCAATGTCTCAAATTTTTGAAAAGATATTTGAGTCAAAAATCAATTTTTAACAATTTTTGTTAATTTTTTTGGGTTTTTTATTTTTTGTAAAAAAAATGTCAGTTCGATTTTTTTCAAAATTTTACTGAATGTTGACAACAATATTTTTTTTAAAGATTAAAGTAGTTTAAAGCTAATATCTCGAAGTTTTGAAGAGATATTTGAGTCGAAAATCAATTTTTACCAACTTTTAAAAATTTTTTTTTTGGTTTTTATTTTTTGTAAAAAAACTGTTAATTCGATTTTTCTCAACATTTTTCAGAATGTTGAAAACAATATTTCTTATAAGATAAAATAAGTTTAAAGCCTTAATCTCAAGTTTTTGAAAAGATATTTGAGTCGAAATTCAAATTTTACCAACTTTGAGTAATGTTTTTTTTAGGTTTTTATTTTTTTATAAAAAAAACTGTCAATTAGATTTTTCTCAAAATGTAATCAGATGTCTAAAACATTATTCTTCGTTGCACAAAATTATTTTGGAGATGAAATCATATTTTAGTCGTAAAATTTTCGAGGTGATACATTTTTTTTTCAGTTTTTTTGATTTATAAAAAAACCGTTAATTGGATGTTTTTACAAAAATATAATTCTTTTGTATCACGTTACAATATATAATATAAAATTTAATTCAAGTCTCTAGGTTCATGAGATATTTAGGGTTACCCAAAATTGTCACCTTTTTTTAAACTGCTATGGTAAAAAAACCACCCTTGCAATTTTCTTGAGAGTCCTTTTTGCATCTTTCTGCCTTATTATCTGTATAACAAAATTTATTTGAAGTCGATATCCCTTGTGGTTCTTGAGCTATGGACGACGAAAAAAACGTCGCGAACGTACAAACGTACTAACGTACGAACGTACTAACGTACGAACGTACGTACACACGCACGCACAGACATCTTTGTAAAAATCTTTTATTTCGACTCTAGGGACCTTGAAACGTCGAGAAATGTCAAAATTTTCAATTTGACAAATCGGACCCATTACAATAACTTCCTATGGGAAGTTAAAAAGATATTCCTGTGTAGTTTTTATGATCGGATGGATCTCTCTTTTTAAGAATGGGAGCTTCGTGAAAGTGATTTGGCATTTCTTTGAACACGGAGCGAGTTATAAAGTGTGGTAAAATTTTAAGGTCCGGTGTTGATTTTGAATGAAACAAAAATTATTTAAGAAATTATATTCATTTCTTTTTATATTTTGATAATATTGGTATAGTTCAATTATGCATCTAACAAAATATCAGCCAATGGCAGTAGCGACCACGGCGACACATCTCTGTCCGATGGTCCAAATTTTCGATGACGCTAATGCATAATTGAGCTTATATTATATATACAAAGAAAGAAGTAAAACAGTGTCAAATTACATGATCTTGGCGGCCAATTGACATCACCACCATGTAAGATAACATGACCATTGAATTCGACACTCAAAATAGCCATAGTTTCGTTAGCTGTGTGGCAAGTAGCACCGCCCTGTTAAAAACACATATCGCCCACATCCAATTTCTTCCAAACCGGACCAAAAAAAGTTCATTGTTATCTTACGATAGCAAAAACCGTTCACAGTTACTGCCTGACCGATGATGCCGCCAGCCCATAAACCGTACCAAACAGTAACTCCTTGTCTTTGTCAATGCAATGTATTTGCATTGATTTTACAACATCATTCTTGGATTATCATTCCCCTAAATGCGGCAATTCTGCTCATTCAAGATTTCAACTGAGGTGAAAATTTGCCTGAAGATAATGTTCTTCGAATATTGATCATCCACTGTTGCCATTTCTAGCCACCATTCTCACAATCGATTAACCCTGAAATGGTCAAGGGGCTTTAGTTCTTGAGTCTATTGCATCTTGTAAGGGTGTAAATGTAAAGTCTTTTTGCAAAATGTTCATCAACGACGAGCGTGAGAGGTGCAATTGTTGGACTCTACGACGAGTTTAGGTGGACGGCTCTTCAGCCACACTATCGCCAACAGCTGCAATATTTTTTACAGTACTAACACGCACTGTTGTTTTCACATCTCCTACAGACCCGGTTTGCTCAAATTTTAAGACGATTCTTTCGATTGTAGGCACATTTGGACGATTAAATTGACCGAAAAAATCATTATTTTCATAATAAGCCCGTATAATTTAAATGGCATTACTCGATTGTATATGTTTTCATAGCTCAAATTGTGTAAGTCTAAAATTTATAAATGTCAAATGAAATTAAGAAAAATATTGACGTTTAAGTTTGGTTTACATTCAACATCGGCCCTTAAAATTAAACCACCCTTTATTCGTAGAATTCTAAAGGAATATTATTTGAGGCAGCCGCTTTCATTGATTTTAAATTTATTTCCAGTTCCTCTTTATTTATATCAGTTTCTAAATAGTTATTTCGCTGATAGAGACGTGCATATTTAAAATACAACTTTCATCCGTCAATGGTGTATTTAAAGGTTTGTTAAAATGTTCTCTTAAAGTTGTCTTATTAACGAATTCACGAATCCTGTTTTGTAATGTTATTTTAATTGATTTTTTTAATGAGAATCCGAAACTTAAAATCACTCATCAGCGATTTAGCTTATGCGAAAGCCTCTTTCCATTGAGTTTCGAATAGTAAGCTTCATTATTACTTCGACACTCACCACTTCTAGACTACCTCAATTAAGTACCTTAAAAATCTACTTGAATAACGACACCTCTGTCAAAAAGTTCAATTTTGTATGCCATCACCAAAGAATACAAACAAAAATAACCAAAATGGAATCCTTTGAGGTTGGGTTCCAGTGCCTTGTTCTAGCCATCGAATGACTTAAAAGAACGTTTTCGAAAACATTTTTCTTTTGTTTTTTTTTCAGCTTTTTCCCTATAATAACGACTCCATTTATGGACGAGTTAACCAAACACTATAGTAAGGAACTTGGCTTGTTTTCGGTGAACATCAGCTATGGCGTTGGCTATTGGGGTGTCTCTGCCCCGTTCTATCCATATCCTTTTAAGATCGGCCCTTTCGGTATCGTTTGCCATCAGAACTATTCGTATAAATAGTAATGTTTGGGGTGTTTTGAGATGCATTATTCGTTCATTGCGCTCAGAAATACAAAAATCAAAAATAAAAAAATTCTTATGGGGAAAATGAATATTTTGAGTGCAAGTTTTATTGTAAAAATACATAAGGTAGCACGAAGAAGGAAGATAGTAGTACGTTTTCAAAATATCATCGTCATAATGTCGGTTACGGGAATAGTTATAGTGTAGGTGTATTCGGAACAAAGCTTCCTCACAGTTTGGTGTTGCTCAATAGCAACTTTCTCGCTTTGATGATTTCTTTTTATGCGGTTTTTGTTTGTTTTCATTTTTTGATTTTGAATTCCAAGTAGCTATGTATGTACAATATTTATAAAACTTGAGAATAATATTTAACGAGCTGTTAACCGAAGTGGAAATTCTTTTAGTTATGTTACTTTTTAAAGCTTACAAGTGGTTCATTGTAGTACCCGTGGCATGATGGTTAGTGCGTTGGATTGTCATGTGAGAGGTCTTGGGTTCAATCCCTGCCAGTGCCACCTTAATTAAAAAAAAAAAAAAAAAGTTTTCACGGGTATTGCCTCTTGCGAGGAATTGACAAATTCTCCAAGAGTAATGCTTGTCATGAAAAAGTGCTTTCTCAAATTAGCCGTTCGGATTCGGTATAAAACTGTAGGTCCCCTCCATCCCTGCAATTACACGCACACAGGAATGGTTGAGAGTTGTAAGTCACTAGGCCCTGGTTCTCTACGGACTGTTGCGCCACCTAATTTATTTAGTGGTTCATTGACATTTTCGTTTTTGAATTTGTTTTTTTTTTTCAAAAATAACAAAGAAGATTTTTTTGAATGGAAATAAAAATGAAATGAAATTAGCTAGTTTCTTTAACTAAATGACGGGTAAACGATATTGGAATAATTACTCGTATTAGTCATTGTGAGGTCTAAGCTTTAGTTCAAAGCAATAATTATTCTATATTTAATTGTGTATGTCAAATTATTTGAATTTATTAATTATTTAAAAGCATTGGGTATGTTTTCTTTAAATAAAAGTTAAGAATTTTGAGATTTTGAGTTTTCGAAATTTTAGGTTATCGGTATTCTGGATTTTCGGGATTCTGGAATTTTCTGGAAACCAATCGAATGACAATGCGTACTAAAACTAGTTCTTGGCTAAAACGTTGGTACACAAGAACTGGTCTGGAAACAGATCCTTGTAGTATTCCTGACGACTCACAAAGAGTTGAAAAAGATAGAATTTAAGTGCCTTGTAGCTCAAAACGACAGTTGACAATCATTTTTTTCTTATAACAAGCAAAAACTCAAGGAGAGATTTTTGTTACCCTTAATATTCCCAGACATAGTGTGAGAATAAGGAAAGGTAGATAGGGTTTGAAAAAAGATGTCGGTATTCCTTAGTTATATCAGCCTGCATATTGGAAAAATTGAGAAAGACAGAGAGTATTTTACATTCGCGCAGTACGGCTAAAGAAAAAAATCTCTGTACTTGACAGTGCGACCGAAGTTGGGCTTAAGGGTGTATTCCTGGAAGCGCAAGTATTGAGATTGAATTCGTTAAGAAGAGGGATGGAACTTGTTATTTCTCTTAAGCATAATCCGTTAAAAGAACGGTAACGGTGTAAGCCAAAAAATTTTACGATGATGTTCAAGTGACGTAAATAATTCAATGATAATATCATAACTAATCAGTTTGAATGCTCTATGTTCAGTACTGTCAAAGGGATTTAGGAAAGTGCAGGAGCACCAGCCCAAAGATGGTAGTACTCAAGCTTTGGGCATATGCATATAAGTCTTATAAATACCAGCATCAACATATCATAGAAGGAGGAAGGCGTATTTGATCCTTATAAAAAAGTTGGCTGGGAATGTTCATACGAGTACAGGGAATTTTGAGGTTTTTAGTCTCTTTTACGCAAGTGCCACTAATGGATAGTGGTAAAGGTGGTAAACTCTCTTAACTGTGACTGTAAGCAACATTAACTTTTTGACGCATTAAATTTCACTCGATTTTTCATTCCCCTTTTAACAATGCTATTTATAGGTCAGAATTTAATGAGCATTAAATATTCACATCCGCAGAACAGAGTTTTAAATATGAAAACGAATATAATAATCTAAACGTACTATAATCAGGAGAGCATATATTAGAAGTTTCAGGAGATCATTTATGAAAATGAAGAAAAGTTTCGGAGACAGGACAGTGCCTTGGGGCACACCAGCATTTATTTTGTGTTTATCAGACTTGAAAAAAAACCAATACTACAATTCGAAAAGCTATTCATGAAAACCGAAGGCACTTATTATCTATAAGAGAGCCTGTTTCAAAACTATATCAAATGCTTTGGAAATTTAAAGTTCAATAGTATTACTTTTTCCAAAACGATGTTAGGATTTGTTCTACTTTTCGGTGAAATGAACCATGAGATTGATACGAAAGCCGTATTGCCGGTCGTTAGGAAGCCTTCGGTTTTCGAGATATTTCTTGAGCCAATAATTACCGTTATCCTGGAAAAAGCTGGTGTAGGTGCGATCGGCCAATAATTTGAGGTGGAGGATGATTTGCGTTTTTGGGTATCGGCTGCACTAATTCCGTTTTCGTCCGAAGGATTGATGAAAAAGCTTACACAATTTTTTTCCAGCGTTGAAGAATACTCTTCAGAGCGAAAGAAGGAATACCATCCCGGCCAGAGGATTTGTGTAGTTAAGATCTTTTAAAACACTGACAACTGTACGACTGCGAAAGAAAAATCATGAAATTAAATCGTTTGTGCTCTCTAGTACAGACGGAGTCATGTCTCTCGCTGTTAGCGTTGAATTGTTGGCGAAGTATTAAGTTTTTCTGTAGAGCTAATAAATGGAGTGAAATTAACAACGAGCGTAGAAACCAAGGCTAAGGAAAAATTTCTCATGTCTTTGAGTGGTACTTAATTCTTTTTGTTTTAAACAAAAACTGACTACTTTGTACAAAAAACGAAAAATAAGAAAAAGCTTTGAAAAAATGGTATACACTGACTTTCGATTCAAATGCCTTGACAAAAAAAAAAGAAATTGTTGGCTTAAGACTTCTTTATTGTATACAAAATGTTGTTGTTTTGTATTTGAAAAACATTTAGAAAATTTAAATTGACAGTTCTTAACAGAAAAATAAAACCCTAAAACCTAAAAATGCTAAAAATTAATTTTTGATTTAAATATTATTTTGAGAAAGTTAATGTTTTTTTATATACAACAAAGTCCTACGAAAAGCGCTTTTAATATATTTCACGATAGATTTAAAAATATATATTTACACTGCCGGTCATAAGGTTAGAAGCAGGCATTTTCGAGAAGTAAAATCGATATTTCTCCCGTTATATGATGGATTAGAAAAAAATAACTATGGTAAATGAGGGACTATTTTGTTATCAACAAAATAAAAAAAAGTGGGTATAGGAGAGATGTACCTTACGGAACTTTTATGGCAAATTGTTAATTGAGTCAAGAATATGCGAAAATAAATCGGGTCATTAGATTAGAAGCACATGAAATAAATGGAAATAAAATGCAAGTATTTGTATTTTGTTATGTTTTTTAGTTTTCATTAGGTTTTTAATAATGTGTGCTACTACCAGCCTTCAAAATAACTTCAAAAATTATATCTTTTGAGGATTTATAAAGAGATTCCAAGTTGACCAAAGAAATCTCACTCCAGGCCAATTTGATACCATGAATTAGCGCTTCCTTGTCATCGTATTGCTTTCCTCATTCATGTACCTTACTTGTAAGCTAGCCCCACACATCTTCAATTATGTTAAGGTCCGAGGAATATGGTGGCCAAGGCAGCAAGTGGAAGTTTTGGTTCGCAATAAGGGATTTACCCTCTCGGGCTTTGTGTATGGGAGCGTTTTCCTGCTGAAAAATCCATGAAGAAAAATCCAAAGAGCTCGCTAATAATGGGGAACACTGATTCTAGCAAGGCCTTGTATGTTTTCCTAGTCATTTAGTATTTTGGGCTACCAAGTCTACAGCGCCATACAATAAAATCGAGCTTCAGACGATAACGCCTCCTTTTTTGCTATGGTGACGGTTTAAAAATCACTACTCTCTCCTCAGATGATGGAAATAATAATTATAACCATCTGGCCCATCTAGCTTAAATTTTTCGTTGGAAAAAAATAACCTTCCGCCAATCATTTGCGGTCATTCCATTTTGCACATCTCAACTCATGTGATCTTTCTCGAAATACAAGCGTTCCTTCTTCCTTGCGTCATAAAGTGGTGGTTTTTTCCTAAGCTTTAGGCGCTTTAAGTGTTTAGCATGGCGTATTCGGCATTTAACAGTCGATAAGCTGTCCTTAACATTAGCTTTTTCCCTAGTTTTAACTGCCGATAAAGCTGAATTTGACGCCGCTATTCTAAGGAAATTTCAACTTCGCGAAGTCTTAAGGCAGAGGAAGTGTTTTTTTTTTAATAATTTTTCGAGTAAGATGGTTTTTTAAATAATTGCTGACACAATTATCACTAAGATTTTTTTTTCAGGCTATAGCAAAGCATTAAAGACCTTTAAAGCAATAAACATCTTTTCTTGTCCTTTCCTCCACTGTCAAACATTTTTTGTTGCCCATTTCTGTTAACACTCAATCAAGAACAATTATTTTATAAATTGTACCATTTTTCCGAATGAAAAATGTATGCACTTCACAAAAAAACGTTGATTTATTTACTGCTTCTAATCTAATGACCCGATTTATTTTCGCATATTCTTGACTCAATTAACAATTTGCCATGAAAGTTCCGTAAGCTAAATCTCTCCTTTACCCAAATTTTATATTTTGTTGTTAACAAAATAGTCCCTCATTTACCATAGTTGTTTTTTTCTAATCCATCATGTAACGGGAGAAATATCAATTTTACTTCCCGAAAATGCCTGCTTCTAACCTTATGACCGGCAGTGTATGTACACTCTCAAATATATCTTTCTCTTGTAGAGTAATAGATATGAATTATATGCATCAAGGGAAACAAAAACCCCCATCATACTTATTCCGGCGGTCGCCACTGGTCAAACAGATGATTTATACATTAATAACTAGATAATAGTCCTTTTCTTTTTTAATTTTACACCTGATTTAATTTTTTTTTGGAATTTTACTATGTTTTTAGTTTATTATATAATAGTTAATCACAGTTCACTAATTCCGGTTTTTGTTTTTAAATAATACCTAATTATTTAAATATTAATATCAAAATGATAATAAAATCCACCCAATTCGAAGAGGAAATAAATTTGTGTACCAAATTGTTTTAGTAACTAATATCATCAGGAAACCTTTTATCAATGTAAATTTTACTTATATCCTTAGGTATATGTAAATATTACATATATATTTTTGTGTGTCTGTTTTAGTTATAATTATTATTATTAAACCTGGCAGTAAATAATTATAATCCTAAAAGCCCTAAATAACACTTATGCTCTTAGCCAAAAATTATTTTCCGCATATCTATACTAAATAAAAGGTACCTATCTGTATCTATAACCTAAGCTAAAATCTAGATACAAACATAGAATATAGATAGATACTTAGATAGATGTAAATGTATACGCGTCGTCAGGTATACTAAACATGTTTGTAAATGAAATTATCCTGGCAAAGGGTGTTGATGGATAAATAAACCTAACCACAAATATTTACCCAACGAAAAACCCAAACACCATTATTTAATAGACACGCAAAAATGTTGGTTTTATGTTGAACTGAGACTCAGTATGATGATGATGATGACGATGATGCTAGTCCTGGTTCCGGTGTTTTACTTATACGAGTGGGATGGGGATATGGCAGTGCGGTGATGGTGGCGGTAAGCACCAAGAGTACTTGTACCAACATATCTAATTTATTCCGATTTAAATTTTCCGGAAAGTAGATAAAGGAACAGTTTTTCTCTTTATTTTAAATATTTTTGTTGTTGTTGTTGGTGTTGCCCTTGTCATGCACCAAAAGTGGGGCATTTAATGCTGTATAGCTCTTCTATGTGTATACGTATGATGTACATTTTTGTTTTTATTATTTTAACATTTTTGTGTGCTCTAGATCTGGTTTTTTAGTGCGGGTGAACCCAAAAAGAACCTCAAGGATAATCGGCGTTAGGCTAAACACAACAACGTGAAGGTTCACCTACTCGATTAAAATGTTTTACTATACATACTCTACACATGCAGGTTATAGACACAAGGTAACTGTAACGTGGTATAACGAGAGTAAGAGCCAAAAAAGTAACGGCAAATAAACCTTATTTCATAGAGTTTACCTTGCCATGTCGAAAAAATTGGGGCGGTGATAGGTAAGGTCGGTACATGTAGGTACTTGGTATCAGTATATAGTCGAGGATGGATGAGTGAGGTAGAATAAATTGGATGGCTGGATGGATGGATGCATCAGAACTGACTGGGCTTGGTCGTTTTAATGATAATGGTGTCGTCTTTTTATTTTGTTGGTTTACTTTTTTTGCTTAACCTCGATACCAGTCTATCGTCGTACTTCTTGTCATGCTGCGAAAGAATCTATAGACTTTTTTAAATGAATCTAAAATATGAAAAATTTAGAGAGAGGCTTTCGAAATAAATAGCAACATTTTAACCTTGAAGCTTGAGTGCTTTGCAATTCAGACAAAAATCGATTTAGTAAGTCTTTGTGTTGTTGTTTACAAACAGCCTCTGAATTCACTTTTAGCTGAATCAGCATTAAGTAGATAATAAATTATTGACGAATCCATTTATCCAACCTTTTTATTGAAATTAATATTTTGCGATCTTTTTGTAAGAGACTATATATATCTAGAAGAATAAAAAATGCGGCATTTAACATAGGGAAGTAAGTATATGTCAAATATTTTTAAAAATCTGTTAAAGTTACCAACAAAGTGCAATTTTATCAAATGTCTTGAATTTTCCACCGATAATGCTTATGAGTTCAAATAGCTTATGTACACATTTCTGATTTTGTGCAATGACTGTTAAATACACTTTAGAATATCTTAGACCCAACAAAATACGCATTCGCCTAAGTGAAACTTTTTTAGTTTGTCATTTTTAGGCGATATTAGCATCTAAGGTATTTGAAAGTTAATGTTTATGAGTTTGGAACGTTAAAGTGTAGTTATCAATAAAGATATTCCTTACTATAAATTAAATAAAAAACAAAAAAATTGTGTATACGCCCAAGAACACTTATACTATAGTTTCTTGTAGTTAAAGATGAAAAAACAGGATCAGATACGACACGCACTTTCTATTGGTGTGTCCTTTAAAATAAATATATTTTTGCAACAAATAACAAATTGTCATCTAAGCTTAAGTCATTTGTCAATTAAATTAAAATGAGCTAGCGTCACTGGTGCGTGAGATGTTTAAGGTCAACAAAAATGTTGACACTCTTTAAAATTGCTATAATAAAAAAAACACCCATTCAACTTTTTGGAATGTTCTTTCTGCATATTTCAATATTATTTTCTGTAAAACAAAATTTATTTGAAGTCGATATCTCCCCTAAATATTGAAATATGGACGAAGAAAAATTGTAAAGTCGAGAAATGTCAAATTTTCAATTTGACGAATTGGACCGATTACATTAACTTCCTATGGGAACCCAGAAAGTTCTGATTGCTTGCAATCGAACATGCTGGATTTTACTTCATGCTCTGCATGAAGTAGTTTCACATATTGAGAAAAGTCTTGAACATAAATAGTTTACCCTGGCAGCATTTCTTGATATCGAGGGTGCGTTTAATAACGTTAAAACGGAATCGCTCAAAACTGCCTTAGTTGAAGTTGGAGTTGAATCTGTCATTATCGATTGGATCTTCACCATGTTAAATGGCAGAATTATCAACTCTCAAATAGGAGTTAGCACTATCGAGAAAACAGTTACTAGAGGCACACCACAGGGAGGAGTCATCTCACCCCTGCTCTGGATCCTCGTAGTCAACAAAATTCTCACAAAGTTCAAAGATCAGGGCATTAAAATAGTAGCACATGCAGATGACATAGTGGTTTTGGTATCAGGCAAGTTTCTTACCATCATCGAAAACATTATGGAAAATGCATTAAAGGATTTATCTTCTTGGGCAACTAAGAACGGTCTCGGGGTCAACCCCACCAAGACAGTGCTAGTTTTGTTCACGAGGAAAAGGAAACTGAAGGGCTTCAACCCTCCCAAACTAAATGGCATTCCTCTAAAACCTTCTAAGGAAGCTAAATTTCTAGGAGTAATCCTTGACTCCAAGCTTACATGGAAGCGTAATACTGAGGAAAGAATGAAAAAAGCACTATGTGCATTCTACACATGCAAAAAGACCTTCGGTGTACGTTGGGGTATGCGACCGCAAGTCATCCAATGGATGTACACAGCGATTGTCAGACCCATTCTTACCTATGGCTCTATTGTATGGTGGAAGGCGGTGGAAAAATCAAGCTATCTCAAGAACCTGAATAAGGTACAGAGACTAGCCTGTATAGGAATTACAAGGGCTCAAAGATCCACACCACAAGCTGGATTGGAAATGATCTTGGACCTCCCGGCTCTGGATGAGTTCATAAAGTGCACGGCAGCCAAAACTGCAATTCGTTTAAGAGAACTGAGTTTTTGGAGGCACAGCACTTATGGACGCGGGTCAATCTTACAAAGATATGACACGATTCCAGGACTGATGGAGACCACCGACTACATCCCCCCTTTACTAGATTTCGATAGGAAATTTTCTATTTTCATACCAGAAAGACAGGGTTGGGATCCTAATTCACTTATAAGTAAACAGGGTATCCCTTTCTACACTGACGCGACGGTTCAAAAATGGAATCAGGAACATGTGCTGGAGTGTTTTGCCAATCTCTCAACATCAGAGCATCATATAAACTCCCAGCTGACTGTAGTGTCTTTCAGGCCGAGATCTTTGCCATTGGAAAAGCAGCTGAATTGGCACATCACGAAAAGCTAAGCTCTTCGGAGATTACTTTTTTCGTGGACAGCCAGGCTGCTATCAAAGCCTTAGCCAGTGAGACCATAAGATCGAAAGCAGTTTTAAACTGTGGGAAGGAATTAAACAAAATCTGCCACACTAACCGGGTAAAGCTCTGCTGGGTTCCCGGACATAGCAATATAGAAGGGAATGATATAGTAGACGAACTAGTCAGGAAAGGGTCAAAAGCAGACACAAGTAGTAGCGACCATTCAGTTGGGGACTACTCGTCCCGATTGGAGTACTCAAGAGGAAGATAGACCTTAAACTAAAAGAGAACATCAATAACTCCTGGAAATCCAGGGACGATTGCGTAATCTCTAGAAGTTTGTGGCCTAACACAAATGAAAAAGAAACTCGGTATATTCTATCGCTGAGTAAAAAAGAACATTAAAATCTTGATAGGTGTACTAACAGGTCATTGCGCCATTGGCACAATGGCTAACAGAATAGGGGCATTTGCACCCGATTTTTGTAGGAGCTGTCAGGATGAGGAGGAAATGGAAACCATTAAACACCTGCTCTGCAACTGTCCGAACCTCCAAACCAGCCGACTCCGTCATTTCGGAAACAGGTTTGTTGGAGAACTGGATGATCTAGCATCTAGCACAGGTCTCAATGGCAAGCATGAGGAAATTTATAGATAGCACAGGCTGGTTCGTTAACGAGCCAGTCTCCGTTAATCGGCAAAATTGATTAGCATCAATGCTAACTTTTACTTTTTACAGGGGATCACAATGGACCAGTAGGCCCCCGTGTACGCAACAGCTTCATGCTGTGCATACCCCTTATCACGTAACTTAACTTAACCTCCTCTTTCAATGGCGAAAAGTCAGATGTTCGGTGAAAAATAATGAAGACTTTGAGGAAAATTGTATGGTAGGCTTATTGATAACGGTTTGGGACTAAATAAGAATACAGCAGAAGAACGTGAACAAAATTCAACAATAAAATGTGTATTTAGAGGCTATCCTTCAAGGTCAGAAAATGTTTTCAAAGCGGAATAAGTCTTATGTTTTAAAGATTGAAGTCAGAATCTGAACGATTAAAAAGGAGCACTCGGAGAAAATTTTGTAACGAAATAGAATGCACCAAACCAATAAGTCATTAAGGCCAAAAGAACATGCACCAATAATGTCACTAAAAATCCCAGAGGTCAATGGACAGAATCCTTTTTCGGAAAGCTTAGAGCTCATGTTTGATACCCATATTTCCTGGGTTGAAATCATGATGAAAATAATGAATCAGAATTTGTATCCTATTCGGAAAATGTAGTAACGATCGGTATGATAAAATGGGCTATAAGCTCTTTTCTACCATTCAAATCATCAGGTCCTGACGGTATTTTCGCCACGATGCTACAAAAAAGTGCTGATGTCGTAACCCTATAGCTTTACAATCTATTCAATAATAGTCTTAGATGGGGATATGTTCCTAAGTTGTGGCGAAGATCAGAGTAGAATTTGTACCAAAAGCCGGTAAGCCCAGCTGCACTAGTACTTAAGATTATAAACCAATAAGTCTCACATATACTACCCTTAAAACCTTGACATTCATATCCGTAGCAACCTCAACCCTGAAATTATATCTCATTCATTACAAGCCTATATTCCGAAGGCAAAAATGTGTAGAAACGGTCTTACACTATAGAAAAAACACTTTATGATAAGGAGTATACACTGGCAGTGTTTTTAGACATTAAAGGTGCTTTCAACAATGTACAAAAAAGTGCAGTCAAAAAGCCCCTACAGGTCTCGAAATAGAACAGTCTATTATAAACTTTACCATATTATGTATGTTAAAATATAGCCAGATCAATAGCGAACTAGGTGGTACAGAGATTAAAATATCAACATAAAGAGGAACGCTTCAAGGAGGTGTACTCTCACCGCTTCTTTGGATTTTGGTCATGAACGAATTCATCAACATAAATTTCAAATATCAAGTTTGTTTGTTACTAGAAAACCTAAGTATTTATACTCGCTGACAATTTCTAATGGTTCACGCTCTCAGAACTATCTCTATGGGAAGTCTTTTTCGCTGCGAGCTTTCAAAAATCATTATTATTGGTATTTGTGACATTAATTGAGGGCTCCCATGAGTCGCAAAATCGCTTGACCTTATTTATTTGAAGCTACACTGTTATGGAATTATCTACAAATAAAACAATATCGTCCGCATATAGAAGCATCTTAACTCAAATCTTACCACACTTTATTCCACCCGGGAAATCTATGGAATTATCATCAATTAAGAAAGCAAACATTATCGGACTTAACCCACAACCTTGAGAGACAACAGCTCTTGTAATAAAAAATTCGGGTATTGATATTCCATTCCAAATAGCAGTAGAAGTATCGGTAGTAAGTATATTTATATCTAGGATCTTTTGTCAATACATCTAAATTTGAAAGCTTATAAATCAGAGAGGCTCTTTCCACTCGAAAACCAGCTTGAATTATACCAATGAATTTCTTTTCTTCAACCCATCTCCTCAACATATGGCCTAAGAGATGCGTGAATATTTTTCTAAGACAAGGTACGATGTAACCCTGTAAATGCTTGGAAGTTTCAAATTTCCTTCCTTTAAAAGTAGTGCAAATGTATACTTTTAAAAATGATTGTGGGATTGTTTTCTCTTCTAGAAGACTGTTTAGAAAAGTTTGTATCATTTCCAAAAATTCAGGAATGCCCTCAATCCCTGCTGCTTTATAATTTGGTATTGATTTAAGCGTTGCTTCTAACTTACTTACTGTAATTGACCCGTCAAGTTCAGTGACTAAAAACACAGGTAATGCATACTTAACAGGATTTAGAAGCTCATTAAAGCAGTCTGCAATATTTTTCAACAATAACTGAAAATGATAAAGTTTTACAACCACCAAGCAGTCTCACCTTTGACCAGAAAATTTTTGAGTCCTTACAGGACGAAAGGGTGGCAGCAACATTACTAATATATTTTTTCTGCTTTTGAAAACAATGATTTTTATAAAGCTTATTTAATTCTCAATACAGTGTTTTGAAAAAAGTGGAATTGGTCTTTCTGAAAAGAATCAGATGAGAGAAGGATTTGTTACGAAAATTTCTACATTACTAGTCAAACCACTCAGCAACAAACATATTCCTAGATTAAATTTTTTTTTTTACAATTGAGTCTTCTCTAAGACACTGTGTAGTAATTTCTACAGTTTGGTCACAATACTGATTTTCTTGAGCAGGATAGCACTTTAATTGGGCATCAAGTCTTTGCCTAAACACAGCAGCTCGATTAGTTATCCATTTCATACTATTAATTGGGTTCCTGGACAACAACGAACGATCTTTCAACTTAAACGATGTTACTGTTGGTAAATGACCCGAGTGATTTGCAAGTCGAACTTTAATATCTTAAGATAGATAGATATTTTATTATATTGGCAAAAATAAAGTTACAGAGTTTACAATATTTTTAAGTCATTGCACAGCACAGAGATATGATATCAAATTGTATCTTACTACTGAAAAATAATAATTAGTTTCAAAACAGCACGTGTATATCTTAATATTACAAATGTGAAGGAAAACATTGCAAAGAAAAAACCTTCATTCGAATTTTGTTTATAATTATATCACAGATAGGTTATGCTTAAATTTAATAGAAATTAATTTCCGATGATTTATTTTATCAGTGAGAAAATAAATATATAATTAAATAAATAGATAAATAAATAAATAGGAAAATAAATAAATAAATTAATAAATAAACAAATAAATACATACACAAATAAATAAATATAAATTTGTAAACGAGAAAAAATGTATAAATAAATAATTAGAAAATGAAATGAATATATAATTAGATACATTAATTATAATCTTAAACAACACCAATTCGGAAAGTAAGTTCCCCTTTTCTATTCCCATTTAGAACCAAAAATCTTTACAAGTTGCTTCCCACACCTAAAGGCTGATTTCTTAAAAGCTATGGGAAAGTTTTTCAAAAAAAAAAAAACACATAAAATTCAGAAAAATGCATGAATTTTTATTTGAATCGATGGTATGGTCTATATAATTTAATGTTCGAAGATTATTCCATGCAAATGTTGACCTTGGCTGCGCCTCAATGGTCCATCCGCTTAGTCCAATTTTGGCATACTCTTTCCAACATTTCGGCCGGTATCTCACGAATAAATGCTTTAATATTATCTTCCAATACGCCAATTGAAGCGGGCTTGTCTGTAAAGACATAAGCTTTAACATAGCCCCAGAAAAAATAGTCTATAGGCGTTAAATCGCACGATCTAGGCGGCCAATTGACCGGTTCCGAACGTGAAATAAAATATTCACCGAACTCGCCTCTAAATAAAGGAAAAAAAGTTGGATATCATCTCACGATAGCGCTTACCATTCACAGTTACGTTACGATTCGCATCATCTTTGAAGAAGTACGGTCCAATGATGCCACCAGCCCACAAACCGCACCAAATTGTGACTTTTTCTGGATGGTAGATTGGTAGCTCTTGCAATGCTTCTGGCTGATATTCACTTCAAAATCGACAATTCTGCTTATTTACGTATCCATTGAGCCAAAAATGAGCTTCGTCACTCGCTGGAAGAAGCTTGCTATGAACTTTCTTAAAAGAGCACGCATTTTGATAATAAAATTCAATAATTTGCAAGCGTTGTTCGTTTGTAAGACGATTCATGGTTAAATTATAGGCCAAACTAAAGATGTTTGACAGTGAAATAAAACACGAAACGTGCGTCAGCTATTTAAACCAGTGTTGCCAAAAAGATAATAGCTAAAAAATCATCCATTATTAACCGTCTTATCCATAAAGTTTCTTAAACTTTCAAGCACATACGAAACGTTTTCTGCCAGTAAAGCTGAGTTATGAAAATCATAAATTCTTCCATTAAGATCACTTATTCTGTGCTTTACTTAGACTGATTTGACAGAATTTGAGGAAGAAAGATGTTTGGAACTTTCAATTCTCCAAGTTCAATCATTTTATTAAGATCCTTTTAAAGCTATGAACCCACGAAATATAAATCAAGAGTATGAAAGATCGCAGTCAATTTCAAAATGATCCACCAATACTTTCAACGTCAAAGACACAGTCTTTCTTAGAAAACCCTACCAATATGGAATTATACAAAAAGATGTGTCCTTTGTCGGTGGATGGATTGGATATTGTAAAAGTAACCATTCAACAAACATGACGATGGTTGGATGGTGGTAAATCAGTTTCGAGTTTAATCTTCATGATTTCCGGTTAAAATCACATTCAATATGAACAAAGGAAATGCTGTCTATACTCCCACTATATTCTAGGAGGATATTGCTTTGCAAAAGGTATACATATCGACAATATGCTAAAGGCATAGGTATTGGTAGGGAGGTAGGTGAGGTATTGTTATGTTACCGTTAACAAACAGGAAAAAGGAAGACCAGAGCTAATAGAAACCGCAGTGTTTTTCCGTTTTTTCTTGTTTTTTATTGTTAAAGAATAACAAATGAATGGCTTTGTTTCCAATTTGTTGTGTAACGGTAAGGGGTTTATAATAAACCTTTATATCTATATCCTTTATATGTATATAGACTTATGTATTGCCTTAAAAGACAAAATCGGGGACAATTGTTCATGGCCACGGTTTTTTCTTTTTTCTTTTTTTTTAATCAGAAGTCCATGTTGATGAATTGTGGTCGCTTCGATGAGTTTGAGTTTGAGTTTGAGTTTGATCCAACACAAATCAATGGTCGTAGAAAAACATTTTTGTCCTTTTATTTTATGTTTTTTGTAGGTTGGTAGGGATGTTATGTCCTTTTACCAGTTAAGGTTTATTGAAAACAAAAATCGACGAGAATGAAAAATACATATTTCTCGTTGGTTTGGATTATTGGTATTGGCTATAGCCTCGTGTATCAATGGTTTTATTGAAAGTTAGAAAATGTTTAACCTTCAGCTTACAAAAAAAAGTTGACAATTTCTTGTTTTATTTGTTTTTAATTCAATAGAAATAAAATGATGGATGAAAAGCATTCAATGAGTCAAAAGAGAAATTTTGAGTTTATGTATATTTAAGTGAACGAGTCTTGAACCTTGACCTAAAAATGTTTCGGTTTTGGCTCAAAATTCATCACTTAAATTTTATTTTGTTCTTATATTGCAATATAGGAGGAAATAAGATAAACAGACCCCGGTATTATATTCAGAGTTTCATACAATTAAAACTTTAGTGTTCGTCCTTAAACTGAAGTTTTTCCTAAATTCAAATGAGATTACCCCCTTAAGAAACCGATAATTTCATAATTGGATTGTCTAATCAGTTATAAAACACAACATGCTTTTCAGTTGTTTTGAAAGACAATTATAATTTCTATCTCTAAAATATATTCAGATACATCGGGGAATAATATGTAGTTTGTACATTCAGCAACTATAACTGCTTATACTCGTATCGTTGCATATATGAGTTCCAGAAAATTTGGTTTCATAATTTGAAAAGTTTCTCTGCATTAATTCCAAAACAATACATTTTATAGTGCACGAGTTTTGTTTTGTTTCTTTTTCCGAATTCTTATTTAAAAACAAGAATGAATATATAAAAAGGACATGGAGTAGTTTGTGTAACAAACAGAAGTTGGGCTCAGTTTGCGACTGTGAAACATATTAATTATTAAAAAATTATTTACTAAACACGGTTGAAAAATCAGCAGTGATCAAAGTTTTCTTTTGATAGGTAAATAGTTTCACAATGTCAAATTGGTTTATTTTCAACATTTAAATTAAATAAACGACTAAGTCCCGCGAACTTGTTTCTGTATCCAAGGAGTATTTTTAGTTCAAAAGTTTTTGAGACAATTCAAAAAACATATGTTTTATACTGAAAAATCTCAAGTTAAGGTAAACAAAAAAAGAGGCTGGGATGCCACACTGATAACTACCCATCCCGTCATTCGATTTGTCTTGCTTTAAAGGTTTGTGGGTTTTCGTTTTTTGTTTAAAAAGTTATCACTTAAATTATTTATTATTTTTAAAATTTATATTTAAAATTTAAAAATTACCAACAATATTTTGCATATGATAAAAGAGTTTGATTTCAAAATCTATTTTGGTTAAAGAGATTTTTATTCGAAAACCAATTTTGTACTAATTTTAGTAGCATTTCTTAAAAGTTTTTATTTCTAATACAAATAAATACGAATTGGATGAATGAAATTTATTTGAAGCCAATCTTTTCTATTATTTACGAGATATCGAGAACCGAACATCAATTTTTACCAATTTTGCGTACTAATTTTTTTTAGATTTTAATTTTTTATAAAAAAACAGACTGTTAGATTTTTATAAAAAAAATTACTAAATGTTGAAAACAATATTTTTTATAAAATAAAATTAATTTTAAGCCAATAGCTTAAACTTTTGAAAAGATATTTAAGTCGAAAATCAATTTTTACCAACTTTTGTTAATTTTTTTTAGGTTTTTAATTTTTTGTAAAAAAACTGTTAATTCGATTTTTTTTGAAATATTACTGAATGTTGACAACAATATTTAAAAAAAAAAAACAAAATTAATTCGAAGCTTATATCTAAAATTTTTGAAAAGATAATTGAGTCGAAAATCTGTTTTTACGAACTTTTATTAATTTTTTTTTTGGGTTTTTAATTTTTTTGTAAAAAAACTGTCCATTCGATTTTTCTCAAACAATATTTCTTATAAAACAAAATTAGTTTAAAGTCATAATCTGAAGTTTTTGAAAAGATATTTGAGTCGAAATTCAATTTTAACCAACTTTTAGTAATGTTTTTTTTTTTAGGTTTTTATTTTTTATAAAAAAACTGTCTACTTATTCGATTTTTCCATAAATTTTACCAGATGTCAAAAATGTTATTTATCGTTGCATAACATTATTTTGGAGATAAAATCATTTTTTCTTCGTAAAATTTTCGAGATGACAAGTATTTTTTTTTTCAGTTTTTTTGATTTTAAAAAAAACCGTTTATTGGATTTTATGCAAAAAATATATTTGTTTTGTATCACGGTACAATATATAACATAAAATTTAATTCAAGTCTCTAGCTCACTTTGTACGTGAGATATTTAGTGTTATCCAAAGAATTCACTTTTTTTTTAAATTGCTATGGTAAAAAAACCACCCACTCAATCTTTTTGAGAGTCCTTTCTGCATTTTTCTGCATTATTATCTGTATAACAAAATTTATTTGAAGTCGATATCTCTTCTGGTTCTTGAGCTATGGACGACGAAAAAAACTTCGCGAACGTACTGACGTACGAACGTACGTACCTACACACGCCCGCTTATACATCTGTCTAAAAATCTTTTATTTCCACTCTAGGGAATTTGAAACGTCGAGAAATTTCAAAATTTTTAATTCGACAAATCGGACCCATTACAATAACTTCCTATGGGAAGTTAAAAAAATGTCAAAGATCTTTTATCTATATATATATATACAGAAAAACGTACGGAATCATCTCGCACAACATTTTTGACTTCTCATCCTGAATAAATTGTGGTCAAAAGTTAAAGGTTGATATAAAAAAGCCTTGATTCGACCTTGCGTGAATGCAGCTCGAAAGACAACTTTTAAAGATCTTAAGTCGTTTAGAAAAATTTAATATTGATGTATTTCGGAATAAATACACTATACTACATACATTATCAATCAACTGCATTCTGTAAGGACTTCAAAAGAATGATGGGGATTAGCGAAAGAGATACGTGGAGACAAATCCAAATTCTTGATATATTAACTTCTGCGCCAAATGGATTTTAGCAGTCAATCCTGAAAAATCAGAAATATTGATCTTTCGAAATGGAGGTTGGAGAGCAGCAAATGGTTTGTGAAGATAGCTGTGAAAAGCCAATACAAATATCTTGTAGTTATTTTAAAATATAACATGTCTTGGACGGAACACCTGAATAATAGAATAAGTATTTCGAAAAATGCTATAAATTCTACATGGTCTCAGTTTCAAAGAAATAAATATATCCGACTCTCAGCTAATTTAAAAATCCATGATGCGGCTTCGAGAACAGTTATGCTGTACTGTGCAAAAGTATGGGGCTAAAAGGTGTTTGGCAAAGTAGAGAAGCTACGACGTTTCTATCTGAAAAGTTGTTTTCTTCTTCTTTATAACACACCAAATTATGTATTACACTTAGAAACAGGACTTCCAAAATCGTTCCTGACAACCCTTCAACTGCATTTTTCATAAATATCCAGATTCAAGCAGCTGTCGAATTATAGATTTCCAAAAAGCCTTTCGGAAATTATTATTAGGGTACTTTTTCAGAAGCGTTAATTGAACACCCCTTCACACAACTCACAAAAGGTCCTGCTAACATTGCTTAGAGAAAAACATTGGAGTATTATACTCATAATCAAAGTGAAGCATTTGCAGTTCCATGATGATTTCTGCAACTTATCGTACGTTGATGTCCCCAAATACTTTGTGGATTCGAATCACGCGAAGAACTTTTCACTCAAAACAACCCAAGGTGCTTTCATCTGCCTTTGTCATAGCCCATGCTTCTGCACCGTTTAGCATGACGGAGATGATTAGGCAACTTGGATAGGGCTTTACTACTCAATTGCTTTCTTAGCCCAAAGAAATAGCGGTTAGCACGAGTAATTCTTCGTTTGAACTCAGCGCTGGTGTTGTTTTCTGTGTTCATAGCGGAACTTAGGTAGACAAAGTCCTTAATTACTTCAAAATTACGTCTGCCGAGATGCCGTTTTGACCAATACGTTCAATGTTGTAGGTCCTTTCTTGATGACAGTATATGTACTTTGTTTTGCCCTCATTAACCGATAAGCCTATTTTTGACACTTTAGTTTCAATAATCACAAAAGCCCCTTTTATATCTCGCTGAGTTCTTCCGATTATGTCAATGTCATTGGCATATGAAGGTAATTGGACAGGCTTTTGCCTCTAGGGTTGACGTGCATTAGGGAGGTCTGCATTATAATTTCAAGGACAATGTCAAAGAAATCGCATGACAACATGACATTTCAACTAAATGTACGAGTTCGGCAGGGATGCCAAAACTGGACATGGATCTATACAGCTCATCCTTGTAGATGCTCTCATATGCTGTCACATGCGGCCTTGAAATCAATGAAAAGATAGATTTTATATTTTTGGGTTTTTTCCAGGATCAGTCGTAATGTGAATATCTGACCGGTTCAGGACTTTCCTAGTCTAAGACGACACCGATTAGGACCTATTAGGTTGTTGACGATGGACTT
Source organism: Eupeodes latifasciatus (assembly GCA_920104205.1). Taxonomy (NCBI): domain Eukaryota; kingdom Metazoa; phylum Arthropoda; class Insecta; order Diptera; family Syrphidae; genus Eupeodes; species Eupeodes latifasciatus. The sequence continues at coordinate 15,297,846 of OV049926.1, forward strand.
TAGACGTTCACATATTACGACAAAGAAGATATTATACGCGATGTTAAGGGCGAGTGATTATTTTATAGTTGGTGCAATTCAGAGGGTTCCCTGTTTTCAGCATTAAATAAAAAAATAAATTGGGTGGCGACTTACAACTCTCAACCATTCCGGTGTGCAAGTAATGTTGTCAGGGATGGAGGGGACCTACAGTTTTTAAGCCGAATCCGAACGGCTAATTTGAGAAAGCACTTTTCATGACAAGAATTACTCTTGGAGAATTTGTCAATTCCTCGCAAGAGGCAGTACCCGTGAAAAAAACTTTAGGTGGCACAGGCAGGGATCGAACCCAAGACCTCTGGCATGACAGTCCAACGCACTAACCATCATGCCACGGGTACTCAGCATTAGACAAATAATATTGAGGCTCCATTCATCGGGCATTCTTTTTTCCGGCCATATTTTAAGATAAGTTGGTAAACGCTCGTAACAAAACTATCTGCAGCTGCTTTGAAAAGCTCGACATTTAAGCCATCTACTTCATCGGCTTTGTTATACTTCAGCAATCTTTACTTTAACAAATTCGGGAAGACGAGATTGTTGGAATTCGTTGTCGTCTATATTGAATGGTTTATTATGCCTGTTCGCTGTTATACAGTCTGCAGAAGAGGTCCTTCCATATCCTCAACATTGGCTGCTGCTCTACTATGATGTTTCCACTTTTGTCTTTACAGCCTTTTAGTTACGAACTTCTATGTATTTTTATACCAACAATCTGCTGTTTCTATACTTAACATATTCCATAAGTCCTTTATCCTCATAATCTAGACACCCAAAAGCCACAACAACATGATCCCTTTATTCCCATATAATTTGCAATCAAAATTAAAATCATTATCATACAAACTAAAATAGCTTCAAAACATACCATACTCGACATCTTCATTTTAATAATAAGCAACTCAAAATAAAACAGCTTAATATTATAAAATACCTTATGTGAAATATACTTCCACTTAATATCAACACATAAAACTGGAGAATAGAACAAAAGTATAACAAAAACAAAAATAAAAACTTAAAGTTAAAAAAAGTCATAACAAGTTTTTGTGTAAAATTCATATAATATGAAATTTCATTACTTTGCCATCGCATCGTATCGTATCGTTGTCCTCGTAGCAAGCAGCCCTACGTTGCGTTGCGTTTGTTTCTGCTTTCTAAATCACTAAAACGTTTAACTTTGATGGCATTTTACAAAAAGAACACAAGTTTTAATCATTTTATCCCCAGAAACAACCCTTAACCCTCAAGTGAGTCACTTTCCAGAGAAGCTAAAGGAGCAAGTGAAGTATCATCTTTTTACCTTTTCCTACGACACGACGACGACGCTAAGCTAAGCCTAAGAGTATTGCTTCCTCTTGAACAAGAATCCACACCCAAAAGTTTTGTGCCCAATTTGCTGTCATTAAAATAAGCAACAGCAATAGCTCGCCTTTTAATTTCCACTTCTTCTTATAGTACGAGTATATAGCCATCATGAGATTACAATTTAAAACGCACATCCTTTCTTTTTATTCTTTGGAGGAGGGGGGGGGAGGAAATGGGTGGAGTAGAGCAAAGCAGTGCAGGGCACAGGGAACTCGGAACAGAAGGATCAAGCATCAAGGCATCATTATTTGTGTCAGAGAGCCAGAACAAGAGGAGTTCTATTTCGTCCTTTTTTGCCTTAAATGTGTTTCCTTGGAAATTTTAATAGTTTCCCTCGAAAGAAGCCGATGCCAATGTCGATGCCGAAGCTGAAGCTGAAGCCAGGCTAAGCTGGTTTGCTGCTTTGGTTTGGTTTGGTTTCGTGGTTTTGGTATGCGGAGACTCAAGAGGAATTTAGAAAATCTGAGAGATTTTCACCTTTTTTTTCTTTGTTTCATCACACCATCATTGAAGCTTGAAGAAAAAGGTAACGGTAACTGAGTGTTGAAGGATTCACATGGAATCCTTACGAGGATTTATTCCAGATGATATAGAGACGACACGATGATGATGGGATGATGATGATGATAGTGTTGACGAAACCCGCAAAACATGGGAAGAATGCCAAGATTGAAGATGCTGCATCTGGCTGGGATTGGGATCTTATAGGTTGGTTGGATTATGTGTCAAAAGAAGCGGCGCGGCGGCGTTATTACAGAATAAGTAGGTATAAATTGAGGAAATCCTATTAAATTCACTAATATCCTGAAAGTAGCTTGATGCTTATAGAAACTTAAGACCTAGTTTTAGTTTTTCTATTTCTTATTTCTTATTTTTCAATTTCAATTTTTAATTACAAACACAAAAAATACTATATTCAGCTCGAAAATGTCCAACTCATTTGTTAAATGCACGTGCTCTAATTCCGAGAGTGTGACTCTAGCAACATATTATACCCAAAGGATTTCCAAAGCAAAAGGATTCGTAAAAGTTTTCTTAAGAAAATGAGGACGTGCTGTTGTATAGGTATAGGTATGTTTATATGAAGATTTTAATTTCGCTAAGTTCGACAACAAATGGAATTTAATTTTAAAATTTTATTTAATGAAAAACAAATAGTATCCAATTCGCAATTCACGTAGGTATAGGAACGAGTACTTTTGCAATATAAGAGGATATAATATGCAATAGTGACTTAAAATTAAATTTTTAATATCCTTGAATTTTAGAGAAACACGGTTAACTGGGTTGTTGCAAGCGGGGTAGCTAAGAATAGAGGATATTTGGGTCAGTCTTTATGAATTGAATACGGTACCTACGGAACGAATTTCGCTTATGACGAGAATATAGGCAACCTTCTTAAGAACTGGGTTAAGAGGTTTGGACTTCTGAGAATTGCAATGGTTTAGTTCAAAGAAAATTTAGAAAAGTCCAAAATCTTTTGCATTAACACGAACGCATTTACAATTACAAACTTACCATAAGTTCACAAAAGTTTGCAATAAGGTTTGGTTTTTTGAAATTTGAATGAAAATGCTTTAGTGCGAACGATTTTAAAATAATATAAGATTTCTGTAATAAAAATAAGCCTTTTTCGAGCTACTGCTGCATGGTTTTTAAAATTACATTTCAAAGAGCTCAAATATTGTTTTGTACTTTGTCTCGCGGTATCAAGCCATATCCGGGACTTCCTTAGTAAAAGATTAACATGGAATAAACGTTTGAGGCTACATTCACTGTCCCTAGCAACAAAAATTAAGAAAATTAAGGAATGCTCATCAGTTTACCCTCGAGCTCAATTTCGGACGTACTGTTAAGTATAGAGATTCTTTTTTTAGCCGCTCATCGAGAATGTGGAATGCTTTACCCAACTCTGTTTTCCCCTCTCATTTCAATATTCAAAATTTTAAGACCAATGTGCATCGGTATCTCCTCTTAAATCCTTTCCTATTTTCCTAATACTCGCACTGTGTTTAACCGTAAACGTGTTAAGGGTATTAATATCCCCTTGAGTGCCTGTACTTTATAAAAAAATGGTTGCCTGTAAAGTCGGTTTTACGGGTGAAGATTTTACGTGACAACGTCTTTTTCTCGGTAGAATATTTATTGATATGAATATAATTAAATTGCACAAATAGGAACAAGGAATTGAATGAAAATAAGAATTGCACAAATTTTTTAAACTAATAATTTACTTAACACTATCAACATTTATCAATAGTATGACATAACCTATAAACTCAGTTTCTCAACTTTTGTGTCAATCTAACAATTAATCAATCAATCATAGTTTACGATAATGAAATATCAGTGTACAATTATTTACCTTTATTGTTGTAGTTGTTGTAAATGACGAATCTAAGCACTCCACATTTTCACTACAGACACAGCTGACGATACTTTAACCACACGTGTGAACTTGTAGTATGACGCTTTCTTGTTTTTCCAACGCCAAGAACGTTCGAGAAAGACAAAGACAGAGACACAAGCATGCGCCGATTCAATGCGCCTAATTCTCTAGTGCTGCGCGCGCGGCAGACCGATCATAGTTGAGTGGGAGAGAGACGCAAGGCATTCGGCGGGCCTCTCTCTCGTTCGGTGACTCATCGTAACGTTACCGGGCGTTACACTTTTTCATAAGTGACTCCCAGCCGCAACCTAATTTAAGACGTTGTCACGTCAAAAAAAAAAGACGATCCTTTACTAGAAGTACTAACTTTTCTCGGGAATTCTTTCTTTTAACGTATGAAATTTCACCTCACTATATAAAATATTATGTGAAAAGTCACTGTGAATTGAAAACAGGTGAATGGCTAAAGCTAAAACATATAAAAATGGTTTTTCAATAAGGGTGGGTAGATGTTGAAATGGAATAAAACATCAATTTTTTTGGTCAAACAACGAAAATTCGAATTTTCTCAAAAACAAACCGATAGAATTTTTTTTTAATTTTTTTCTAAAATTTTATTTTTTAACTTGGCTTCTTTATGTAAGAAAAACAAATTTTTGTATTGCTTCGGAAAGTTACCGCTCATAGAACCGTTATTAACTTCCCATAGGAAGTTATTGTAATGGGTCCGATTTGTCAAATTGAAAATTTTGACATTTCTCGACGTTTCAAGGTCAAAGTCAAAATAAAAGATTTTTAGAAAGATGTCTGTGCGTGCGTGTGTACGTACGTACGTGCGTCCGTACGTCCGTATGTCCGTACGTCCGTACGTTCGCGACGTTTTTTTCGTTGTCCATAGCTCAAGAACCAGAAGAGGTATCGACTTCAAATAAATTTTGTTATACAGATAATAAGGCAGAAAGATGCAGAAATGGCTCTCAAGAAAATTGCGTGGGTGGTTTTTTTACCATAGCAGTTTAAAAAAAAGGTGAAAATTTTGGTTAACCCTAAATATCTCATGAACCAATGACGCTAGGGACTTGAATTAAATTTTATGTTATATATTGTAACGTGATACAAAACAATTATATTTTTGGAAAAAAATTCAATTAACGGTTTTTTTTATAATTCAAAAAAACTGAAAAAAAAATTTGTCACTTCGAAAATTTTACGCCTAAAATATGATTTCATCTCCAAAACAATTTTGTGCAACGAAGAATAATGTTTTTGACATCTGATAGAATTTTGAGAAAAATCGAATTGACAGTTTTTTTACAAAAAATAATAACCTAAAAAAAAAATAAAAAAAAAAGTTGGTAAAAATTGAGTTTTGACTCAAATATCTTTTCAAGACTTTGAGATATTGGCTTTAAACTACTTTTATCTTTCAAAAAATATTGTTTTCAACATTCAGTAAAATTTTGAAAAAAATAGAATTGACAGTTTTTTTACAAAAAATTAAAAACCGAAAAAAAATTAACAAAAGTTGGTAAAAATTGATTTTCGACTTAAATATCTTTTCAAAAATTTGAGATTATGGCTTCTAACTAATTTTAACTTATGAGAAATATTGTTTTCAACATTAGGAAAAATTTTGAGAAAAATCGAATTGACAGTTTTTCTTACAAAAAATAAAAACCTAAACAAAAAAATTAATAAAAGTTGGTAAAAATTGATTTTCGGCTCAAATAGCTTTTCAAAAATTAAAAATATTGGCTTCAAACTTATTTTATTTCACAGAAAATATTGTTTTTTATATTCAATAATTTTTTTATAAAAATCCAACAGTCCGTTTTTTCATAAAAAAAATAAAATCTACAAAAAATAGAACGCAAATTTGGTAAGAATTGATACATTTAGACAAACTTTTAAGCAAGACAAATCGATAGACGGGATGGGAAGTTATCAGTGTGGGTCGCATCCCAGCCTCTTTTTTTGGTTTTTAATTTTCTCAGCAACTTATGAACCAATTTCAATCATTTTTTTTTTGAACGAGCTCTTATATTGCCTTAAAAATATTTGAAATATTGAATTTTTTTCCAAAATTCCATATCTCAAAAACGGTTCAACATTTTTCTGACGAAATTCAAATTTAGAGCGTATACTTACAATCACTAAACAACTACATACCAATCAGTGAGCGTGGTTAGTACTCAGATGGGGGACCGTCTCGAAACCTACCGCGTGCTGTTGTCATGTGTTCTTTCTTTCTGTTGTTCTTTCTCTTCTGTCCTTCTGTCTTGTGTTGTTATCACCTTATATAGTCTAGTCGCTCAAGGTGCTGTGTTCTCTACTCTGTACATTTATGTGCTGAGTAGTGTGTAATGTAATGTAACTACATACCAAAAATATTTTTTTAAAACAAAATTGAAAAATTGTATATATAAAAATTAATTTAAAAAAAAAACCGCTCTAACGAATTTCGAAAAAAAATTGAAAAATCAAGGGTTTTTTATTTATAAAATGACATTTATATCTTTGAAGATAAACTTTTTTTACAGGTATATTTTAAAATCTTATTTATGTACTTTTTTAAAACAGGCTCTTTGCATACAGAAGCAAGTTCGTGCGACCCAGTCGTGCATTTTATTTATTCAGCTTTCCGACCTTTAAAGAAAAGTTGAAAAACTTACCATATTATTTTGATAAAATGTCTTTAATAATAATTTACAGGTAATAATAAGAATCTTACTTACTTACTTAAGGTGGCGCTACAGTCCTGTGTGAACTAGGGCCTCACCCAACAAACTTCTCCATCTAGCTCGGTCCCTAGCTAGATGTCTCCAGTTTCGCGCTCCAAGTTGGGTGAGGTCACTTTCCAATTGTGCGCGCCACCTGATCCGCGGCCTTCCTCTACTGCGCTGTCCTGTGGGTGTGGATTCGAAGACTTTCCGGGCCGGAGCATAGGTTTCCATGCGCTCTACGTGACCCAGCCATCTTAGTCGTTGGACTTTTACCCTTCTGGCTAAGTCTACGTCGCTGTACAGCCAGTACAGATCGTCGTTCCATTTTCTCCTCCACTCCCCTTCGATGCATGCGGGACCGTAGATCACACGAAGAACCTTTCTCTCGAAACGACCCAAGGTGCTTTCATCCGCTTTTGTCATAGTCCATGCTTCTGCACCGTATAGCAGGACGGGGATGATAAGGGTCTTATATAGCGACACTTTGGTCGTTCGAGAGAGGATTTTTCAACAAAATTGCTTTCTTAACCCAAAGAAACAGCGGTTAGCAAGAGTTATTCTTCGTTTGATCTCAGCGCTGGTGTTGTTTTCTGCGTTTATAGCGGAGCCTAGATAGACGAAGTCCCTAACTACCTCGAAGTTACGTATGTCTATGGTGACGTTTTGAGCGAGACGTCGGTGTTGTAAGTCCTTTCTTGACGAAAGCATTTACTTTGTTTTGCCCTCATTAACCGTTAAACCCATTTTTGCCGCCTCTGCCTCAATACTCACAAAAGCCTCGTTGACATCACGCTGAGTTCTTCCGATTATATCAATGTCATCAGCATATGCTAGTAATTGGACAGACTTTTGAAAGATAGTGCCTCTGGTGTTGACGTGTGAGCTTTGCACTATTCTTTCAAGTACGATGTTAAAAAAATCACATGACAGCGCATCACCTTGTCTAAAACCTTTTTTGACATCGAAAGGTTCTGTTAAGTTGTTTCCAACCTTTATGGAGCAGCGTGAATTCTCCATGGTTATCCTGCACAAACGGACGAGTTTGGCAGGGATGCCAAAACTAGACATGGCTTTATACAGTTCGTCCCTGTAGATGCTGTCATATGCGGCCTTGAAATCGATGAAAAGATGGTGGGTGTCGATTTGGTGTTCTTGGGTTTTTTCCAGGATCTGCCGTTATGTGAATATTTGATCGACTGTGGACTTTCCTGGTCTAAAACCACACTGATAAGGACCTATCAGGTTGTTGACGATGGGCTTTAGACGTTCACATATTACGGCTGAGAAAATTTTGTAGGCGATGTTAAGTAGACTGATTCCTCTATAATTGGTGCAGTTTAGAGGGTCTCCTTTTTTCAGGATCGGGCAAACAATACTGAGGTTCCATTCACCGGGCATGCTTTCTTCCGACCATATCTTACCGATAAGTTGGTGCATGCTCCTAACCAACTTATCTCCAGCTGCTTTAATGAGCTCGACATTCAAGCCATCCGCTCCAGCGGCTTTGTTAGACTTCAGCTTAGATATGGCAATCTTTACTTCGTCTAAGTCGGGGAGACGGGATTGTTGGCTTTCGTCGTCTATGTTGAATGGATCATCCTGCCTGACAGCGGAATTCGGTTCGTCGTCACCATTATACAGTCTGCAGAAGTAGTCCTTCCATATCCTCAGCATTGACTGCGGTTCCGCTATGATGTTTCCACTTTCGTCTTTGCAGCCTTCGGTTCTAGGTTTATGAACTTGTGAATGTCGTTTCACCTGTTCATAAAACTTTCGAACTTCATTCCTGCTTTTAAACCTCTCAACATCTTTGACCGCACGCTTCTCATGCTCTCTCATGAGCAGCTCTCGTCCTTTTATGCAGCGCCGCTTTGCGTGCCTGTTGTTTGGCTGCATTTGCCTGCCGACATCCCTCATCAAACCAGGGGTTCCTTGTTGGTGGCTTCTTGAAACCCAGCACGTCAGAGGCGGCTTCTTTGATGACATCTTGGCAATGTTGCCACTGGTTTTCGATACATTGTGTTGGCGGAAGAGAACTTCGAGAGAGGTTACTTGTAACTCGGTCGGAAAAGGATTTGGCGATCTCCTGCGATTGTAGCCGTTCGACGTTGTAGCTTCTCCCAGCATCTCCCTGTTTTGCCTTGGGTCTGGAAACCCGAAGTGCTACCTTGGCTACAACAAGGTAGTGGTCCGAGTCGATGTTAGCTCCTCGGAAAGTTCGGACATCCATGATGCTGGAAGCGTGTCTGGCGTCGATCGCAATATGGTCAATCTGGTTGACGGTAGATTGATCTGGAGATCTCCAAGTTCCTTGTGGATGTTGAGGTGTGGAAAAAGAGTACTGGCTACCATGACGTTTCGCCCCGCAGAAAAATCTATGAGCCTGAATCCGTTGTCGGAAGTGTTGTCGTGCAGGCTGTTTTTCCCGATTATGCCACCAAAGATGTCTTCCCTTCCTAGCTTGGCATTAAAATCGCCCAGGACAATTTTAATATCGTAGCTAGGACACTGCTCGTATGTTTTGTCTAAGAGCTCGAAAAACATATCTTTGGTGTTGTCATCCTTCTCTTCTGTGGGGCGTGCGCGCATATCAGGCTAATGTTGCCGAATTTAGCCTTGATGCGGATGGTCATGAGGCGCTCGTTGATACACCTATAGCTCAAGACTTCTTGCCTAAGTCTGACTCTAATGACAAAACCGCATCCAAATAAGCGTTGTTGGTTTTCTCGGTAGCAGTCACCATAGTAAATATCACAGTTTTTCATCCTCTTTTTGCCCGGCCCATCCCATCGTATTTCCTGGATGGCGGTGATGTCTGCTTTATAGCAGTCTAGGGCCTCCGCTAATTCTTCGGCCGCACGTGGTCTGTTAAGGGACCTAACATTCCACGTGCATATTCGAAGTTCGTTGTCCTTAATTCGTTTGCGTAGGTTGTCAACAGTAAATCCGTCCGTATCCGAGGCTCGTCGGTGCTTCGCAACTATGACGTTTTTACGTGGCCAGGAAGTCACCCCGACGGCACAACCCCCCAACCTGGAGGGCCAGGTCCTTAGTATAACTCCAAGGACGGGAAGCCGGATAAATCGCTCCTTATAGGCCTGGACCCCGAATAAGTCGTAGAAGCCCTATAAGGTGTTCACTAAGTAGTTCAACCTTACTGGAACTGTAGACGCCACCGTTGATTCCATCTCGAGAATTCGTCCGCTGCTGTCTGGATAAGTAGAGGTGCCTTAGTGGAAACACCTCTCCCCCCCTCTCTCGTTTGCTGCCCCCAACAACTTTCCACTGGGGTTGGAACCCAATCTCCAGTTGGGGTACTAGGCACGCGATCTTCACCACGGGGAGGTGAGAGTATGAGTTGATAGACAGAGGTGGGTTTTGAGAAAAACCTGTGGACGCTTGTGTCCTCTTGAATGCACATGTGTACCATTTGAACATAATAAGAATCAATTTTGGTAATTATCAGATGAGTGATGTTGATGCCCTATTTCTTTTTAATTTATCCATATGAGTTCAATATTATACTCAAATCTTTCCACTTTAAGCCTTGAAATATTCCCAGCAACAAGTTTAATTGACAATTCGTGGTAAGTTTTAAACCATTCCCCAAAATATGAGTTTGTTAAGTTATACACATAAGTGCTTTGGTTCAAATCCACAAAGGACCAACAATCGAAAAAGAAATAAAGTCCAAATAAATTGTTTTGAAAAACTTTCTCTCCCAGAAAAAAAGGGTTTCGTTATACCTACATACATTAAAGAGTTCATATGTCACTTTTCCATATATAAGTCCAACAACATCATTCTAAAAGGATCAACTTATTTCATTCTTTCTTTGTTTCATATACGAAATAGGTTCACATAAAATAAATAAACTTCTCAAAAAACAAAAAAACTTAACCTTAACCTCCGTGCATACGCACATCTTGTATTGTATTGTGTTTCAAGCCTTAACATTGTAAATGACCATTGGATGGAAAATTAATGTTCTTTCTCCCTCTTTTCCTCGTTTTATCCTTAGACAAAAAATTGAAATAATAATAATGCATGTAGAAACGTGCCCTACCTATCTCTATCTCTATACCTCTACCAAACCAACCTAACTAATTCAAAAAGAAACTTTTCTTCAAGCCCCCCAAACATTTTTTTTGAGCCCATATAATATAGACCAACATATCTTTATGTGTGTTGGTAGGTATACCAAAAAGAAGGACATACTCAAAGTGAATATCCCCCTAAAAATGGATTCCAATGAAAAAGAAATTTGTTTCTCTCAGTTAGGAGCACATGGTGATTTGTTGACGGGATAAATGCTCTGACATTAAACTTGATGAAAACAAGAAAAGTTTTATTTTTCCCTTAAGATCCTTTTACTTTCTTATTTTTGGACGGGAAGGACCTCCTCAAAGCATCATCTCATTTCCGTATACTCAAAAATGTCTGGTCAGATGAAGTGGTTTTATAGAAACAAACCATAAGCAGTTTTGTTTCCATTTCGCCCTTCGTATGAATACAAAAAATGTTTACCTCTCTCTCACTTTCCCTGTCTTTATGCATGTATGTATGTATATATATTTTTAAAAGAATTTGGCTAATAAACATTGAGGAGCTAGGTTTTCTTGATATTGTGATTTTTTTTCTTCGTTTTTTTCGTTTTTATTTTCATTTTTTGGTCTTCAAGAAAAACAAAACTTTTGGGGGGGGGGGGTGGTAGGTGGTAAAAAAGTTCCTTTTCTGTCTCCCCTATTGTTGAGTACATGGGAAAACAGGAGCTAGTTAACTGCACATGGAAGAAAAGAGGCCCCTTCTTTTTAAAATTGTGAGTAGTACTTTTGAGGTAGCGTGGTCTTTTAATAGTGTAACTCTTTTTCTTTTTATATAAAGTAATGTAATAAATTTGTATCGTCTTATATGGATTTTTCTTTGATGAAACATCTTGCCTCTAGCTTTCTTACCGTTGTTTTATTGAACTAAGTTCTATTCAAATATTTAGCTTCATTACCTACCCTTAAACATCACTTTACACTTGAACCTAACTTCACACGTATTATGAAGTACAGAGATTCGTTCTTCAGCCGTACAACGCGAATGCAATGTTCAATAATTCAATAGCAATGTAAACCAACACCTATATTGTTAACCTTACGTTTTTTCTAATTGTAAGGCATATTAAGGGTATACGAAAACTTTGTACTCGTAGTTTCGTTCATTATAACATTTTTCTTTCAAAGTTATAAAATTTCAAGTAATTACAAGTATCAGAATCATGTCCGAAACTATTATTTCAATGAAGTCTCAATTTTTCATGTATTGCACACAAATTTCTCAGCATCGGGTGCTTATGTAAAAAAAACTAAATTTCCAATTTTTTTGGAAATACTGCTAAAACACTTGAAGTACATGTTAAGTTATGGAAGTTCTGTTCAAGTACTTTGTTTCAATGAAGTCTCAGTTTTTCAAGTATTGCACAGAAATATCTCAGCCTATGGTGCTTATGTAAAAAAAAAAAAAATTCCAAGTTCTTGGAACACTGCTCAAACACTTGAAGTACTTGTTTAGTTATAGAAGTTCTGTTCAAGTACTTTATTCCAATGAAGTCTCAATTTTTCAAGTATTGTACAAACATTTCTCAGCATTGGGTGGTTATGCAAAAAAAATAAATTTCCAAGTTCTTGAAATACTGCTAAAGCACTTGAAGTACTTGTTAAGTTATAGAAGTTCTGTTCAAGTACTTTGTTTCAATGAAGTCTCAGTTTTTCAAGTATTGCACAGAAATATCTCAGCCTAGGGTGCTTATGTAAAAAAAAAATTCCAAGTTCTTGGAACACTGCTCAAACACTTGAAGTACTTGTTAAGTTATAGAAGTTCTGTTCAACTACTTTATTTCAATGAAGACTCAATTTTTCACGTATTGCACAGAAATTTCTCAACATTGGGTGGTTATGTAAACAATAAATTTCCAAGTTCTTGAAATACTGCTCAAACACTTGAAGTACTTGTTAAGTTATAGAAGTTCTGTTCAAGTACTTTATTTCAATGAAGTCTAAATTTTCAAGCATTGTACAAACATTTTTCAGCATCGGGTGCTTATGTAAAAAAAAATAAATTTCCAAGTTCTTGGAATACTGCTCAAACACTTGAAGTACTTGTTAAGTTATAGAAGTTCTGTTCAAGTACTTTATTTCAATGAAGTCTCAATTTTTCAAGTATTGTACAAACATTTCTCAGCATCAAGTGCTTATGTAAAAAAAATAAATTTCCAACTTCTTGGAACACTGCTCAAACACTTGAAGTACTTGTTAAGTTATAGAAGTTCTGTTCAAGTACTTTATTTGAATGAAGTCTCAATTTTTCAAGTGTTGCACAGAAATTTCTTAGCATCGGGTGAAATTTGTCAATGTGCTTAAAGTGCTAGAAAAAAGAAATGGTACTTAATTTTTGTTTAGTACTCAGACAGAAGAGTAATGATGTCCTGAAATTAAATAATCTGCAAGTTTCAAGACAAACTCCGCCCCTGGAGTTAAAGTAATATGTACTTAAATTATGTGCAGGAAGACTATAAATTAATGGTGTTCTGAGCTTATAGCTGTTGTGGAGTAAGTGGTGATTTTGATGTTGATGTTGATGTGTTTCGGGTTCGTCTGGTTTTTTTTTCTTCAAAATTTAGAGCGGGTGGGTAAACCTTATGATGGAGTCGAGTCGAGTCGAGTAGGAGGTAAAGGTATGTATATATAAAGGTGGTGCATTAGCTTCAACAAAAGTAGATCTTCAGATAAGAAATAAGGTTTAGGTAGGTATAACAATGAAGATTGTAGATATACTTAGATAGCCTGTTAAAAGCTCAAGCAGGTGGATGATAATTTAACACCATCAGCAAGCTCAATGGAAAATCATCATTTTTAACATCGTCATAAAATTTCAAAAGAAAAAATATTTACTTATATTTTTAAGGTGAGAAAGCATATTCTTCTTTTTCTGATGTAGAAATTTGGATAGGGGACTAACAAAATATAAGTTTTATGTGAATTGGGATTAGGATAGGGAAGTATAGTGAAATATAAAATAACGTTATTAAAACAGTGTTATTTATATTTTTGGTGAAAACAAAATTAACAAAGTGTTGCATTTTGGGTAACCATAATGCTGAAGAGTAAGAGTTTTTGGAGTAGATCTCTAAAGTCTCTTTCAAAAAATATATATCTTGGTATCAAGGGAGGAGGTTTTTTTTCCAATGAATAACTTTGAGGGCTTTTATGGTATTTTACATTTGCCGAACATTTGTCTTGTTCTTTAAAGCAACATGAATTCCAAATTTAAGGTCTTGGATCGATTGTGAAGTATTAACGTAGAACTTGTCTTGTCTTTAACGTAGCCTAAAAGAAAAAAGTCTAAAGATGTTATATCACAACATCTCGGTGGGCAATTGTGATCATTAATTAAAGAAAAAAAAAGATGCTGGGATGCGACCCACACTCATAACTTTCCATCCCGTCTGTCGATTTGTCTTGCTTAAAAGGTTTGTAGGTTTTCGTGTTTTGTTAAAAAAGCTACCAGTTAAATTATTCTAAATAAATTAAAAATTACCAACAATATTTTGCATATGATAAAAGTTTGATTTTAAAATCTATTTTGGTTAACGAGATTTTTATTCGAAATCCAATTTTTACCAATTTTAGTAACACTTCTTAAAATGTTGTATTTCTAATATAAACAAATACAAGTTGAATGAATGAAATTAATTTGAAGTCAATATCTTCTATTTTTCACGAGATATTGAGAACCGAACATCAAATTTTACCAATTTTACGTAGATTTTAATTTTTTATAAAAAAACTGACTGTTAGATTTTTATAAAAAAAATTACTGAATGTTGAAAACAATATTTTTTATAAAATAAAATTAATTTAAAGCCTATATCTTAAATTTTTGAAAAGATATTTGAGTCGAAAATCAATTTTTACCAACTTTAGATATTTTTTTTTAGGTTTTTAATTTTTGTAAAAATCTTCGATTCGATTTTTCTCAAAATGTTACTGAATGTTGAAAACAATATTTAAAAAAAAAAAATGAAATTAGTTTAAAGCCAATTTTATGAGGTTTTGAAAAGTTATTTGAGTCGAAATCAATTTTTACCAACTTTGAGTAATGTTTTTTTTTAGGTTTTTATTTTTTATAAAAAAACTGTCCATTCGATTTTGCTCAAAATTTTACCTGACACCAAAAACGTTATTCTTCGTTGCACAAACTTGTTTTGGATATAAAACCATTTTTTATTCCTAAAATTTTTGAGGGGACAATTTTTTTTTCAGTTTTTTGATTTATACAAAAAACCGTTAATTGGAATTTTTTCCAAAAATATATTTGTTTGGTATCACGCTACAATATATAAGCAATTTTAGAAGCATATTTTGAAATTTGTTATTTACTATAAAAATTACTGATTGGACGAAAAAGGTATCCCGAACGTTACGAACGTACACACTCGCCCAAAGACATCTCGCTAAGGTCTATGGTTTTAGATTCCATAGGGACATTAAAACGTCGATAAAGTTTCAAATGTTTTATTTGTAAAATTCAATATATTCTAATGTGAAATTAATAAAAGGCGTTTTTTATTGGTAAATTTATACGCAGCGCAGCAAAATCTTACACACTAAACAACAACAAAGAAATAGTGCGGATAAATAAGGCAGTAAAAATAGTGCATATAAATAGTTCAGATAAAGTTTTGGAATGCTTGGAATAGAATGACACTTCATCCAGTTCCAGAAATATTTTTTACTTAAAGGTTGGCCTGTCTTCATTGGATTTTTAATGCTGGGTTTTATTATGTTCGTTGTGTCCATACGATGAAGAGAAAATCAATCTGCACATCCCTAACTCACACCCTTGAAATCTATCTATCTTTCACTCATACAATACAAAATCTTTCATGTTAAATCCAAGAATATTGTTTGCATTTGGGCTGTTATCTACCCAGCTCTCTCTTTTTCACTCACATATAATTTACCTGTCTCACTGCTTGCACCTAACATTAAAAATTTAATGTGGACAGGCACTCTTATGTCATTTCAATCTTTCAATTCATACTCAACTATATTCTGACTGGACGTGCATGTACACATTAACTTGAACTCTTATTCAACTTTACATAAAAACAATAATACTTTTTCAACACATCCCTTGAGTACGTATTTTCAAAACTGGTTGACAGCTGATTTTGACATATGTAAGTATGATTGCACAGATACCAACTTGGAGATTTAAAATAAGAGTGCATATAATAGTGAACATATGTTTTATTCACACTTTCCATTACTACACTTACTTTCCATTACTGCAATAGCTAATAATTTACCAATAAAATACGGCTAATATTAATTCTTATGCAGGGGTCTGGAAAGAATATAGAATCCAAAAGAAAATCATTAAATTCAAATAGCTCAAAAATTAAACAAAGGTAAAACACTGCTGTATCATTTCTTCTTTTCCTTATGTACAAACGCATTTTTTTTTTAAATAAAATACACGACTGGGTCACACGAACTTGCTAACGTATCCAAAGAGTCTGATTCCTGTATTTTAAGATTTAAAATCTATCTGCAAGAAAATTTGTTTTCAAAAATTTAAACGTTATTTTTTGGTTTTGTAGAAAAAATTAAGTTTTCAAAATTTGTGTTTCAAAATCGTTACAGTGTTTTTTTTTTTTAAATTAATTTGTTATGTACCTATATAATGTTTATTAATTTGAGTTTAAAAGTAAATTTTGGTATGCAGTTAGTAAGAGCTTATTAATATTCGATTTAAATTTCAATGCCGTAAAAAAATGATGACCCATTTTTAAAAAAAATCGAATTTTGAAAAAAAAAATATTTTATTTTTAAATCAAAATTAAAAATAAAAAAAGAGGCTGGGATGCGACCCACACTGATAACTTCCCATCCCGTCTGTCGATTTGTCTTGCTTAAAAGTTTGTGTATAAGTATCAATTTTTACCAAATTTGGTAGGTACTATTTTTTGTAGATTTTATTTCATTGAATAACGAAAATAATATTTTCTGTAAAATAAAATAAGTTTGAAGCCAATATTTTTCATTTTTGAAAAGCTAGTATTCTTTTTTTTTTTAGGTTTTTAATTTTTTGTAAAAAAATACTGTCAATTCGATTTTTTTCAAAATTTTACTGCATGTTGAAAATAATATATGTATTTTGAAAGATAAAAGTAGTTTAAAGTCAATATCTCAACGTTTTGAAAAGATATTTGAGTCGAAAATCAATTTTTACCAACTTTTGTTAAATTTTTTTTTTAGGTTTTTAATTTTTTCTAAAAAAAACTGTACGTGCGATTTTTTTCAAAATTTTACTGAATGTTGAAAACAATATGTTTTGAAAAATAAAAGTAGTTTAAATCCAATATCGCAAAGTTTTGAAAAGATATTTGTGTCGAAAATCAATTTTTACCAATTTTTATTAATTTTTTTTTTAGGTTTTATTTTTTTATAAAAAAACTATCAATTAGATTTTTCTCAAAATTTTATCAGATGTCAAAAACATTATTCTTCGTTGCACAAAATTGTTTTGGAGATGGAATCATATTTTATTCGTAAAATTTTCGAGGCGACAAATTTTTTTTCAGTTTTTTTGATTTATAAAAAAAACCGTTTATTGGATTTTTTTCCAAAAATATAGTTGTTTTGTATAACGTTATAATATATAATAGAAAATTTAATTCAAGTCTCTAGCGTCAGTGGTTCATGAGATATTTAGGTTTAACCAAAATGTTCACCTTTTTTTTAAACTGTTATGGTAAAAAAACCACCCACGCAATTTGCTTGAGATCCCTTTCTGCATCTTTCTGCCTTATTATCTGTATAACACCATTTATTTGATGTCGATATCTCTTCTGGTTCTTGAGCTATGGACGACGAAAAAAATGTCGCGAACGTACGGACGTACGAACGTACGTACACACGCACGCACAGACATCTTTCTAAAAATCTTTTATTTCGACTCTAGGGGCCTTGAAACGTCGAGAAATGTCAAAATTTTCAATTCGACAAATCAGACCCATTACAATAACTTCCTATGGGAAGTTAATAACGGTTCTATGGGGGGTACCCTTTTGGAGCAATACAAAAACATTTGAAAGAAGCCAAATTTAGAGAAAATTTGTGTTTGTTTGTTTTTGAGAAAAATATAATTTTCGATTTTTGACCAAAAAATTTGTATGGGAGCTACTGTTATTTTTGATCTTAAAAAAAACTGAAAAAACGTTTAACGCCAATCGGCTTAAAACGTTTATTTCCAAATTTAAAGTCAATCGACCCAATAGTATAGGCTGAAGGAGTAAGAACATACAGAGGGACGTCTTATTTGATTAAAATCTCGAGTTTGAATTTTTTTACGAATGCGTATAAAATCCTTGCTCAAAACTACAATCCTTCTCTTAAGAATATGTCAATTTTGGTCACCAGCGTAACATTAATGCTGAGGATTATTGTGAATAAATATGTCTCTAGAATATTTTCATTCCTTTGTGAATTTTGTTAAGGTTAAATCGTTAATGATGCTCCAAATTATCCTTCGGAAAAACACAGGTGTATTGAATTTGTTGACGTATTTCATGAGAAATATTTTCAAAGAAGAAACTATTTTTTTTTTTTGGAATTTATTTTTTTTTTTAATTAATGACATTTCGCTCGATATGCGTAACGGTTATTCAGACAAATTCTAGTGAACTGATCCATCAAAGAGAACCTTTACGAAATCTCCCGCAAAATGTTCCGAAACAAATGTTCCAGTTACCAAGAATCTCACTCGATATATTTCCTAAAATATTGTATTTACGTCATAACTCTTTTGATATGGTTAAAGGTTGTGAATTCTGTTCACAGGGTGGTTAAGGAATATTAATTTTCTCTTGAATTCTTTTGACGATAATATCCTCAAATTTTCTACTTAATTTTCAATTGACCTATTTTCAAAAATTGAAGATTAAAAAATGTTAAAAGTTCAATCTTTTCGATTCGAAATTGACCATTTTGCAATCAAACCCTTGTCATTAGAATTTGATAAAGGAGCTGGTATATCTCTATCGATTGAATATCTCAAGGACCTCAAGGAATAGTACGTTCGAATTCTTAAAATGTTAGCCAATCTTTTAATTATTATTTAAAGGTCTTATCAATTCTCACAATCGATTAACCTACCATGACACGTTCACACGAGAGATTTAATTAGTTAATTTTAAGCAAAGATCCTTTTCATATATTGACAAAAAAAATAAAGAAAACAAAACAACCTTTCGTCTTGTCAACATTCTTTTTTTCGTCTTCACTTTATATGTATGTACAATATCTATAAGAGGACTTTACTCCTACTGAGACGGGGGTACTATCATTGTCTCCCCAAATGGTCCTTATCAGATTATCACCTAGTGAATGAAAAGTGATTCGCCATAAAGTCCTTAACTGTAAATAGAAAGAGGAATATTATACAAAAGGTGAAATAACATCAGGGAATTATACGACGACGACGACCGACGTAGTAGTAGATGTAGTAGTACTACGAGGACGATATCGTACGTCGTAGCTCTACGACCAGGACCATCAGGACGAGTATAAGGACGAGGATGAGTGTGTGTGCTAAGCGGAAGCGAAAAGTTAGCAAACAATGAAGTGAAGAAAACGAAACGAAACGAGGTCCCTTCTTTGTGTGACTTTGCTGACTATGGGACAAATGTTATGCTCCAATTTCTCTTCTTTTACGCTTCAAGCATTGTTGTTGTCATTGTACCTACTCTACTCATCGTCATGTCGGCATCGCATCGTCGTCGTCGTCGTCGCTCTGGATGTTGTTAAATGTCTGGGATCTGGATTTGGATCTGGATCTGGAGTGTTTGCAAGGGACATGATGATATCGCTCGCGACAAGCCCACGGGTCTCATGAACGCTTATAGGAAAACATTTTGCACAAACGTGCTGGGAATTCATCGATGGCAATGTGTAATTCACTCCCAATCCACCCATTCGGTTTCCTTGTGAATGATGTCGACGTGAAATATAAAACGGTTCGGCTGTGAAACGAACCAAGGTACATATATACTAGGTACTCTTGTTCTACTGCTGTTGCTGATGATGTGTTTTTGCTGTTGCTGGAGCCGGATGTTTGGCATCGCAAACTTTAGGAATAATGATCCCCGAAGGGCACAAGCCAGTCCCGGAATTGGACAGTTGTATGTCCTACAGGAAGAACTATTACCTACGTTTTTAAATTACATTTTGGAATGTTCCAATTTTAAACCATGTCAAGCCTTTAACTCCTGACGTTACATTAATTTGATTGAACTAGTTTTTCGGATAGTGACCATTATAATATTGTCGATCCAAAAATTTAAGGAAAATGAGAAGTAGCGGAAAATTACGATACTTTCAAAAGCGAAATAAAATATTTACCTACTCAACTCTACTCTCAAGTGCTATAAGTTGAATATTAGCCTTTGTGACGACAAAATGTATCATTATTCATTACTTACTTAAGGTGGCGCTACAGTCCGGGGCGGACCTGGGCCTCAACCAACATGCGTCTCCAGCCAGCTCGGTCCCTAGCTAGCTGTCTCCAGTTTCGCACGCCAAGTTGGTTGAGGTCCTCACCCACCTGAGTGCGCCACCTGAGTCGCGGTCTTCCTCTACTGCGCCGTCCCTCGGGATTGGATTCGAAGACCTTCCGGGCTGGAGCGTTGATGTCCATTCGCTCTACATGACCCAGCCATCTAAGCCGTTGGACTTTTATTCTGCTAACTAGGTCAGTGTCGCTGTACAGCCCGTACAGTTCGTCGTTATATCTTCTCCTCCATTCTCCATCTATACGTACGGGACCAAAAATCACCCGAAGAATTTTTCTCTCGAAGCATCCTAAGACGTTCTCATCTTTCTTTGACAGGGTCCAGGCCTCAGCGCCATAAATGAGAACCGGGATGATGAGTGTCTTATAGATGGTGATTTTAGATGCTCGAGAGAGGACTTTACTTCTCAATTGCCTTCTAAGTCCAAAGAAGCAGCGATTTGCAAGAGTTATTCTTCGTTTGATTTCAGCGCTGGTGTCGTTGCCTGTGTTTATAGCGGTGCCTAGGTAGACAAAGTCCTTAACTACCTCGAAGTTATAGCTGTCCATGGTGACGTTTTGTCCAAGACGTCGTTGTTCAATGTCCTTTTTTGATGACAGCATATACTTGGTCTTGCCCTCATTGACCACTAAACCCATCTTCTTCGCTTCCGTCGCAATGCTCAAAAACGCTCCACTGACATCACGCTTTGATCTTCCAATTATGTCAATATCATCTGCGTATCCGAGTAATTGGATGGACCTTTGGAAGATTGTGCCTATAGTGATGACGGTTGAGTTTTGCACAATTCTTTCCAGAATGATGTTGAAGAAGTCGCATGACAGTGCATCGCCTTGTCTAAAACCTTTTTTGACATCAAATGCATCGGTGAGATCTTTTCCGACCTTGATGGAGCAGCGTGCATTCTCCATCGTCATTCTGCACAAACGGATAAGTTTGACAGGGATGCCAAAACTAGACATTGCTCTGTAGAGTTCTTCCCTATGGATGCTGTCATACGCGGCTTTAAAATCGATAAAGAGATGGTGGGTATCGATTTGAAGCTCCTGGGTTTTTTCCAAGATCTGCCGTAATGTGAATATTTGGTCGATAGTGGACTTTCCTGGTCTGAAGCCACACTGATAAGGACCTATCAGGTTGTTGACGAACGGCTTCAGACGTTCACATAGTTCGGCAGAAAGGATCTTATATGCAATGTTAAGGAGACTGATCCCTCTGTAGTTGGCGCAATTTAAAGGGTCTCCTTTTTTATGTATCGGACAAACTATGCTGAGATTCCACTCATCGGGCATGCTTTCTTCCGACCATATTTTGCAGATGAGTTGGTGCATGCTCCCTACCAAGTCATCGCCTGCTGCTTTAAATAGTTCGGCAGCTATGCCGTCAGCTCCAGCAGCTTTGTTTGACTTCAGTTTAGATATAGCTATCTTCACTTCGTCTAGGTCGGGTAGGCGGAATTGTTGATCTGCGTCGCCTAAGTTGAGTGGTTCTACCTCCCTTACAGCGGGATTCGGTTCGTCATCGCCGTTATATAATTTGGAGAAGTGGTCTTTCCATATTCTCAACATAGACTGCGGTTCTACTACGATGTTCCCCTGATCGTCTTTACAGGCTTCGGTTCGTGGCTGGTACCCTTGGGAGTTCTTTTTTACCTTTTGGTAAAATTTACGAACCTCATTCCTGTTGTAACATCCCTCTATCTCCTCGATCGCGCGCTTCTCGTGCTCTCTTTTTTTCCATCTAAGAAGCCGGTGTTCCTCTCTCCTCCTCTGCTCGTAGAGCTCGCGAGCAGCTCTGGTCCTTCTGTGCAGGGCCGTTTTGTATGCCTCTTGCTTCGCTGCGTGCGCTTGCCGGCATTCGTCGTCAAACCAGGGGTTTCGCTGTGTTGGACGTGTGAAACCTAGCACTTCAGAGGCGGCATCTCTGATGGCTGCAAGGCAATGTTGCCACTGGTTTTCAATGCTTAATGCATGCAGCATAGGACTCCTTAAGAGGTTACTAGAGACTCGATCGGAAAAGGACATGGCAGTCTCTTGCGATTGTAGCCGTCTAACGTCGAAACTTCTCACAGTACTTCCTTGTTTTGGCTTGGACCGGGATATCCGTAGCCGTACCTTGGCTACAACGAGGTAGTGGTCAATGTTGGCCCCTCGGAATGTTCGGATATCCTGTATACTGGAGAAGTGTCGTGCGTCGATCGCAATGTGGTCAATCTGGTTGACGGTTGATTGATCAGGAGATTTCCATGTCCCCTTGTGGATATTGAGATGTGTGAACTGCGTACTAGCTACCAGAACGTCTCGCCCCGCAGCGAAATCGATCAGCCTGAATCCGTTGTCGGAGGTGGTGTCGTGCAGGCTGTATCTTCCGATTGTGCCACCAAAGATGTCTTCTCTTCCTAGCTTGGCATTAAAGTCTCCTAAGACAATTTTAATGTCATAGCCAGGGCACTGCTCATATGTCTTGTCCAAGAGCTCGAAGAATATGTCTTTGGTGTCTTCATCTTTCTCCTCTGTTGGGGCATGCGCGCATATTAGGCTTATGTTGGCGAATTTAGCCTTGATGCGGATTGTCGTGATGCGCTCGCTCACACTGTTGAAACTCAAGACTTTTTGCCTGAGTCTAGTTCCAACAACAAATCCACACCCAAATAGACGCTGCCTTTGTTCTCGGTAGCAGTCGCCGTAGTATATATCGCAGTCTTTTAGTTTGCGTTTGCCCGGTCCATCCCATCGCACTTCTTGGATGGCGGTAATATCTGCCTTGCAGCAGTTTAGGGCTTCCGCTAATTGTTCGGCTGCACGTGGTCTGTTAAGGGACCTAACATTCCACGTACAGATCCGAAGTTCGTAGTCCTTATTTCGTTTGCTTGGGTTGTCAACAGTGAATCCGTCCGTATCCGAGGCTTGCTGGTGCTTCGCAACTAGAAAATTTTTACGTGGTCAGGAAGTCACCCTGACGGCACAACCCCCAACCTGGAGGGCCAGATCCTTAGTATAACTCCAAGGACGGGGAGCCGGATAAACCGCTCCTTATAGGCCTGGGCTCCGAATAAGTCGTAGAAGCCCTATAAGGTGTTCACTAAGTAGTTCAGCCTTACTGGAACTGTAGACGCCACCGTTGATTCCATCTCAAGAATTCGTCCGCTGCCGTCTGGATAAGGAGAGGTGCCTTAGTGGAAACACCTCTCCCCCCCTCTCTCGTTTGCTGCCCCCAACAACTTTCCACTGGGGTTAGAGCCCAATCTCCAGTTGAGGTACTAGGCACCCGATGTTCACCACGGGGAGGTGAGAGTAGGAGTTGATAGACAGAGGTGGGTTTTGAGAAAAAACCTGTGGACGCTTGTGTCCTCTTGAATGCACATGTCTACCATTTGAACATCATCATTATTCATTGGAATAATTAATTTTGTAGCGAATACAGACAATTGTCACTTAATATCATAACTTATGGTCAGATTTAACGAAATATGTAATGACTACATAAATATTTAGAACTTCATAGCTAGAAAAATAGTACAAACAATTCGTTAAAACACGAACTTAGTACTTACAACAGCTATTAATTTAAATTATTATGAATCAAGTACAAATACAATGACTGATTTAATAAATTATGTAATGATTACATTATTTAAAATCCAATAATTAACATAAAAAAGCTTTAAATTTATTGCAACATGGATTGCACTGTATGTTATATAATGTTATGTATATATGTAATTTTACAATAGCTATATAGAACATTACAAACAAATCTGTAGCTATTACATAATTATTACAGAATACCAGATAAATCCACTTTTTTAATGTTTTTATTTCCATATT
The DNA here is from genome assembly GCA_920104205.1 of Eupeodes latifasciatus. NCBI lineage: Eukaryota > Metazoa > Arthropoda > Insecta > Diptera > Syrphidae > Eupeodes > Eupeodes latifasciatus. The sequence continues at coordinate 15,321,816 of OV049926.1, forward strand.
TTTCTCCCAACATTAACTTTCAATTTATAAACAAAAATATATCCACGGTTTTTGCCCCCAAGACCTAATAAGTGCCTCAGTAAGCTCTTCAATTCGCATTCTTCCTTAATCCGTCACTGTTAAATAGAAAGTCACACGAGTAGAACTAAAGAGTATTGTTGTTGCTACTTTTTAATATTATTGTTCACGGCTTTATTCTAACTGTAAGTACAATTTAAAAATACATATACATATATATACATCGATATGTATGTATGTACCAGGTACTTACGATACTATACTCTCTATTCACTGTAAAATAATACAATGTAATTGATAGGAGTAGGGAAAGAAGGCGCCCGACCGGTCCTCTTGTCGATTCTGGAGGACTATACTGTTTATCATTTTGTTCATTATCTTGTTGTCGATATCTTTCTGATTGGGTATTATTTTGTTTTCTTTATTTTGTTGTTGAAAATCTCTTCTGGATGTTTACCTATATTTTTTTAAAGAGAAAACTGATTTCCCAGATGTTTGTGTTTAGCGAATTTTAATGGAACCAAGAATAAAAGAATTTACAGTATACCTACTTTCTACACATACAAAAATATAAAAGGACTCGTTGATTTACTAAGAAAAGAGAAGGCACGAAAAACGTATAATGTGAAAGCAGATTCTTTATAGGCACTGATGATGATGGAACCAGGAGTATCAATTTCAATAACAAGGCTTTTCAGGAAATATATATTCCACAGTAGATAGGTATCATTAAATTTTATAATCACAGTCACAAAAATAATTAAAAAAAAATAAAAAAAAAAGTATTTACAAACACTGAAGGCTAACAAAACAGAAGAATAATACTTTAAACTGTTTTTAAATGCATTTCTAAGATCCTTAAATTATTTTATTATTCACGCTTAAAAAGTAAGAAAAATGTTTCAGCTAAAGTTTTGAAAGAAATGGCTTCTAAAACTCCAATTTTTTACAAACCTAAGCCTTAAACCATGAAGAAGAAGTCATTGTTATGCGTTAGGATGGTAAGCTACCAACATAAGTAGCATTAGCAGGAACAATAAAGATAATATAATTATGTAATAGGTACAGATTTGCTTGTAAAATTATTCTATACAACTTGCCATTGTAAAATTACATTAATATCAACAACTTAGCTGTTTTATTTATCATTAGAACATATGATTATATACTGAGTACATAATGACATGCATTTTATCTATAATCATTACATAAATATGAGCTTTAATCTCGATAACTTCTTATAACTTAATACAGTGGTTTCAGAAGCAGATTCTGAGGCATCATTCTGCGGATAGACCAAGTACATCCAAATACGGATATGGTGGAAAAGACAGTTGAAGAAAAATTAGAATGCTCGTTACTATTTTGAGATATTGTTCAAGTCTTTGATAAGGTTTGGCACTTGGAACTTAAGTGCAAACTGCAAACTGAAGCCTTCTCAGCCAGAATTTTTTAAATATTTAAATCTTTTGTTACAAACCCATTCTTTAGAAAAACCTTGTACCTTTTTTTATACAAAGGATTTTCCAGTGGACATCAACGCTTTTATCGCCACGATTGTTGATGATGCGGCGCAACAGTCCGTTCAGAACTAGGGCCTAGTGACGTACAACTCTCAACTATTCCTGTGTGCGAGTCATTTCATGAATGTAGAGGACCCACAGTTTTAAGCTGAATCCAAACGGCTAATTTAAGAAAGCTTTTTTCATGACAAGAATTACTCTTGGAGGATTTTTCAATTTCTCGCAAGAGGCGGCATGCGTGAAGAAAACTTTAAATGGCATAGGCAGGGATTAAACCCATCTGGCATGACTGTCCAATGGACTTACCATCATGTCACGGATACTACTACAATAAATAATAAATCAGTTACAAAGGCTACACAAAAATTGTAAGATCCATCCGAAAAAAAGAAAAAGATTGGACGCAAATACTTTAAAAACCAAAAACGTAAATAATGTTCCTATTTATGTAAACACTACAGAAATCCCTTAGCCCAATATTGCCAAATACCTTGGAGTGACTTTGGATACAAAGCTTAAAAGGGAAGAGAATGTCGCAAAGAAAAAGAAATTATACTTAAAGTACAGAGGAATGTAATGGTTACATAACAATGAAACGTTATATAAGCAAGTACTGAGACTGAATCAAACTATAGGACTGTAACAAAAAAAAAAACAATTGCTTACCTTATCCCAAAATTCCAAAAAAAGTAAAACGTGGAATAATAAACCCAAATTGTAATGGTTACAGATATGGTACGAAAATACGCTGTATCACATAATCTGTATCTAAGAAGTCATACCAACTCCAAAATGAAGAAACGTATTTAAAATACGAGACAGTAAACGGAGACTAAGAAGAACCAAGCTACATAAGCCGGTTGCCTAAACGATACACGGAAGTATTAGACCTTTCAACTCCACTAATGTGGAGTCATTTGACAATCTTTGATAAATTGGATCTGATCAAATAGTGAATTTAGTGCGGTAAGAGCCCACAACTCCTTGGTTTAGATTATCATCGAGTCGAAAAATAAAAATAGTTTTGGAAAATTGTTTTCATATGAATTTTTTGACTTGAGGAATTGAACTGTTTTAGATATTTCTATGAACAAATTTGTCAAGATTTTTGTTAACAAACTTTTCTAAGAGTCTCTTTAATTCAAAATGTACCTTTTTTTGCCTACAAACAAATATTAAAAGACAAGTCGAAGTTATCTTATATTTCAAACATTGCCCATAAATTTCAACTTGAAATCATGTCAAATTCTTTGCTTGAGGCATTTGTAAATAATTCACACAATATTCACACTGCAGGATTCCATAGAAAATCCTTTCAAACCAAACTATAATCCACAATATGTATGTATGTATCTACCTACATAGTATATATGAATAGAAATACCTCCATAGTTACAAAATGTCTCCCCTCTTTCCTTCTCCCCTATTCTCCAAAATACCTACATCGAAAAGGATATAGAATAGAGGGTAAGGAAAAAGATATACGATATATATGAATATAAAGGATAAGAGGCAAAATATAGTAGTGTGTATATGTTAAGCAATTTATTCCGTGAATTTTCAAAAGAAATTCCCAGACAACAGGTGAAAGGATATATTAGAAGTTATTTGCAAAAGAAATTTCACCAAACGACAAATGACAATAGACGACCAACAAACATCGGTTCTAGTTTATAGTAAAAGTACACAAGGATATTTTTCATTCCATAAAGCTACTAATTCTCTTAAGGTAGTTCCTTCTCATTTTGACCAAAGTTCTACCTATTTATATGTATAGAAGAATAACTTGCTCCTGTCCTGTTAGAAAGGATAAGTATCCTTTTTTCTGAATATACGAGTATGTACATAATAACGTAACGACGAAACAACATAAACTATTTTCTTTAGTTTGGTTTTCGTCCTTTTTTCTGGAGTTTTAATATTTCTTTTTTCCTGCTTTGTTCATTTTGGATTTTGGGATAAAGAAAAACTAAACTGCATCTAAATTCCAATTCACAGTGATTTAGTACGTTTGAGGTGTGGAATTTTGAATATTTGTTGTGGTTTAAAATTGAGAGTGGTTGTCTTCTCCTGTGTTGATGTGGAAACTTGAATATGTTTCGAAAAATAGCTCTAAAGGACCCTCATCCTGGAGTTAAGTGGATAAAGAATAAAGGGTGCTGTGCTGTGTTGTATCAAGAATGTGGATTGGTTGTAACTTACTTGCGTGACAATATATCTCAACGTCTACATACCCCATCACAAACCGTCCATCCACAAACTTACTTAAAGTGGCGTTGCATGTCCTGGAAGGAATTTTTGTTTGCTGTTTTTACTTTCGCACTTTTGTGTACTTAATCATTTTGTTTTACTTACAAATTTTCTCGTAATTCGTAAGTCGTACATTATTATTGTTTGCATGACATTTTTAACGGTGATTTTATGGTAAGATTGATGGATAAATACAAAATGGTGTGAATGTGGCAAGTAAAGTATTTTGTTTTGCAATTACTGAGAAAATGAAGGAAAAATTAAAATGGAATAAATTAAACACACAAAAATTAAGAAGGTATGAGAATTACAATTAAATGTTGTGCTCGGAAATTTAAGAAGTAAATCTATTAGTTTAAAAGGACTAAGTCCGAATGACACCTCGGCGAAAGGTCGTGCTAGAACTTAGGCTGGTAGATTGACCTTAATGCGGTTAATTAATCAAATTCAATAATTGCGTCATTCACTTCAAAAGAAAGTGGGGTTTTGTGTTTTGGACTTATGACAAAATTTCACTGTCTTAAGCTTTTTTTTTATTCAAAATCAAACACAGGTCAAAAAGATCTACCAATCAGAATCTATACCAAAGTACAAAACAGTCTTAACGTCTTTTATAATGTTGATCAAAATTAAAATGCATAGGAGATAAAATTGAGTTTTTGTGTGATATGAGAGTTTTCTAATGACTAATATAGACAAAGAAGTCGTTAAGCCAGAAATGCTGTTTATCAAAATGATGACGATATTATGATGAAATTGGTCAACTTCTTTAAATATATTTTTGGCCTTCATATGATACAGTGTCTTTATTTCTTTTCATAACTTGTTCGCTAAATTTAATACTTATTACCAAGTATCGGGTTTTTCACTAAGAGCGCTACAAAGTTTTTTTTTTTTTTTTTAAACGAAAACGGTTTTGGATATCAATGAAATTCTTTATTCCTGTGAAAGTACGTTCGATGCCATTATGTATGGAACTCGATTACTTTTGCATGGCCACTACGGTAACGCTTGCAGAAGTTCAGAAGCTGAATCCAATTTTCGACGGTTTCCAAACGTAAGTCGGCCGATACTGCTGCAATTTCACGTTCGATATTCGTAGACCATAGACTTGACGCAGTTCTACAGGAAATAGTATAACGGCGTCAAATCGCACGACCGAGGCGGCCAAGCGACAGGACCAATTCGTGAGATAACACGTGCTCCAAACTTGGTTTCCATAAAAAATTGATTGTGACATTCGCTTTATGGCTTGTGGCGCCGCCGCGCCATCCTGTTGGAACCACATGTCCTCCAAAAAAATTGGGTCAAAAAAATGGGTCAAAAAAATTCGGTTATCATTGAACGGCAGCGATCCCCATTCACAGTAACGTGCCGGTTTTGATCATCAAGGAAGAAGTACGGCCCAATGAGGCCGCCGGCCCATAAACCACACCAAACCGTAATTTTTTCGGAATGCAATGATGACTCATGGAGTACGTATGGATTGCTGCCTGACCAATACCGCATATTTTGTTTATTGACGAAGCCATTCAGCCAGAAATGAGCCTCATCGCTGAAGATGATTTTTCGATGAAAATCCGAATCATTTTCAAGTTGTTGCTCAGCCCAATTCACGATCATAAGACGGTTCTGGTGGTCAAACGGCTTTAGTTCTTTCGTCAATTTAATCTTGGAAGGATGTAGGCCAGGATCTTTTCGCAAAATTTGCCAAAACGACGTCACAGAGATGCCCAACGCTTGAGAACGACGTGTGAGGGACACATTTGGGCTTTCTGCAGCCTAAGCCTCAGCGAGAGCAATATTTTCGACACTATAGGCACTTCTTTGTCTCATTGGCATGGGAACATTTTGTACTGTGCCTGTGGATTCAAATTTGTCCACTAGACGCTCAATTGTTGATCTGCTAAAACAATTATGACGACAATAAATTGGACGTAACGCTCTTAACGTTTGAGGCCACTGACTCCGAATTTCGGTAGTAAATTTTAATAATTTCGACTCGTTGTTGGCTCGTATATCTTTCAATAATGAAATGGCAAACCATACTGAAGAGAAATGTCAAAAGAGCGTAAAGAAATATGGCGTCGTTTGCTGTCCCTGTCGCTCTACTTTTGTAGCGTTCCTGTTGAAAAATCCTGTACTTGAAAGTCATGATTCCGACAGCTTGGGATAGTTTTTCTTTTCAGGTGATCCGACGTTATATAGGGTGTTTTTATTAGAAGCATTAAAAGTTTCCACGATTTTAGTTTATGGTTAGAGAGTTAAGAGTTGAGAGAGTACCAAAAGTAGAAATTTACTTTGTTTATTTTACGATGTAAAGCGATGAAAAACATTTCTGGTCAAATGGATTACAAGTAAAAATGGTCAAAAAGAATCCGACAAATCTTAAATATGGTGGAAAGCTTCATGTATACATACATGCTTAACATTTCTGACAGTGTAAAATTATAAAGTGTGAAAGGGAGTCAGATGGACTTTTGCAAAAAAGAAAACTATAGTTCTTTTTTAAAAAAAGTTTTAAGGATTTGAAGCAAAACTGTCGAATTGGGATGCAGTGTATCTTGTTCAAAATTCTAACAAATTCATATTTATGGCTGGGAAATTTTGTCCTATTGGGTTATGTTTGGAAAAATATGTTCTTATTAGAAAACCAAGTTTCAAGGTGGTACTGCAAATATATCTTAAAAAACACTTCGTGTCACATAGAATAGAAACAAGCTTTTTCGTTTTTTATTTGACGATATTTTTTAAACCCTTAAGTTTTTTGGAAAAACCCAAGGGAAAATTTTGTACTCCAGTTCTAAACAGGGGAAGCTTAAGGCAGCGTTAAGAACGTATATGTGAAATTCTTTGAGTAGACCTTGCTAAAGTTAGAGTAGGCATCACCGATTCGGAAAAAACATGTGAACGAAGTCAGAAGTCAGACTTGATGACAAAGTTTTCATTTTTTACTTTATACAGAGTCGAGCCTCTATATAAGCTTTTTCATCCAATTGTTACACCTGGGTGTATACTTACTTTTTTTTATTTTTTAACTTCCCATAGGAAGTTATTGTAATGGGTCCGACTTGTCAAATTGAAAATTTTGACATTTCTCGACGTTTCAAGGTCCCTAGAGTCGAAATAAAAGATTTTTAGAAAGATGTCTGTGCGTGCGTATGTACGTACGTCCGTACGTCCGTACGTTCGCGACATTTTTTTCGTCGTCCATAGCTCAAGAACCAGAAGAGATATCGACTTCAAATAAATTTTGTTATACAGATAATAAGGCAGAAAGATGCAGAAAGGGCTCTCAAGAAAATTGCGTGGGTGGTTTTTTTACCATAGCAGTTTAAAAAAAAGGTGAAAATTTTGGTTAACCCTAAATATCTCATGAACCAATGACGCTAGAGACTTGAATTAAATTTTATGTTATATATTGTAACGTGATACAAAACAATTATATTTTTCGAAAAAAATTCAATTAACGGTTTTTTTTATAAATCAAAAAAACTGAAAAAAAAATTTGTCACTTCGAAAATTTTACGACTAAAATATGATTTCATCTCCAAAACAATTTTGTGCAACGAAGAATAATGTTTTTGACATCTGATAAAATTTTGAGAAAAATCGAATTGAAAGTTTTTTTTACAAAAAATAATAACCTAAAAAATAATAAAAAAAAAGTTGGTAAAAATTGAGTTTTGACTCAAATATCTTTTCAAGACTTTGAGATATTGGCTTTAAACTACTTTTATCTTTCAAAAAATATTGTTTTCAATATTCAGTAAAATTTTGAAAAAAATAGAATTGACAATTTTTTTACAAAAAATTAAAAACCGAAAAAAAAAATTTAACAAAAATTGGTAAAAATTGATTTTCGACTTAAATATCTTTTCAAAAATTTGAGATTATGGCTTCTAACTAATTTTAACTTATAAGAAATATTGTTTTCAACATTAGGAAAAATTTTGAGAAAAATCGAATTGACAGTTTTTTTACAAAAAATAAAAACCTAAACAAAAAAATTAATAAAAGTTGGTAAAAATTGATTTTCGGCTCAAATAGCTTTTCAAAAATTAAAAATATTGGCTTCAAACTTATTTTATTTCACAGAAAATATTGTTTTTTATATTCAGTAATTTTTTTATAAAAATCCAACAGTCCGTTTTTTCATAAAAAAAATAAAATCTACAAAAAATAGAACGCAAATTTGGCAAGAATTGATACATTTAGACAAACTTTTAAGCAAGACAAATCGATAGACGGGATGGGAAGTTATCAGTGTGGGTCGCATCCCAGCCTCTTTTTAAATTTTGTTTTTGTTTAATAACAAATATAAGTTATGCGTTTGACCTAGATTCTGTGGGATTGAAAATATTTGTGATTAAGGCGTCATTCCTTGGACCCTATATTAGACCCTATCTAAAGTATTGAAAATAACACATAATTGACATGAATAATAATCTTGGATTTTGACATTAAGATTATATAAAATGACATCAAATCGTGTACAATATTTTCTTTAACATATATGAAACACTCAAAGACCCAAGACATTTGTAATTCCAGACACGACAACGATAGCTCATACTAAATTTAAATACTCTCTGAAGTTTAATGACTTGACTTTGACATAACAATTTTCTCCCACACATTTAAGGGTTACCATTTATTCCCATCTCAGCAGACAAGATGTAAGTTGTAAATGATGCCTCACTGTCATGTCAGAGAAGGCACAAATTATTGACTTTTGTAATAAATGATGGATAGCCTTAGTTAGACTCATATAAATGCACACCTTTACCATCAACTAACATGTATTTTAAGGTTCAATATCTAACTCTCTAGGATGGCCAAGTTACGTTTTCCCATTTTGGGAATCTGATTTATATTTTCGTTCTCCTTCAAACTTTTGATTCATCGAGTCTATAACAAAATTAATTGGAATCAAATCTACTTGGAATGCATTACGTATGCCCACTTGAATGAATTCCATTACCATCAGAGAGTCCAAATACGTACATACATATGTATATACTAAACTAATCTATAGATACTCGTATATTGATCGATTTTCTAATTCCCCTTTTGTTGCATCTGAAAATTCAAATTGGAAGTTCTTTCTTCTTAGTTTCGTCCACGTCCAGTTTCGACTTTTAGAGTAGAGCATATACTCGTAAAATCATAGGTAGGAGTACTACTTTTCAGGCTCTTCCATTCTTCTCTTCTATAAGTTTAAGTTTTTGGCCATCAGCATCAGCAAGCCATATCGACGAGAAGCCTTATTGTTATTTGAATTTATATTTTTGGTATTTTGGTATATTCGAAAACACAATCGTAATTGTGCAACAACTTTTAAGTGGACCATTTGGCAAAGTTTTTCAACCGAAATTCAAAACTGCTGCTGTACTCTTATAATGTGTGTCCTGGTTGAACAGAGAGGGGTAGTATTATGTACTGAACAGGCCAGGTTTGTTGGTTAGTTGGTTGGTAGTAAAGTTGACTCTCAATGTTTCCAGGTTTTTTTCCGGGTTCGATTACACCAAAAACAACAACAACGACGACGACGACGATGACAGCAGTTATATCCAGCGAAAAACCACAAACAGAATCTTTTGTTAGTGCGGTGATGGTGACGAGGACGACTGAACGAGCTTAAAAACCTCTAGTTTTCGAATTTGCAGTAATAACTGAAGAATTGGGCGAATGGCCACGTATAGAAAAGAGAGACCATCAGGGGGTGAAATGCTGCAGTTGGGGTGCTAAGCGAGGTTTGCCTTGTCTCCTCTGCCAACTCATCTATGCTCTAAAGTAAAAGTATTATGAAAGTTTTGAGATCCTTGCACTTATGCGGTTAGAAAGAAGGGGTTTAGCACCCCACCAGCCACCAGCATTAGGGATCCATCAAAGGAGTGGCGAGGAGCTACACAGGGGCAAGTAAATAGTGTCTTCTGTCCTGCCATACAAATAAATGGATAACTATACTTTCATAAATCCTTGTCGAACAGATGTCTTCATGCTGGGAGCTCGTCTCTGTCTCGTCCTCCCTAAAAACTTCACCACCAACAACCAACATTCATCTCAAACCTCCTTCTATAGCAATAGTTCGGTTTGGTTTTTCCTTCAGGATCTCTCTCTGTTTCAGTTTCAGTTCTTGCCTTATTTTGAATTTCAGCATATCGTGTGTTGGTCCCAGATGTAATAACAAAATGGATTTTACGTCATAACTGATGGTTCTATAGTTTCTTTTACTGTTGCACATAACCAGCCAGCTCTTAGGATCATACTGAGAGATACTCTACAGAGACTGATATTAAACAGGGTTTGAGATAGAAAGAGACATCGTAGATAGCTATAAGGGGTTAACACAAAAATATAGGAATGAAATTATAAGTATAGTATAGTCAGTGACCGACATAAATATCAAACGATATACGAAAGAAGATGCTCCCTTAATGGCAGCAATGATATGGTTTTTGTTTTTATTTTATATCTGCCATGAAAATTTAACAAATCCCCAAAAGGTTTGTGTATCTCTTTGAAAGGATATTAATGGAATAAGAGCTACAAACTGCACATACACGAGTATGTGTACCTATACGTATGAAACTTTAAATAAAAAATTAAGTTTTGAAAAAGAAAATGGTTATTCGGTTTTTCGGACTTATAGACACTATAATGTGTCGTTAAAGAAGGTCACTACAAATTTGAAATCATACAAAATGCATAACTGAGTTTTTTGATTTCCCATATATGACTATGATATTATTATTATTATTATTATTATTATTATTATTATTATTATTATTATTATTATTATTATTATTATTATTATTATTATTATTATTATTATTATTATTATTATTATTATTATTATTATTATTATAATTATTATTATTATTATTATTATTATTATTATTATTATTATTATTATTATTATTATTATTATTATTATTATTATTATTATTATTATTATTATTATTATTATTATTATAAACTTTTATTTGCCATTATTGATATTTTGTACAATATTTATTTACATTTTTGTTTACATTTTCTGTTTCTTTTGAATTAATTACTATATAAAATTGACATAATTTTTTTTTAATCAACTTTAATATGTAAGCAAAGTTTGAATAAATAAATGGATGCGTGTCAAAATTCTATGATCTGGCATAAGCCTCCCCCAATGTTGCCCAGAGATCTCTATCTTTTGCGTCATTGTACCAACTTTGTCTTTCTTTAAGCAAATCGTCTGCCCATCTTTTCTTCGGTCGTCCAATTGGTCTTCTGCTTTCTGGTGGTGTCCAATTTGTAATGATTTTTGTCCATCTTTGGTCCTGTATTCTAGATATATGTCCTGCCCAATTCCATTTAAGGAGTTTTGCTCGTTCAACCACGTCCGTTAAACCAGTTCTTCGTCTTATTTCTCTATTTCTCACTCTCTGGCTAATTCGTAGGTTAAGTAGTTTTCTTTCCATCTTGGTTTGGCATATTCTTATTTTGTCAAGTAAACTTAAAGTCAAGGATATAGTCTGTAACCCATACGTCATAACAGGTAGAATAGCAGAGTCTAGTATATATTTTCGTGTTTCGTCCCTTAGATTTGATTGTAATATTTGTTTTAGACTCCAAAATTCTTTGCAACTATTGGTAATGCATCTAGAAACTCCTTTTTTCTCTTGGTTAATGAATGACTTAGTCTGTCCTAGATAAGTATAGTCTTCTACATATTCTATGTGTTCGTTATCCAGCATTATGTCCTCTTTAATATGGTTAGTCATTATCTTAGTTTTTGACTTCTGGATATGAAGTCCAACTTTCTTGCATTCATTTATCAATTCTATGAGCATATTTTGTATTTGTCCGGAAGTTGATGAAATGAGAACTATGTCATCAGCGAATCTAAGGTTGCTCAAATATTGTCCCAAATATTTATTCCATATCTATTGTCCCAGTTTAGTTTCTTGAATATTTCTTCCAGTACCGCAGAGAATAATGGTGGTGACATTGGATCCCCCTGTCTTAAGCCTCTCTTTATTTTTATTTCTCTTCCTCTTCTTTCGGTTTTTATTTTCGCCACGCTGTCTGTATATATATTTTTCATCGTCCTTATAAAGATAGGATGAATTCCTTGGTTTGTCAGCGCTGTCCATATTTCGTCATGTTCTACTGAGTCAAATGCTTTACTGAAGTCAATATATAAAAGATACAAAGGTTTTTCAAATTCGTTAGTTTTTTCAATGAGTTGGTTCATTGTTTGCAGATGGTCTGTTGTTGAAAAACCTTCTCGGAATCCTGCTTGTTCTCTTGGCTGATTTCTGTTTAATGTGTCCTTAATTTTTGTATACATTACTTTGGAGAACAGTTTATATATCATAGAAATGTTGCTTATTGGTCTGTAGTTATTTATGTCATCTTTATTTCCTTTTTTGTGGATAAGCGTAATTGTAGCTTGTTTCCATTGTCTTGGAATCTGCTGTGTTATAAGTACGTCATTAAAAATCGTGGTCAAGACTGAAGAAATTGGTTGTTTTCCATATTTGAGCATTTCTGTTATAATACCGTCATTTCCTGTACACTTATCTGTCTTTAGATCGTCAATTGCTTGTTCAATATCTGTTTTTGTAAAAAGTGTAACAGTATTTAAGTTGAAGTAACTGTCCGCCATCGATATATTATCATCTTTTATTTCTTTTGTCGATTTGAAGAGTTCTTCGAAAAACTTGGTAGCAGACTCATTTATATCTCTCCTATTAATAGCGTTGTTATTTTTCTTCTTAATTGATGTTATCCACTCTTTTCCGTCGTCAAGAAATGATTTTGTCTTTTTAATAGATTTTGTGTTGCTTAATATCGAGTGATTTTTTTGAGGTTAGGATTTTCATGCATTAGTATTTGACAGATCACGCGGGATTTCAGACATGGTGTCAAAGAGAAAGATGCTCAGTATGCTTTGACATTTCATCATGAATAGACTTACTAACGAGCAACGCTTGCAAATCATTGAATTTTATTACCAAATTCAGTGTTTGGTTCGAAATGTGTTTCGCGCGTGTTATCGACAAATTTTGTTCAGCGATGAGGCTCATTTCTGGTTGAATGGCTACGTAAATAAGCAAAATTGCCGCATTTGGGGTGAAGAGCAACCAGAAGCCGTTCAAGAACTGCCCATGCATCCCGAAAAATGCACTGTTTGGTGTGGTTTGTACGCTGGTGGAATCATTGGACCGTATTTTTTCAAAGATGCTGTTGGACGCAACGTTACGGTGAATGGCGATCGCTATCGTTCAATGCTAACAAACTTTTTGTTGCCAAAAATGGAAGAACTGAACTTGGTTGACATGTGGTTTCAACAAGATGGCGCTACATGCCACACAGCTCGCGATTCTATGGCCATTTTGAGGGAAAACTTTGGAGAACAATTCATCTCAAGGAATGGACCGGTTGGCCACCAAGATCATGCGATTTGACGCCTTTAGACTATTTTTTGTGGGGCTACGTCAAGTCTAAAGTCTACACAAATAAGCCAGCAACTATTCCAGCTTTGGAAGACAACATTTCCGAAGAAATTCGGGCTATTCCGGCCGAAATGCTCGAAAAAGTTACCCAAAATTGGACTTTCCGAATGGACCACCTAAGACGCAGCCGCGGTCAACATTTAAATGAAATTATCTTCAAAAAGTAAATGTCATGGACCAATCTAACGTTTAAAATAAAGAATCGATGAGATTTTGCAAATTTTATGCGTTTTTTTTTTTTAAAAAGTTCTCAAGCTCTTAAAAAATCACCCGATATATCTTTTATCATTGTTTCGTTATATGTTTGGATATCATTTTTCGCATCTTCTTTTATGGTTTTCCGAAGGTATCTTAGTTCATTTTTTTCATGGTCTGATAAGTTGTTCTTGTTTCGTAGATTATCTCTTCTGGTTATCAGCGCTTTAGTGTCATCGGTTAATTTATCAGGTTTTGGAGTAACAGCAGTCATGATTGAAACTTTCGCCGAGTTGTTTATTATCTGTTCTAATGAATCATATGTATTTTGAAAGTTTTCGTTTATTCTATTTGTAGTTATATTAAGTCTTATTTCTTTCTTAAGCATGTCATTATATTTTTCAATATTTTCGGTTGGTATCATTCTAGGAATACTGAATGTTTGTTTGTTTCTTTTCAACGTATTATGGTCCACTTTTATTTTTGCTCTTACTAGGTTATGGTCACTATCAAATTTAAAATTATTCAATACGGAGATGTCATTAATAGTTTTCAGTTTATTTGTTAGAACTAAGTCAATTTCGTTCTTTGTTATCCCATTCGGGTGAATCCAGGTCCATTTTCGTGTTTTTCTCTTTTTGAAGAAAGAATTTTCAAATCTGAGATTTGTCTCTTCTAGCCACTTTATAAGTAGGTCTCCTCTTTTGTTTCTCCGTCCGTATCCAAATGGTCCCATTACTTCTTCATCGTTGTCAATCTGTTTCCCTAACTTGGCGTTGAAATCTCCTATAGCATACATTATCTCCGATTTTGTTTCATTATATACTTTGTCCAATAAATTGTAGAAGTTCGAAATTTCTTCGTCAGTTGCTGTTTTGGTCGGGGCATAAACCTGAATTATCGTCATTCTGTCCTTTAAACTCTTTTTGATGAGAAATCCAACTCCATGCAAGCCTTTGGTCTCACCAATGTAACAGAATATATCATTCTGGTTTTCAATTATGTTTTGTCCAAAAATTCTTAGCTCGGATAGTCCCAGTATATCCCAGTTGATAGTTGATAATGCTAGTCTTAGTTCTGATTGTTTTGCTTCCGTAGCTAATGTTCTTACATTGTATGTACAAATGTCTAGAGTGTTTTTGGATTGGTCTTGGTTTGATGGGTAGTTTGGAGGGAATTGGCCGTCATTCCCCACGATGGCTAATCGGCTTGGGGTAGAGTCCTTATTATTCAAAATTTGCTTCTTTTGTTGCTAGTTGTTGTGTTGGTCACTGTTCATATTATTAATTTCTTTTTGGTTTGATTGTAGAAATCTATGAATGCTGTTTTTTCTTATTTTTTTATGTTTGTCATTTTGGACTTTTTCATTTGTTTTTGGACTCTTCATTTTGGTCGAACATGTTGGTTCATTTTCATTTGCATTTGGATCGTTGTCATATTGTCGATTTCTTTTAGGCATTCGTTGTTTTTTCTTCTCAATGTCGTTTCCTGATGTCATTTTTTGATTATTTAGATTTTTGGAAAATGGTTGATTTTCTTGGACTGTTTCATTAAAATCTTCTTTTATGTAGTCTTCCTTTATGTATATGATGTCCTCTTTATAATGTCTCAGTTTAGTTTTGTTTTTCATTATAGTATCTTTTTTTATTTGTGTTGTCAATCCAAGTAAAATAGGTCTTATTTTGTCTCCTTTATTTCCTAGACGTCTTTGCAAAATCGATTTCAAAATATTCAGTTTTTATTTCGAGAATAGTGTTTAAAAGGTGTAAAATGGTGTCTATTAATTCTTCGTTGCTTTTTTCAGTTTCTTTTATATTGTAAATAACAAGATTTTTTCTCTTTATACATCTCTCTAAATATTTTATTTTCTTTTCTAGGTGTTCCTGTTTCTCTTCAATTGTGTTGTTTCTGTCTATTATTGAGTTTAATTTTTGTTCTAAGGTTTCAGTTTGTTCTTTAATTTCTTTCGTTAAGTTTGTCCCAAGGTTTTCAATAGCAGTCAAAAGTTTGTCCAATTTATTGTCGACTTGACTGTCCTCCATACTGGTCATTTTAATTAAGGACGCTACTGTTATTTCAGCTGTCAATGTGGTGTCAGAAGTTTGTGTCAAAGTGAATGAAGTGTGTTTTGATATTTGTGTTGTTAATATATTTTGTATTTTTGTGTGCTAATTTCTAATATTATAATTAATAGTAGTATAGCAATTTTTATTGTAATTAATTACTATATAATAATAAAGTGCAATTGTTTGCAGTTTTATATAAAATCAAGTTTATTTTTTTCTTCTTTGTTTTGTTTTTTACTCACCTCGGTGAGTGTGCTTTCAAAGACAGGAGGGAATATTTTTTGTTATCTTAAGAAAAGATAAAAACTCTCTTAAATAGCACTTTCAACGGTTTGTAAACAAAACGGATATGTTTTTGTTTAAACTTTTTTATTTATTGGGTTGAATTTTCACTTTCTTTATTTTTTCTTTGGTGTAATGTTGTTTTTTGTTTTTCGTTTTTCGTATGTAATGCCCAACTTTCCGAACCTTGAACAAAAATATTTTCACTCAGTGATTAAATTTCAGTTTGTTTCCTTATATTTCCTTCTTATTTGTTGTTTTC